>JANBXA010000077.1:15000-407500 GCA_030556225.1 Cricetiscus sungorus | reverse complement strand
GCTTAAGGACAAGATGAAATGGAAGATGGTAAAGTATGTAACTCTCCTTGCCCCTGTGGTCTGCAAGACAAATGCTAAAGCCCAAGAAACCAGCCAAGAGCAGAATTTAGGAATTTGTGGTCTCAGGGCAGTAGCGGCCTTGGTGAAGGGAATATGTCCTTGGTTGGGTTATCGGTTAGGGGTTGGGGTGGGGGTGGGGGTTGGGGGCTAGGGGTTAGAGGTTAGAGGGTTAGGGTTAGAGGGTTAGGGTTCCCAAAAGCCAGCTAAGCATGAGGGACAGGTCCCAATTCCACTGCTAGGAACCCAAAGAGACCAAGCTACGGAACGGTCACACAAAGGCAGAGGGCCTGAATTGGTCCCACGGAGGCTCCCTAACTGTTGGTCCAGAGTCCATAGGCTCAGATCAGCTTTCTGTGGGTTCTCCTGTCATGTCCTTCTCACACACACACACACACACACACACACACACACACACACACACACACACACAGGCTCTACAATCCCTCCTCCCTTTCCTCAGCAGGACCCCAGGAGCTCAGCCCAGTGCTTGGCTGTGACCTCTGCATCGGCTTCCCTCAGTTACTGGATAAGTATCTTCCCCTCAATGGAAAGTGGATCAGAGAAGTATTCGCCCTCTATGCAATACCCAAGAATATGGAAATATTCTTTCTCTGGGCGTCCTCCCATTGATCAGTGGGCAGCACAAACCTTGAATTTAATTCCCACCGCTCCATTTCACAAGATGGAATGGAGTGTAAAAGCATGGACAGGGGAACAAATGAACGCCACTTTTGCAGGATTGAGTCAGTAAACATCATACCGAACACACCAAAGCGTCTGTCCTAGGCCAAGAGGACGAATGGTGGGAGCTGGAACGCTAACCAAGTCCAGATGCATTGTGGGAGGGCGTGCTGCTGTTGTAGGTGAAGGACCACCGTTCCGCAAAGAGGCAGGTAAGGGCAGTAATGCAGAGACAAGAAGGGGGATAGGGAGTCAGCAACGGAACGGCCCTGCCCCTCTGGCTGGTGTACTGTTGTTGTACTACTGTTAAAGGTCTATTTATTGTACTCAACACTCAGTCCTGACAGAACCTTAGTGACTGTCACCCTCACAGTCTAACTGATTGGCAAAGGCTCAGGGAGGTTACATGAGTTACTGGTGGTGTAATGGAAGACAGCGGTCCTAACTTCTTGCTCCAACACCCTTCAAGCACGCCTTATTCCCAAAGGTAGGGATATTCGGCCATCACAGGCAACACCACACAACGGACTCCAATGTATGATGGTTCTGACATAATGAACAATAGTCTGTCTAGTGTGGTGCCCAGCTCAGTAGTAGCTATCAGTACCAATAGTAGTGCTATTATTACCACTTTCTAGTGTTATCCACATTCTACAGAGGAGAAAACTGAAGTAATTTGCAGATGAAAACTGGAATCCCGAGTCCTTGCTTTTAACTGTAGATCAATTCTGCCTTGAAGTTTAAGGGTGGGGGGTGGGCGATAATTGACTTAATTCCTGGCCTATAGGAGCTGAGACTATTATAACCTAGTTAAACACTTTTAAATTATTCACATAGAAAATGAAACTGTCAAATCCTTCCCCATCTCATTTCTGAGTTGGGTCTGAAGGCAGGCAGGCAGCCACTGCGGAATTGTTCAAGACCCACAGCCTGCTGGCAGGCGGTCCGGGCTCCTACTTGCTGACACAGCTCAAACGTCTGACTTGAGTAACTTTTTTCTCTTTCCAAAGGAGACCTTTTAAAATACTTCCCTTTAGCGAGTAACCACAGGAGAGGCTATACTTAAAGAAAACAGGCTGGAAGAGAGGAGATCCAGTGTTTTGAAAACACTGTTTTACGTTTTGTAAGTCAGAAACCATATGGAAGGACCCACCCTCACACAGCACAGAAATGGCTTTGCCCAGCTCTCTGGAAACTCAACCCTCCAAAGGCCAAGCTCAGCAGCAGTCTGGAGATGAGCTGCTGTCTGGAACCGAGGAACCACTGGCAGGCCGGTGAAGGGGTGGGGGCAGGCAAGGCGGGGTACGTGTGGCCCAGGACCACTCATAAGAAGCAAGTAAGCTTGGGAAGACAGAAGCCAGGGGCATGGTACTTTGACCCATGGCGTCCTGTCCCGATCTCACCTCTCAAAATCCTAACAATTATCTAGGACGGCATTTCTTCACGTCATTTTCTTTCGAGGGTTTCCAAGGACGGGATCCGGGACAGTGCACTGTTCTACCAGCCTGTGTGAGCCGCGGCTATCTACAAAGAAGGCAGCCGGATTAAGAAAAACTGGGCTCCCTGGTCACTCTCACAATTTGGTGTCCCATGGCTTAATCTATCCTAGCTACCTGTTGGATGTTAATTTAATGAAAGTATGGGCGACAGGGAGAAGAGTTAAGTTTTGGTTTTCACTGTAGGGGATTTATTTTGTCAGAAGCAGAAGCCAGACATTGTAAGAGAAAGCCATGGGAGCCAGAGGCAGCTGCCATGCATTTCCCGTATGTATTACATATTCTTCTTCCATATATGTATATTCATGGGCCAAGGGGAAAATCTAATACGATTATTCTCCTGAAGGAACATAATAAAATGACTCTTGATGACATGTTACTACATCATGTATAATTACATGTAGAGAATAAGAGACTTTGGAGCGAGTGCTAAGTCCCAAATGGGATGTTCTCAACAAACCCCTCACCTCAAGGCTCAGGCATCTGTGAAGAGGAGGAAGAAATAGAGTGTATGAGCCAGAGGTGGTGGATGACTCCATGGAAACTTCCAGATATAACAAAGGCTAGCAAACATGCCAACTCACAGAAACCGTGGCAGCATGCACAATACCTGCCCAGGTTCAAACCAAATGGGGTCCCAGCACTGCGGGGAGAAATGAACACAGGGTTTCACCCCCGGCAGAGAAGACACCCGCCGTTTACATAGATGGAGTGTTTCTAGATAAATCAACCACACTCCAGGGCAGGCTCTGTGCCCACGCACAGTTGCTCTACACAAAATGAACTCCAGGTTGTATTGTGATGGCTTAGCGGATAAGAGCTCTGGTTGCTCTTCCAGAGGGCTGGGGTTCAACGCCCAGTACTCACACAGCAGCTCACAATTGTCTGTTAACTGCAGCGTCATGGGATCGGACACACTCACACCGACATACATGCAGGTGAAACATGAATGGGCACGAAACAAAAATAAGTTATTAAAAAAAATGGACATGACAAAATGGACCAGCTTACTTTGCTCGCAATCTCAGGGAAAGTTTTCCTGCATCTCACTGCTGTGTGGGGTTTGTGAGGCTCATCTCTTACTGATGACAGTGATTATGACACGTTGCCTCATCTAATTCCCAGCACACTCAGCACCATCTCAGGACCATCCTCATCTATCAATCAGAAAACTGAGATTTGATCAGTCTAAATCATTTGCTCAGATCACAGAGCTGTAAAGTAGGCAAGATTACAAAAGTTTCCTGGGAGGGATCATGTTTTGATCACGGGTATAAACAGCCTTGACCTAGACGCTGTGCTACATAACCTCTTGGGAGGCTGATGTGCAGCTCTGAAAGTGTGAAGTTAAGCATAAATTGCCACCCAGAGCTAAGTCCAACATTGGCTGTTTCAAAATTTATAAGGCAAGGTATCCAGTTTAAAAAAAAAAAGAAAAAGAAAGAAAGAAAGAAAGGAAACTAGCAGATATATGAAGCAGGAAAATACAGTCCATAAGGGCTTAGCCCAACCAACAACAACAACAACAACAAAAAGTCTAGAAATGACGAAAGGTAATAGATTTTAAAAATGATTTAATTATACATAACTATAAACTGTGTGTGTGTGTGTGTGTGTGTGTGTGTGTGTGTGTGTGTGTGTGTGTCCATGTTGGGGCCTAGGTGTACATTTGCTCAGAGTCCAGAAGAGGGCATCATATCCCCTGGAACTGAAATTACAAGCACATTAAGTGGCCTGACATGGGTACTGGGAACCAAACTTAGGTTCTCTGTGAGAGCAGCACATGCTATTAACCACAGAGACATCTTTCCAGACCCAAGACGGTCATTTTAACAGCAGTTAGCAGAAATATGCTCATTATGCTCTGTGATTTAAAAAAAGAAAAGGAGGTAAATTCAGAAATAAGTTACAATAAACTGATGATGATGATGATAAAAGTAATTATAGATCCATTAAGTTTTTTTTTTCTTTTGGGTTTTGAGACAGGGTTTCTTTTAGAGTTCTGGCTGTCTTGGGACTCACTCTGTAATCCAGGCTGGCCTTTAATTCACAGAGATCCCCCTGCCTCTGCTTCCAAGTGCTGGGATTAAAAGTGTATACCACCACCAGGCAAAATCCATGAACTTTTTAAAACCTGAAAGTTTGAAAACAGTGACAAACTCACTCTTGAGTGAGCCTGAGACTATTTGACATAAAAAGCTATGTGTGAATGTTGACCTGTCATTGTAGAAATACCAAGCTTTTGATTTTGGGGTGTTGCAGATACCACTGATGATATAAGATATTCACCTTTTCTCTGTTTTAAAACACAAGAAGAAAAGAAAAAGAAACCCTGTGAAATAAGAAATATATGTAAGGGCTGGAGAGATGGCTCAGTGGTTAAGAGCATGTCCTGAGTTCAATTCCCAGCAACCACATGGTGGCTCACAGCTCTCTATAGTGAGATTTGGCACCCTCTTCTGGCCAGCAGGCATACATGCAGGCAGAACACTATACATAATTATTTATTCTTAAAAAAAATAATAATAATGTGACTTTAAAGATCTCAGCAAGGAATTGGTATAATGTAATTAATCCGCAGTGAGAACGTCTAACGTCCAAGAAGCTATTCTAAGCACTTTATATTTGTTAAATCACTTGACTCAATTAGCATAATTATAGTGCTTCCAAAACTGAGGTCTCAGAAAGGATAGGCAATCTGAGATCTCTGGCAGGAAAGAAAAAAAGAAGGAGAAAAGTGTGGCACAACAAGGACTGGATTTTTCCCAGAAAACTTTTATTTTCCTTCCCCAGTCACTTGATCTTGTACCTCAGGGGTTCACACTCAACTGTGGAAGACAAGCTTCAGAGAGGTGTGCTGAATATGGCATCAATTTATCAAGTTCTCACTCCATCTCCCTCATGAGGAGCATCACACACACACACACACACACACACACACACACACACACACACACTGGCAGAGGCTCTTCCCATGCTATGCTCTTGAGGACACATGGGACTAGAATGTCAACAGGTAAAAACAAAATAAAATTGAAATTACACTTCAACAAAAAGTCACGTCATTAGACAAATTCCAGTCCAGAATTCTAACCCGTTACTTCTTGAATGGCAGAATATGTATTAGGATATAAACACCACTTGTACAAAGTAAAATTTTGCTTTTTCAGACAAGGTCTCACTCGCTATGTGGTCCTGGCTGGCCTGGGATTCAGAGATTCACCTTCTACCACGAGGGTGCTGGGGTTTAAAGTGTGTACCACAACGCCTGCTAAATGAAACCTTTTGTCCAAAGGGAGCTCATTTTTCTACAGAGTGCTACTTATTGGTTTCTAAGGATGAATGACTAAGACAATAAGTCACATTTAATAACAACTTTAATCCTTTTCTTTATCTACTCTGTGCTGTTCAGATTTAAATCCAATCAATGGGAAACTGACTTCCATGCCCAGCAAAATACCACCAGTCAACCTAATATCCCATATTACTGCCTTTTCCCATTATGGAGAAAAGGAAGGAAGACCAGGCCTCGGTTAGGCAACATTATCACCAAACCACACTGATTACAAGCTTGTAGGCTTGACATCTTCAAATAATATGTACCCTCCACTTCCAGAGCTATGCAGGCAGAGATAAATTAAAAAACTGACAAAAAGAATAGTCGCCTCCCTGGCTCCCTAACACAGTGTAAAAGATGGGGAATTTATCGTGAGTGAGGAGTTGACTTTATCTTTATTCATCTAATTCTGGACTAACAAGTCCAGGGTGAAATACATCATTGTCATCCAATCTGTAACAGTGGTTTCTGAAGCAGAAGCTGTTTGTAGATACAAGGCTAATTTATGGCTGGAGTTTTGAGAAGAAACGCAGACGTCCTAACACAACACATGAGAAGCTGCTACTCACCTGTGTGTTCACTCACCTAACGGCCCAGTAGAAACCCTTATTTCCAGTATTTAAGAGAAAACACCATAACCAACTATGACTCCTCCAACCCAGGGAATACTGAACCTCACTAAGTAAATGAAGTAATTTTTACTATTTGTATGTATAACTTAATCCCCTACTGATAGATTTTGGGCAATCTCCAGTTTTTTTTTCTAAATTAAAAGCAGATTAATAAGAAAGTGTATGTATTTACATCTTATTCTGACGTGGTTATCTTGATGGGAAATGCCTAGTAATAATTTTTTTTTAAGTTGTTGAAATGTGTTCCAGAATGGTCCATGGATTTCTAAGATTTTTCCACCGATTTAATGTTTAAACTTTATGATTTCTAAAACGCCATTCCTTGAGAATGTAGACACATTTCTCTTTATTTTCTCATTTAACTACAAGGATCTTTGGAAATTGAAATAAAAAATGCCCACAAAAAATGTATGGTCAACAATTTAAAAAAATTCTATGGCAATTATGAGATGATATAATCAGCTATCAAGAAAAAATTTAAATTTAAAAAATAGTATTTAAATATCATTACAATATAAGGAAGCTTTAAAGTGTGTTCACCCTAATAATACCCATTTTTCCTACTGGTAACAGAAACTGAAAAGTGCATTTACAATCTAGCAGTATCAATTTTGTTAAAAAAAAACTATTCAAACCGTTAGTTATTATTTAGAACAAAACTGCTTCACTGGAAAAGCAGAGGGAACTCCATAATAAAAACCCCAAGTGGTTCTGTCACACTCAATGTTTTCCATCATCCCATCCAAGTTCATTTAAGATAGGAAGTTTGCCGCATAAAACAAAAATTCTGGCACTAGCCATCTCTGCAGCTCAGAAACCCCAGTCCCAGAGGATTTGGGGAGAGGAAGAACCCATCTATGGAAGTATCAAAGTAAACCCTTGCCTCCAGATAGGCAGATGGCTCTGCCTCCCACTTACGATCCTTTAAGGAATCAAATCAATAATTGCTCTACCCTCCACCATCAAGCGCCTCTGGTGTCCGGGACTTCCAGGAATCTACGTCTACATCGGTTTGTAAATTCCTTTTGAAGACCTATACGTTCACTAACATCCACTTGAGACTCCTAGGAAGACGGTGACTTGAACAGAATAATCATGTAAACAAACATTAAAGCTCTTCATTAACTTGAGCAGTCCAGGAGGACCGACCTTCTTGTCATGTAAGTCATAGTTAATACTATAGCCTCTTGGCTTTCCCGTCTAACCATCACCCTTTCCATTTGCATCATTTCGGCATATATTAAATGGTGACCTCAATTTGTCATAGAAAAGTAGACTAGGAGGTGAAGGAGAGTAAATTGGGAAAAGGTGACAGGAAGTGAAGTGCCACATCAGATAGCGGCCTGCTCTAGCAGAGTATCCATCTGCAGTGGTACTATTTGAAAGGAAATGCGAGGTTAGGCATAAAAATATATGGAAAAATAAAGTTCCAGGCGAGTCAACTAGAGGTAAGATGGGAAGCAGCAGGAGTTTGTAAGGAATTTTTCTGCCTCCTGCATGGGGAGCCATTTAAAGATAAGGGGGGTGGGAGGGAGGAAGATTGTTGGATGAGCACAACCGGAAAAGAAAATCAAACACATGTCTTAGATGTGTTCAATTTGAAAGGACATTCAGACATGATGGAGATGTCAGATGTGAAGAGCCCAAAACATATACCCAGGAGCTGTAAAACAATGCATGTGACCTCATCTCAGGCTTGGATGAGTCTTTTAATTATCTATCACCAAATTCAGGCACTTGAATCTTGTGTATAGCATTTCTGCCCACAACCTCTTCGGCCTACCAGTAATGACTGTCTCCATACCACCCTCCGAAACAGACTATTCCATGCCAAGACAATTATGACCGGTGGAAAATCCCCCTTGATGAGAATACACATCAGGCTCCTTGGAGGTTCCACCAGCCAATGTTAGCTTTATCCCTTGAACCCCTGCGAAGGTTATGTATGCAAATGAGCAATTACACAGACACAAAATGGCAATTTCAACTCCTTGCAAGAACTGTTCGAATATCTGAACTATTCTAAATTAGCCTGAGCATGCCAGGAGGGAGTGAAGCTATGAAATATGATAAAGAGAAATCTAAGGATTCATATATCAACTAGATCTGTAAGGCCCTTTCAATGTTCTAACACTAGCTAGTAAATACCTGTTTATAGTGTGTTATTAAGTATCAACTATATTCAATACTTAGTGTGAGAAATGGATTGCTCCATAAAAGCATTGTATGATTGATATACAAAGCTGTTGTGAGCCCTATTTTACCATTACCATTTTACCATTGAAGTCAGAAATAATATCACTTCTCTGGTTCACTCCAGAGACAAAAATACACGTAAGGGCTGCGATCCAATGATAAACATCCAGAAGATTCTCTTGTTTGGCCCCGATTTCCAAAGTGGTCAGTCATTCCTTTGGAAGTTAGAGGGTGGTGACGCTACTCCCTTCTAGAGCCGAGAGTTCTAGAGGTTTAAACCTGGATCGAAGGTAGGTGTGACAACACTTCTAAACAGACAAAATAAAATTGCACGCAGGGCTAGAGCAACGGCTCAGCAGTTAAGAGTGTGTACTGCTCTTAACAAAGGACCTAAGTTCCATTGCCACCAGCTGGGTGGCTCCCAGCCATCCATAACTCTAGCTCCAAAGGATCTGATGCCTGCAGCCTCTCAGGGAACGTCTACTCACAGACACAAACCCACCCACAAACATATAGACATGCACATAGATGCATATTTTAAAAACTAAATAATAACACTAAAAATGATACAGATTTTGCACTGATATTTTTTTACGTTTCTCTCAGAGCTTGAACTGTTAGGAGACTCATGTCAAACAGCCTGTTTGTCCTGGTACAAACACAACCAATCTCGTAGTTTGTGAGAATCTATGTATTTATTCAGAGCCTTAGAAGGTTGCTGTATTAATTAGTGGGCATGACCCTGGTGGCAAAACGGGCAGGAAAAGCTAGTTGAGGAAAGAACGGTCTGGTTTGGAGCAAACACGAAGTGGTGGCAACGTGTAATGCCATGGCATCCCCTCACCACCCCCCCCCCCAAACACACACAAGAACTAAAGAAAAAGTCCTGGAACTTGAAAAAGAACAAGGGTGGGGTTACACGGGAGGATTTGGAAGGAGGAAAGGGAAGTGTGTGTGTGTGGGGGGTGACAAAATTACCATATCAAACACTATTTAAAAGTAAGCTTTTTAAAAAGGCGCAGAGAGATGAGTGTTGCCCTTAACTTTCTCCTGTTCAGTTTAGGACCCCAGCCCATACCATGGTTCCACCTGTAATCTGAAATGGCATGCAACTTCAGCCAAAGCTTTCTGAAGAAGACCTCACAGACACACCAGAGGTTTGTCTCCTAGGCTGCTCTAAACCCTATCAAGTTGGCCACAAGATTACCATCATAGTTGCCACACCCATAAAAGCTTATAAGTACCGAGATCACAGGAATGAACTGCGTCCTTCCAATTTCCCATTTTAAGTGAATTACGATTTCTCGTTCATGCACTCATAAGCTCCTAACAAGCTTATTATGGGTCGTTACAGAGCCAGTCAGTGAGAAATTAATTTTCTACCTCTTTGAAGGAAAAAAAATAGGCTGCAGAGTAGAATGGCATTGTTTCTTTAAAAAAGAAACTAGTGTGCCAGTAACAATTGGGCTGCCCCCACGTTTTGGTAGCCACATGCTATCCATGGCTACTCAACTGCAGGGAAAGAATGTTTCCTTTTTTGTTACTACTTTAAAAATCAAAATGTCAGCTGAGAGGGTTTTTTCTTTTGTGTTTTGTACGCTATACTAACTATACAATATGGAGACAGTAATGCTTCTTCTCTCTAGCATGATATTTGATCCCCCAATTCCCTGTTTTATGTTGAGTTGATTTCAAAATGTAAAAAGGTATTTGCTTAGTTACATCACTACATCTTATGGTTGGCAGTAGGTAAAATTCTCAGTTTTAAAAGTGCCTGAGACTTGCATTGGATAACCACATCCATTTTCTTTTTCTTCTTTTTCTTTAAACGGCTTCCGTAACTCAAATGGGACTGAGAGATGGTTGGGGGGGGGATGTCAAACGGTGACGTTGCTCTCACATCTTTGAAAGCACAGCAGCTTTCCTCAACACAATTCCTCAACCCTTCTATCCCAGTCACCACGTCCTGCCGGTGAAAGATTTTAGTTTGCAGAGCAAGGATGTGGGAAAGGGGCAGGAAAATAGTTCTTGCAAGCAGAATATAGAAAATCACAAAGAGTGGACATTGACATGGAGAAAAGAACAGATATGAGAACAAGAAAGTTACTATGGTGATGGGGCTAGTGGCTATGCTAGGCTGATTCTGTTAAACAGGGTAGTAACTGAATCATCAATCTTCTGAAATAACTGAAGTCTCTCCCAGGTCTTGGCCCACAACAAGGAAATAGGCCCCAACCCTGGAACAAATGGTCCCAGATGAACAGCTCTGTCTGGGTCACTCCTGGCCATCGGACAGTCTGGACTTCCCAAGTCATTCTATGGTTTATCCTTTGAATAAGAACAGGTCATACCTGGGTCTCTCAAACATGAGATCATACTCTGTAATCAATCACCTTGTGCCCCATGCCTGTATGCTGATTTGTGGTTTGTCTCTATAAAAAGGAGCCTGAACCCTTTGAGGGGTGTGCAGCTTTCCCCGAGACTGCTGTCACCTCTTGCCTGTTGCATCTCCTGGTTTTGGTGTTTGTGTCTAGGGGCTCTCCCACCGGCCCATCAGGACCCCGGAATTAGGGTCCAACACCTGAACTTCAGACCAAGCTATAATCCCTTTAGCAAATCAGAATCCCATGCTGCCCCAGTGAACACACACTCCCTCTCACCAACATCAGAAATAGGTGGGACAGTCTTTTAATTTTTATTTTTACCCACAGGGAAAAGAGAAACAATGATTTTACGGGAGGGTTTTGCGCATTTACCCCTGTACTTCAAAAGAGAAGTTCGAAAACAAAACAAAACAAAAAAAACCAAAACAAAAAAACAAAAACGTTTCAAAGGCACCCTTGCCAGGAAGTCAAGCTGTACCCAAAAGCAGAAGGAACTGCTCTGTGGTGGCCCTCAAGTAGACTGTTTGTTGACAAAATTCCCATGAGATCAAAGCCTGGAATTAAGGTTTCTCCTTCCCAGGTTCCATGTTCAAACAAACAAACAAACAAAACCAAACAAACAAAGGAGGCAGAAAACACAAGGGTGACTCCTTTACTTTGGTATTTTGTAATCTGCATCTTAAACAGCAGAACACTGTCTCCAAGAGAGACCACGCCAAGAAGTCCCAAGCATGGAACAAAACGATAATATGGAAGACCTTTCCACTTCAGGCACACGGTGGGGCGGGGTGGGGATGGGGTTTGATTACTGACTTCATTCTTTTTTTTTTCAAACCCCAGTCTAAGACATCTCAGAAACAATCAGCATGCTCACCTTGGTTTTGCCCAGGGTCAGACAGACGGACAAGCACCTACCTCACAGAGGTGATGCTGTCACAGTCATCACATCCAAGTGGCAACAAGGGAGCCATGATTCTGACCTAAGCACAAAGCCTGACTCACATCTGTCTGCCGGTGCAGAGAACAGAATGGTGCAAACACTCAAAGAGTGACTGTACTGAGTTTATGGTAACAAAGGAGGAAGAATAGATTGTTGTTTTAACCAAATACGGAGGTGATGTTATACGTATTTGCACTTGTCATGGAGTTGTTAAATCTCTGCTTCTAGAATCACAATGTTTTAGTTTGGATCCCACCTTTATACTTGTTACCTAGGTGACCTTTGACAAGACTGTCAATTGTTTAAAAAGCCACAGTTTGGCTGTCTATAAAGTGTGGATATTAAGCCAGGTGCGATTATCATTCCTGTAATCCCAGCTACTCACAAGGCTGGGGCAGGAGGATTTCCATAAGCTCTAGGCCAGTTTGGGCTGCATTATGAGCTCCATACAAGCCCTGGGCTACTACTACCCTGCCTCAAAAATGTGAATAATAACATCTCAAAGTTGTTATAAGTATTAGGTGAGTAGAGTTCTTGGTATAGAGCAAGTTCTCCACCAACATCTGTTATTGCTACTAACAGACTATAAGTTAACAGCACACACTGGGGATGGCCCCAGTAGGAGAGATGGCCCAGCTTCCGTGCAGCAAACTAGCATAGAGCTGGCTTTGAAGAACAATACACGTGCATACTGAAGCACTCTGTAGAGTTGAGGGTGCTTTAAATCTCTCTCTGTGACTGATACTCATGTTTTTGTTTGCTTTGTTTTGTTTTTTTTTTTTTTTTTAAGGCTATTGCAATGAGAGTAAGAGCTAAAGATAAAACAATGAGAGATGGAATCTGGGAAGTCTAATCTCCCATGAGTTCAAGAATGGCCACAAATTGGTTCCAGGTACATCAAGCTGATCTTGCGTGGACATGGTAAACAGTAACTGCCAAGTAAATGCTATCCCCTCTTGAAGAACAGTCATCGGAGAGACTAGACGGATCGGGCAGAGAGTTGGGCCGCAGATGGATACGTCACAGGTGGAGAGAATTCAGAAGTACGGGCTGTGGTAGACTGTGGCATGGGAGTTTGAAGCAGAGGTTCTCCAGAAACACCCTTGCGTGCCTAGCCTGAGGAGGAACCGTTCTCAGCACTGCCTCAGCTAGCAGCAACACAGAATTCAAGGGGTGTGCTAACCTTGGTAAAGTCCCACTGATGGCCACAAATATTAGCCAGTGAGAAATGCAAGGGGCATCATTCAAAACAAAACCAAGAGAATACAGCCAAGGTCAGTGCATACACATGAGGTCCTGCTGTGCCCGTGGTACTGATGCTATCTATGGGCAGGACCAGCTTGCCAGGCACACAGACACAAAAGAAGCCACCCTCCGCAGGTGGCAGTGCATGCCTAAGATGTCATGTATACCCCGTCACCAGCACAGTGCCTGACCGTCGCAGTGAACACTACCGGGAACCCCACATGCATAAAAACGGAGGAGGGTTCTATACAGCATTGTTGAAAAGGTTCAACATTTTGCAGTTGTCTCATGGATATTTCAGGAGTGCCTGACCTGAACAAAATGTGTGACTTGCACAATCCATCAACTGTCATGTTTTTCTTCAGGAACAGGCACATCATGATTGACGTGGGCACTGGCAATAATAACAAGATGGACTGAGCCGTGGAAGACAAGGAGGAAACGGTTGACATCCTAGGCTGCAGTGTGGTGCCTGCAAAGGCCAGGGCCTGAGGGCGTTTCCCAAGGACTAGTTAACAAAGTGCAGATACTGGGCTCCGCCCCCATAGGATGTGCAAAGGACACCAGGCATCAACGCTTCATAGCCTTTGGGAAGGGCCATGCAGCAGAATGTGGGTCTATAACCCTTGAGATGGGGGTCACAGGGCTTAGCTAGCTGAAGTAAACAAGCATAGGACTGCCAAAACTGGGCAGAAAGAGACACTCCAGTAACTGACATGAAAACAGTAGCTTTCCTATACATCAACCATGAACTTGCTGAGAAAAATAAGGGGGGATTAGAATTTCCCATTCATAATCGCTTTAATAAATATACTTGGGGTGGGGAACATGGCAAGATAACAGATAAAGGCGCTTGGCATGTCATCCCTGCAATCCAAGGCAGAAGGAAGAGTACCAACTACATTGGGGGTGTTCTGAACCCCACAATGGGTCATACACTATACGTTTACATCACAGAGAGGGTGGAGGAGGGAGGGAGGGAGGAGAAAAGAGAGAGAGAGAGAGGAAGAAGAGAGAGAGAGAAGAAATGTCAGTAAATTGAAAACAGCATTAAAAAGTTGAAAAACACACTAGATGACAGAAACAACATCCATGTTCATAAGCTATCCCAACTAACACTGGAAATGACTATTACCAAAAGTAGTCTATAGATGTAATGCAATCGCCATTAAACTTTCCACAGAATTATAAAAATAGTCTCCTAAAATTCATATGGAAACACACACACACACACACACACACACACACACACACACACACACACACAAGACCCAAATAAACAAAGTCCAAGAAGCTACAAGATGGAGGTATCAGAATTCCTAATCTTAAATTACACTGCAAGGCCATAGTATTGAAAACAGTATGGCACTACCACCAAATAATGGAATATAATAAAAGACTCAGAAATAAGCCCACATGGCTATGACCATCTCATTTTTTTATAAATGTGCCAAACATACACTGAGGGGGAAAAAACAGTTTATAACAACTGGCAGGAACACTAGATATCTACGTGTGAACAAATAAAACAAGATCTATTATCTCTCTCCCTGTACAAAAGAATCAAGGTGTATCAAAAATCTTCATGTAATTTTTTCTTTGAAAGTCTGACAGAATATGCTACACTAAAACCATCTAGTTCTGGTCCCTTTTTGATATGGAAGCATTTAATTACTGCTTCTACTTGATTAGGGGTTAAATTTCTGTTTAAATTGCTTGTCTGATCTTGATGTGACTTTGGTAGGTAGTATATATCAAGAAGATTTTTTGTTCTGCCAGGCGTTGGCGGTGCACGCCTTTAATCCCAGCACTCAGGAGGCGATATTGATTCCAGTCCTGTTTCTTGCCATCTACTCCTTTTGAGTTTGATTTCTTTTTTGTTCTAGAGCTTTCAGGCGTGCTGTTAAGTTACTGGCAGATCTCTCCAATGTTTTTCAAGGAGGTGCCTGCTATGAACTTTCCTCTAGGTACCAACTTCATTATGTCCCATTGGTACACAGACAGCAAACACAAGTACATATAAAATACAATACAAATATTTTTTAAAAAATTTAAGTATTCCCAAAGTATGGTCAGTTATGTCAACTATTTAAATTTTAGTAATTTCTAAAATTAAAAAAAAAAAAAAACCAAGACAGCAACGGTAACTCTGGCACCAGTAGTGCCTACCACCCACCCAATTAACTGGTCTGTGCCCAGCAGGGAGGCACCACAATGCCAGGGACATTGGTGGCATCAGGATGGGTTCCAGCAGCAGTGAGGGGCTCCTTCACACAGCGTTGGAAGAGTGCTGTGGCCTCTCCTTTTCAGGCAGGAAAAGGTCCCTAAGAAAATGCAAAGTTTTCCCTGCTCAGGACAGCAAGCTTGCCACTGTGGCTAGTATAAAATGAAGAAAACTGAGAAGTCACAAAAGGAACCAGATCGTAAAATGGGGTCCTTAAAACAATCCTACAGTTCTGAACTTTATTCTGGAAACCTACTGCAGCCACCTACGAAGAAAAACTCATGAGCTCGGTTGAAATTACGGTCTCAGGCAAGACCCTTAATCAAGTGGTCCACCAGCCCTATCTATCCCTTAGCAGCCATCCACACAAAGCCAGTGAGGCCATCACTCTTGAGCATGGTGATGAGGCAAACCACGCAAACGCATGTCATTCATTATGATCACACAGTAGAGTTTGCAAGTGCTTTACAGTATCCACGTTAACTGGATGAATCATTAGTGTCTGTATAATTGTCCAATTCCCCTTAGACACTTGTTTCAACTATTCACTGAGCTATCAAGCTGCGAGGCACAGGTCAAATGTAGTAGCCACAAAGTTGACTTTACATTGGAAGCATTTAACAGTTGGTGGCTGCTGTCACCAATCCCAGGGGTCACTAAAAGAGCCAATCCACCTTGAAATGGTCCAAGTTTGATGAGGTCGGAAGGGAGGGAAAGCCTGGAAATATCAGGAAAGAGTCAATTATTCCCAAACCAGAGATTGTGTACATGTTCCTCAAACGCCTTACAGAAGCAAGCTGTCCAAAGACAGGAGCCTTACTCACAGGAAATATCTGCTCACTGGACTCTATTTGAGCTTAATGTGACATGTCAGCAGTTCTTCTGTGAATCTACAACCAATCTCATCAATCATCTTGAGGCGAGCTTTGTCATAGACACCCCAGCGAGCTGAGGCAATACTTTTCAAGAACAAGCGGTCACACGCCCTTTACTGTCTCTGTTGGGTGATTATCTTCCAATATCTGGCCTCCCCGCCAAGAAAGGATCTACAGAACAAATGTTGTCAAGAATGAATAGGTCTGGTACAGCGTAGTGACACATATCTTTACTTTCCTCACTTGAGACATTGAGGCAGGAGGATCTCAAGTTCAAGGCCAGTCTGGACTACACAGTCAGGTTCTATATATAGAGAGAGAGAGTAAAAAGAACTGAAGTGTCTGGGATGCAGCCCCTTGGTAAGGTAAGCCAGTATAATTTAATGACTACAATCTGATCATGATTCATGCCAAGTAACAAAACAAGTCATGGAGTTACAGTTTCAAAATAAGAGATCTGAAAGTTATCTGGCATGGCTGTAATTCATGCACCCTTAACTCAGGTTCCCTCCAACCTACAAAGCCTCTTTTGAGCCCTGTAAAAGACAGATTTGGGTAGGTAACTACCTAAATAAAGCCTAAAAATACTTTACACAATTGTAAGAAGAGAAAACAACAACAACAAAAACAGATACACAATACAAACAAAACAAACCCCTTTCCTTCAGCAGCATAGCTCGGTTGTCCCACTTGGGTCAGATGTCTGGGTATTGGGCAGAGTCTGGTCTATATTCCTGGTTCTTGTGCCAAGCAAGCAGCACACCCTAGAGCAGTGGTTCTCAACCTGTGGGTCGTTACCCCTTTGGGGAGGAACCACTCTTTCACAGGGGTCACATACCAGATATTGTGATCAGATTACAATTTTTGGTTTGTTTTCCGAGAAATGGTCTCTGTATAGCTCTGAAGCCTGTCCTGGAACTGGCTCGGGAGGCCAGGCTGGCCTCGAACTCACAGAGATCCACCTGCCCCTGCCTCCCGAGTGCTGAGATAAGGCTCCAGGAAGCAGGGCAGTGGTGGCACATGCCTTCAGCCCCAGCACCTTGCATTACAAATTATGACAGTAGCAAAATTACAGCTGTGAAGTAGCAAAGAAAATAATTTCATGGTTGGGGGTCAGCACAGCATGAGGGATTGTATTAAAGGGTTACAGCGTTACGGAGGCTGAGAACCTCCCCTGCATAGGCCGGTCCAGCGTAAGCTGCACTTCCTTTGCAATCTGGCTCTGGACCCGAGTCCTCCACATCTTCCTGTGAGCTCTTGCTTTTCGCCGTCTCCCTTTTGTACCCTTCCGGTTTCCCTAACTTATTTCAGCCTGAGAATCCAGGCTCTTTTCAAACCCTTCGCATCGTGTGTTAACTTCATCTCCACATGGGGTCTTCCTATTCAGGTCGCTGAGACACTCAAAAGTCTCCGTGTGTCTTGTCATCCTTCCCCTGGGGGCCCTGGACATAAAACAGCTGTCTGCATGGGACAAAGGCTGAGAGAGAAGAAGAAAGGGGAAACTAGACCCAATGAAAAGATATTATCCTACCCCACGGCCGACTCGTCAGTTCCAACACATGTCAGGAGTCAGAGCAGAGCGCAGGCACTCAGAAAGTATCACCTCTAAGTGAACCACAGATACCCAACCCAGTGTAAAAGCCAGGATCCCGGAGGAGAGAGTCGGAGAAATGGTTTCTGGGGGCGAGGGGAGAGGGTAGTTAAATCTGCGTGTCTGCTTTTAATTTGGGGAATGTGAAATACAGGAAAGGGACAACATATATAAACCGCCGTCACCAAAGGCTTCATCGACATCACTAACGGTCACAGCCCCAGTTTTCTTTCAACCAAGTATCAACTCCCCACGGTCAATTCTATTGAAGACTTAGTGTTTGCTTCACGAGGTAATATTAAGTATATAGTTCTAGAAGTTAACTTTAAAAATAAAATCTCAATGCTGTCAACACACATTTAAAAAAAAAAAATAAATAATGAACTATTCAACAGTCAGGTTTCCCCCAATTGTGTTAATTTAAAACATGTGAGGCCAGTGAGCTGGGGTTCAGTAGGTCAAGGTGCTTGCTTGCCCGTCTGGTGTCCTGGGCTCAGTCCCTAGACCCAATCCACACGAGACACCCGAGAATGTCCTCCAAATCTTTGCTTACACCATGGAATACTCATCCACGTACATACACATTAACAAACCCAAACCAAATAACTAAATGTAAAAATAATGTGTAGATGGCTAATACAAATTTCATCCTAAACAAGACTTAATAAATTTTGTGTGTTTTGTCTTAATAATAGAAAGCCTTTATAAATTCTACACATTTTCATCCTTATAATTTATTTTTCAAAGACTGGTGTCCTGTGTAGTTTCTCACATCTCTGGTTTTACTCATTTGATTTCTGTTCTTCTTTATTTCTAACTCCTTTTCTTCACTATAACTGGCAGTTAGAACTAAAATTTTTGATCTGGTAATAGTTGATGACACCCCCCACACGTGTACTTACACCCACACACATACACACACCTAACTGTACTTTGTAGATGGTGCTGTAAACTTCCAGGAGGAATCGTAAATCATCCTGTTGCCCTGCTGAGATGTGAGAGACCACTGAGGATGTTTCCCTAGACTCACTATCTCATAGATTTGTGTTAGCATTTGGAGACTTACACCAAATCTCACAATAAAGACCTTATACTCCTCCTTGATTTTCTTTTTGTGGAGAGGGTATTGGTTTACATCCTCTAATACGCTATGACTAGCTGGAGTCGTTAAGGTGAGGATTGCCCAGACGATATGCAGCTTTGTAATGATGCTAGGAACAGTGGAGAGAGATTTGGGTGCAGATATCAGTTCCTCTCCTGGGAACCGAGAACACTCAAATCCAATGGGATTTCTGTTGTGCCCACTACTCTATCACAATCTTAGCTCCACAAATAAAAACAAAACATTCACTGTGCGTATCAATTCCCATTCACTTTCTTAAACTGACATGTTTCCCCCTCCTCCCAATGCTCACACACGCTCACACAACCCACTCACACACGCGCTCTCTCACACACGCTCACACACACGCTCACACACACGCTCACACACACGCTCACACACACGCTCACACACACGCTCACACACACGCTCACACACACGCTCACACACACGCTCACACACACGCTCACACACACGCTCACACACACGCTCACACACACTCTCACACACACTCTCACACACACTCTCACACACACTCTCACACACACTCTCACACACACTCTCACACACACTCTCACACACTCTCACACACACTCTCACACACATCTCACACACTCTCACACACTCTCACACACACTCTCACACACACTCTCACACACACTCTCACACACACTCTCACACACACTCTCACACACACTCTCACACACACTCCCACCAAGGATAAAACGTAGAAGCCAATGTCTCACTACACAATGGAGGCAGCAAGTATATTCCCACCCTGACCATCTGCAAGCGGTTATGATGTAACAATTCTTCATATTGGTCATCAATTGCTAAACCACCGGCTTTGTATTTAGTTCTAGTCACTTGACAGAGCAGACAGAATTTATACTAATTGCTCCGAGACTAACTCTTTTTAAAGTAAGGCCGTGACTGGATTCGGTTCTTATCAAACAGGTAGAAAAAGACATTTATTTCACAGGTCCATACTGAGTCCTTCGAAAGGGAAGGTTTTTGCTTTTGTTTTTTTCCTATGTACCTATTTGAAGGCAAAAATTCACATCACTTTCTCTTTAAAGCCTGGCATCACTAAAGCATGAACAGTATCAAAACGATCAGCTCCAGGTGTTAGGAATCTTCTCGTGCCACCAAGAAAAGAGTGGGGGTAGAAGCTGGGCTCCACGGATGCCACAAAAAGCTATTGATCCCATGTCAGCAGCTTGCTGCTTTCACGGTTTGAACAAACCCTATTTGTTCAAGTCAATGGAGGCTAATTCTCTGTTGCCTGCAGCCTAAAGCATTCTAAACTCAAAGAAGCTCACAGTCTATTTGAAGCTAATTAGATACAGATAACCAGAAAACGAAACAAATATATAAAAAAGAGGAAATGTGCTCAATTCTAACAAATTGTTTCCGTGAAGGACCTGATAAAAGCAGATAGTTTGAAGTGAAAAGGGAGTAAAATATGTCAACATTTGTGCATTCCCTTAGTGAAACCATTACAGTGACTCTTCAACACAGCCTAGACTATAAAAAGCATTCTGTAAAACTCAGTGTCCGATTGCCATGAAGAGACACCATCTTTAAGATATTTATTATGTATACAGTATTTTACTTACACGCCAGAAGAGGGCACCAGATCCCATTATAGATGGTTGTGAGCCATCATGTGGTTACTGGGAATTGAACTCAGGACCTCTGGAAGAACAGTCAGTGCTCTCAAACCTCTGAGCCATCTCTCCAGCCCCCATGGCAACTCTTATAAAGGAAAACATTTAACTGGGGTCGGCTTACAGTTCAGAGGTTTAGTCTATTGCATCTCGTAGGGGTGTCCCTGCACGGCAGCATGTGGGCAGACATGATGTGGAGCAGTTCAGAGTTCTACATCTGGATCCACAGGCAGCAGGAAGAGAGGGACACTGGGCCTGGCTTGGACCCGTCAAGTCTCAAAGCCCACCTCCAGTGACACACTTCCTCCCAAGGCCGCAGCTCCTCTGACAAGACTGCACCTCCTTCAATCAAGGCCACATTGAACAAACACCTCCTAATCCCTCTCAAGTAGTGCCAAGCCCTAATGACCAAGCTTCCAAGTATCTGAGCCTACGGGGGTCGTTCCTATTCAAACCACAGCTCAGTGACAAGATGGTGGAGTGAGCACTTCAGGAAGAGATAGCAAGGAGCAAAACTCAAGACCCCTCCCCTCCAAATCAAAAAGAAAGTCAGGGAGGTGACACAGGAGTTGCCTGTAGGCAAGACAGGAGCCACCCCAAAACAGCCTGCAACATAGAGAATAGCCAGCCCAAACCAGCCTGCACCATAGAGATGAGCCAGCCCAAACCAGCCTGCACCATAGAGATGAGCCAGCCCCAAACAGCCTGCACCATAGAGATGAGCCAGCCCCAAACAGCCTGCAACATAGAGAATAGCCAGCCCAAACCAGCCTGCACCATAGAGATGAGCCAGCCCAAAACAGCCTGCACCATAGAGATGAGCCAGCCCCAAACAGCCTGCACCATAGAGAACAGCCAGCCCAAGACAGCCTGCACCATAGAGATGAGCCAGCCCAAGTCAGCCTGCACCATAGAGATGAGCCAGCCCCAAACAGCCTGCACCATAGAGATGAGCCAGCCCAAGTCAGCCTGCACCATAGAGAACAGCCAGCCCAAAACAGCCTGCACCATAGAGATGAGCCAGCCCCAAACAGCCTGCACCATAGAGAACAGCCAGCCCAAGACAGCCTGCACCATAGAGATGAGCCAGCCCCAAACAGCCTGCACCATAGAGAACAGCCAGCCCCAAACAGCCTGCACCATAGAGAACAGCCAGCCCAAGCCAGCCTGCACCATAGAGATGAGCCAGCCCAAGACAGCCTGCACCATAGAGAATAGCCAGCCCCAAATAGCCTGCACCATAGAGAAGAGCCAGCCCCAAACAGCCTGCACCATAGAGATGAGCCAACCCAAAACAGCCTGCAACATAGACAACAGCCAGCCCAAAACAGCCTGCACCATAGAGATGAGCCAGCCCAAAACAGCCTGCAACATAGAGATGAGCCAGCCCAAAACAGCCTGCAACATAGAGATGAGCCAGCCCAAAACAGCCTGCACCATAGACAACAGCCAGCCCAAAACAGCCTGCACCATAGAGATGAGCCAGCCCAAACCAGCCTGCACCATAGAGAACAGCCAGCCCAAGACAGCCTGCACCATAGAGATGAGCCAGCCCAAGACAGCCTGCACCATAGAGATGAGCCAGCCCAAGACAGCCTGCACCATAGAGATGAGCCAGCCCAAGACAGCCTGCACCATAGAGATGAGCCAGCCCAAGACAGCCTGCACCATAGAGATGAGCCAGCCCAAGACAGCCTGCACCATAGAGATGAGCCAGCCCAAGACAGCCTGCACCATAGAGACTAGCCAGCCCAAACCAGCCTGCACCATAAATGATCTGGGGCCATGACCAGACAAGTGAAGATATCTATATAAGAGATGAAAAAGCAAAACCAGAAGGTGAGGAAAGAAAGGTACCCTCTCTCTAATAAAGACGAAAGGGCGCCCATCGTGCCGAGTGAACTTAGTTCCTCAACAGCAACTGAGCAGGTCATGATTGCTCTCTGTACTTAACTGCATCAGAAGCATTTTCTAACACTGCTAACAAATCTTCGCCGGTATCCTAGGAATTCATACTTTCAAACACTGATGTAATTGTAGTTAATGGGTTGTAGACAATTGGAAAACCAGCCAAAGCATATCCAATAAGGCAAGCGTTGGAGCTTAAGTGAAGGTGGTGATTTCATATACCAGGCTGAGGTCTTACCACAGACCCTTAGGATACAGCTCTCAGGGAACAAAGTGTGATATTGGGAGGAATCCTACAGAGACGATCACTGAGGATAAGATAATGCTGTTTGCCAGGCTGGGGTAGCACTGGGGCCTCCTGGTACCAAGTAAGGCCTGTGAGGCTCAGACTCTGAAGTGATGGCAGAATTAAGAATATGCTCTCAGTGTTCCACAGCCTTCGATCTCTACCTAACAAGGTGAAACCCATCCTGTGCTCTCAACATGTCTACAAAACAAATTCAGGGCTCAGTACAGAAAAAGTTCCCAGCTTAGTGGCCTATCACTGGCTGTCCAGCCAGCCTACCCATCAATAAGCATGGGATTCAGTGAGTGGAGATAAAAGACTACATACATCTGTCCTACACACATACACGCACACACGCACAGGCACACACATGCACATACACACACGCGCGCGCACGCACGTACGCACGCACGCACGCACGCACACACACACGCACATACACGCACACGCACACACACGCACACGCACATACACGCACACGCACACACACGCACACGCACATACACGCACACGCACATACACGCACACGCACATACACGCACACGCACACGCACATACACGCACACGCACGCACGCACACGCACATACACGCACATACACGCACATACACGCACATGCACATACACGCACACACACGCACACGCACATACACACGCACACACATGCACATACACGCGCACACACGTGCGCGCATACACACACACACAAGCACGCACGCTCAGGAGAGAGAAACACAAGATGGACATACAGACACAAAGGCAGACCACACACATGCACACATGGGAGAGGGAGAGAGAAATCTAAACCGGCAGTCTCCACCTGTGCATCAGGACCCCTTCGTATCAGACATCCACACTACAATTCATGACAGTAGAAGGATTGCAGGTATGAGGTAGCAGTGAAATAATTTTATGGTTGGGGGTCACCACAGCATGAGGAACTGTATTAAGGGGCTGCAGCATTTACAAGGTTGAGAACCACAGATAGACTAACAAAATATTTCTAAAACAAGAATATCCCTGGTGAGCCAGCAAGGCCTCACTGTGATTATTTCTGCGAGCACCTATGGTAAAGCACCCTCACCCACCAACTGCCCCCCTGCTCCTCACTGGAAAGCTCAACACTCATTAACAAAGATAATCTTGGCTTAATTAGCATCCAAATTTATATGTCCTCCCTCATGGAGATAAGTCCTCAGAAATCAATAAAAAAATGTCTTCTAATTTATGCAAATCACTATAATTAGATTTGTCATTAATTTTATGTTCATTAAGTTTCTATTTTAAAAAATGAAGAGAGCTTGGCTAAGGCCAGAACACACACAAATCTGAGCCAGGCAGAGAAATTCCTACTGCTAATGAAAAGAAGCGGGTGGGGGAGCTGCACACGGGACAGGACCTTCTATTGGCGTGACAGCACGTGACGTTAACAAGCCTGTTCCCAAATTATTCCGGGTCTTCAACAGGGCTGAACCTGAAGGATACAGTCAGACGCGCAGGAGTTGTCAAAATGTCAAAGTACGAGTCAGGTAGCAAAGCTCGTTTTCTATCAAATGAAAATTAGGATAGGAACATCTCCAAAGAGCCCTGATGCCTAACGTGTAAAAGTCACAGTAACTGACATTTCATCATTTTGCCTTCATCATTAATGGATTACTGAATATCTTCCAGACCATTACCAACAAAGCAGTACTGTGAGGTTGTTGGTGTGTGTGTGTGTGTGTGTGTGTGTGTGTGTGTGTGTGTGCGTGCGCGTGCGTGCGTGCGTCGCGTGCGTGCGTGTGTTTGTGTGTTTAAGGTTTGCTATGCTAAATGTCATTAGGGGGTTGATCTGGGAGCCCCTCACATCCAGCCCAGTTTTAATTTTGATAATACAGCCGTGACTCCCCAGAGACCTTGCCTCCGGGAAGTCACATCTGCTTAGCTAATTGACAATGTGAGAGGGAATTGTTGTAATTTGTTTTCTTTGGCCTGTATCAAAAATCTGTAAAACATTCACAGCCATATGGTACCAGGGACAGCGCTATATAAACCACACCAGCTATTCTGCAAGGGTCATATGATCTCAGGCCATGATTGCTTTTTTCCACGGCACTTACAGTATAACATCTGCAAATGTGAAACATTCCCTCCTGGTATAATTCTAAACAAGTCTGGGAAACTACATCCATGCCAAGGGGAGCCTCGGTTTAACTGAGCAACAACCAGGAATGAGGAGAAAAATCATTTTTTTGTTGTTGAACCAGAAAATTTCAATCAGTTATCCAATGTGTTGTTTTCAGAAAGTTACTTGTCTAGGAATTATGAAGGAAAAATTTTTTCTCATTTTCTTTACCTTTTGACCAAGGAGCTTGTGTTAAAATAAATTTTTGTAATGTTTATAATTATCTGTAAATTTAAACATTTTTCTCTCCCCTTAGAATCATGTTTCACATGTTAAAAGATTATGATAAAATGATTCAAATAGATCTGCAATAATATGAAACAACTCACTGGCAAACTATTTCTCTGAACTGTAATGAAAAAGAGACTAATAAAGTTATTACATCTAAGTCTGGTCAAATTATCCCCGTGGCTGTGTCCCTAAGAAGGTAGGTCATGGCAGGGTGTTACATCATTAGCTTTAAGAATGACATCTGTTAAGCTACACAGTGCATAACCTGAGAAGTCCTATATAATAGCCTTGATTTCCTCTACCCTACAACCACTACAATCCAGGCATCACAAATTCCCAAGTGCCTGCCACATAGTATGCAAAGCAGACCTTAGTTTCGAGACTTACTATGAAGTCAAATTACTAATGTGTTTTGTTTTGTCAGCCATTGTACTATAATGGGATTAATATAATGGGATTAATATATGAGTAGACGGACTAACTTTATTTTTATTGAGAAACTACTCAAACACTTGAACTTTTTATTAACTAACTACTCATAAACACTATTATTTTAACTAGTCCTCACACTAAAACTGTGCAATAGAACTATTACCATATTAGGATAATTCACTTATAAATTAGAATATGAACTTACATCTATCTACATCCATCTCAACCCTAATTTTCCCTATGTCATTTTAAGTCCTAAGAAACAAGCTGTGGGCGGCTTCCTAAAGTGTGAAGATGAGTTGTCAAAAAGTGACATTACAACGTGGAGTGTTAAAGCATCGTCTAATTAGGAAGGCAGGAGGCAGGCCAGTGTGGCCTTCTACTTTGTCGAGGCACAGTCCTTGCTTTTACTGTGGTCCCTTGTACTCTGGGCTAGCTGGCCCACGGGTTTCTAGGTGGTTCTTCTGTCTCCGCAATCTTGATGTATGAATGCTGGGATTACAGATGTGTGCCACTACATCTGGTTTCTAGCATGGACACTGGGGATGAGACCGGTCCTCAGGATTGCAGGGCTAGCCTCTTGCACTGAGCCATCTTCTCTGCCCATCTTTTTGTCTGTTATTTCTTTGTGTCTGTCAGTGGTGTGGGGGGGGGGCACACGTGCAAGTGGCAATTAACATGCTTGCAAGTCTGTCTGTGAACATTATTGGTGGTATGAAAGTGTGGGCATTAGTACGAGAACATGCGTTCATGTTTATACATGCATATGAACATACCTGCTAAGGTATCCAGACATCAAATGACACACAGTATCTTGAAAAATTACCAGTAACAATGGTTTCCTGATAAGTCACTTTCCCAGACACAACCAGCCAAGTGACATCAGACCCTGAAAGGAAGAGACAGTCCTCCTGGATGCCAGTCATTGCCCCTATCCTGGATATTAACAATTCCGTACAACCAGGTCTGGATACTCAGTATCTGCTGACCAGAGGTTGCCATTCCCAAGTGGCATGCAACAAAGGCAACCAGATCTGGGGCACAGATGGCCCGGGCTTTGGAAGTGCAGGCATCTGCAGTTGTTTTGCACATGCCAGAGATGCAACTTTACATACATACACTTTTAGACAGTGTGGTTGCCATACTTTATTACTGTGAGTTACTATCAGCCCTGTCTGGTGAAACCCAACATCTGTTTTGCATTTCTCGAGGACTTACCAAAGCCCCATAGAAGCATGGCTTGATCATTATCAACAAGTGGTCACCTTAGCTGGGCATGATGGCAGAACCTATAGTCCTAGCTCTCAGGAGGCACCTGAGATCCTACTGAACTCTAGGCTAGCCCGGGCTACAGAGGACAAGCCCATCTCCACAATACCGATGACAAAGAGAAAAGAAAGAAAAAAGATCGAGAAAAGGACAAAAAGAACGTAGGAGCCCGGTGCCTGCTCCTCACGGATTTTCCATTAATGCAGTCTAAAAAGTCACTTCCCCTAGAAACGCAAGTGTGAGTGTAAGTTTCAAAAGGCGAATCACTCACAAATGACAAAGCAAGGCAGACAACTGCAGATGTCTTTTATCCTTAGGTGCTGGGTGCCGCAACCACCACCAAAGCGACCCGAGCTTGCTCCCAGTCCACTCATTGCGCCTGAGACCCCGCCTCGAAGGGGCGGGGACCTCACAGTGAATTCCCACAGCAGGCGTGGTGGCAATTTAATCCCTTTAATCCCAACACTTGAGAGGCAGAGGCAGAGGCAGGTGGATTTCTGTGAGCTCGAGGCCAGCCTGGTCTACAACGCGATTTCCAGGTCAGGCTCCAAAGCTACAGAAAAAGAATCAAGATGATGATGCACGAGCTTCTTCCCCCAAATATCCCACAGTGCATTTCCCCTTTGTCATTCCTCAAGACTCAAACTCAGAAACTCCTTTCTCATTTTCCACTATCCTCCATTTCTGCAATTCTATTCTTTGTAAAAATCAAATTGACTTAAATCAGTCCATAGCTGTTTTCAACCCAATCTCTACAGCAAACTACCCTGTGAGTCAGGAAGAATAAAACCACTTGAACAAGCATAATTATGCTTCCATGATATTTATCATTAATGCAATTGATATGTCCTGGGAAAAAAAAGTCCATGGTGCCTGTAAACGCCTTTATGAATGTAAGTAATTTGATTAACACAGAAAGCTTTGAAGGAACGCGTCTGGAAGTCCTGATTATTAATTACACAGATCCCAAAGTGAATTCATTCAAATGATGTATTAGCCACTGAAGCTAGCCCGAAATGAGTTTCTGCAGAAATTGGGTAAAATTACATGGGGAATTTCGATTCTACACCAACTAGATCAATTGTCCCTGGTTTGTGTATGTGCCCAAGTAAATTACACCAAGAAAGAAGCGGAGAAAATAATGAAGCTCATCATTCTTCCAATGTGTAATTTTGATGTTCATATTTTTAAGGCTAACAGGGAAAAAGTCAATAAGAAATCTTTTGGAAATTACAATGGTTTTCAGGCCACTAATAATGTAATAATTCATCTTATTATAAATAGGTACTTTATTATGTATCATTCTGAGCATGCTGTTAATTATGGGTAAAATTTCCAGGGTGAAAAATAGCATTGTACTAGCTTTTATTTTTCTACTGTTCTAAGGAGATCAAGTCTGAGTCCTTTGCTCACTAATTGTGGAAAACTAGGGTCTTTCTTTCATTTTTAATCCTGTCTGTATTTGAACTGTAGGGTCCAAATATGTTTTATCACCTGAGATATATGTAATTTGCACAAGTACTTCACAAAGCCACATGTAGTACCTAAGGTATATGTATATACGTACATTTATACATTTAAAGGCTTTCTGCTACTACTAATTTTACTGTTCTATGGGTTGTTAAATGGATATCATTAGTTGAACCTAATTACTTCCTGCCTATAGTACACTAAAAGTATACTAAATAAGACTATCAGTATAGTTTCTTCTTTGCAATTGATTTTGCAAAGTTCTAGACCATTTAAAAAGCAAAACGTGGTTGTGGTAATTTTGATGTCCCTAAGCTACATATTTAATGAGTACAAAATATGAAAATCACTTTTTCCAATTCTAAGGAGAAAAAAAAAAAAGGCATCGCTAGGATGTTGATGGGCACCCTCCTCCTCCTTTTTCTTTACACATCTCCAAAACGTAAGGGGATGCCTATTCTCTGGCTGTGTCAAAACTTTTAGAAACTCTTCACCCAATCAGAAAAGACCTGCGTAAAGATGGAAAACACTGCAGGGTGTTATAAAGATCTGTTTCCCCGAAAGCCAGAAAAGTTAGGGTAGAAACACAGTGGTTTGAGTAAAAGTGGCCCCCATCGGCCCATAGGAGGTGGCGCTATTATGTGGCTCTGTTGGAGTCGGTGTGGCTTTGTTGGGTGGGATTGGAAGTCTCAAATGCTCAAGCCAGGCCTGGTGTGTTTTACTCTTTTCTTGCTGCCTGCAGATCCAGCCCCAGCTCCTTCCCCAGCACCACGTCTGCCTGCATGCTGCCATGCTTCTTCCTGCCATGATGGAAACCAACTAAACCTCTGAAACTGTAAGCCAGCCCCAGTTGAATGTTTTCCCTTTTTAAGAGTTTCTGTGGTCATGGTGTCGCTTCCCAGTAATACAAATGCTGACTAAGACACAAAGCTTTAGAATACCTGTTGGGATAGAAGGGTGGGGGTAACTCTGTGTGGAGCCTGTCTCTCCAGGGACGACACACACTGAAGTCAATTAGCCTTTAGTGTCCCCCCCCCCCCCCATCGGAACCAAGTTCACAGCGGCAACAAAGGAGAGACACTGGGAAAATAAAACAAATTGAGACCTTTCGGGACTGGGGCAGCCGGTGAGGCTGGCTTGGAGGTAGCACAAAGTGGAGAGTTGGAGGCAGACTTCCCATCAGACCACAGCGCCACAAGCGTCACAAGCTTGCGGTGTGCCGGGCTTCGTTCTTTTTAAATAATCTGGAAATGGGCAAACTGCACGAGTTCTGGGAAGAAATCCAGCAGGCACACTTCAGAAGAAGTTCTCTACTTGCTCAGATCATTCCCCTCGATACTGCAGAAATGGAAAAAGTCAAACACACACCCTTCCAAAACAGTGGGAAAGCGCGAAGCTGCGCTGATGTGGGGATTGGAAGGGAAGGGTTTCCTCCCCGCAGCGGCTTCCTGTGCAGGGTACAAGATTCCGGGGAGAATGCCGTCCAATGTTAGCGATCAAGTAACAGAATCCTCTCCCTGCTTGCTGTCGACTGTCAGTGGACGCAGGTGACATAGTGACGGACTAAGATTAAGACGTTCTGGAGTGGGTTCAATGTTAGTTTTGCCGCAGACGCAGAGCAAGCTATGAAACGAGGCAACCGTGAGCCCTTCTCTATTGCCCGTCATTAGCTAACCCCCCCCCCAAGATGCTTTCTCCTGAATTACTTTAATAAAACCAGACTAAGTACTAAAGTGAAGAGACCTTAAGCTGGAAGTTTTTAAATAATAAAACTTGAAAACCCCACAAGATGCAGGATCTCTGTTTTACTGGTTAGAAAGTTTCAGGTGAGTTAAGAGTTTTCTTAGAGTCACGCAGGAGGACAGATGTCTAACGTGCAAGCTTTGTTTTACACAGTATTGCCTCTCCAATACTGAGTCACCCATTCAGCCAGGCATTAAAACTTACTCGACACTTATCACTTTCCAGGCATTATACTAAGGGCTTGAGAAACAAAAGAGATGTGACTTAGTCTTTTCTCCAGGAAGCTCACAATCCATAAGGAAAATGGTGTAAATACCAATAGCCATCAGTCCCGCCATCACAGGAAGAAAGTACCAAACGGTTACCTTAAACCGTCGTGTATTCCTAAGATGCCCAAGAGTGTCCTGGGTGACAGCGAAGATGATGAGCATCATTTTTATTTGGGTTAGTTGTCAAGTAATTTTACCTCCAAGTTTTAATTGAGAGACTAGTAGGAGGGCTCAGTGGATAAAGTTGGTATCTGCTGGGGCTGATAACCTGAGTTTGTTCCCTGGAAAGCAGGGCAGGGGATAAGTGACTCCTCTCTGAGTAGTCCTTGACCTTTACCCACATGCTCTGACATGGAAACACGCGCGCGCGCGCGCACACACACACACACACACACACACACACACACACACACACACATATATATCATTCAAATATACAAGACTTTCCTTCAAGAACTCATTGTCAGAGAAGGCAGGAACAAAGTGACTGTGGTCTGCATGGTAAATATAGCTTAGAAACACCGCTAATGAGGAGTCACCGTCTAGTCCCGCGGGATCAGATGTATCCTCAACAAGTTAACATCTATGAGAGGTGTGGGTTTTTTTTTGTTTTATCTTTTTTTTAAGTCGTGGAATCTGGTTGTGTTGCCCATGCTGGCCCTGAACTCCTGGACTGAAATGATTTCCTGGCATCAGTCTCTTTAGGACCTGGGACTACATACAGGCATGCAACACTGTTTGATTTCTTGTTTTAGAACAAAGCTAGGAGGCAGACAAGGAGAGAGAAGCTATGAAATGGTATGCTTCCTGGTGAAGAAAGCATTCAGCTGGGGGCTGGCTTACAGATTCAGGGGTTAAGTCCACTATTATCATGGCGGGGAACATGGCAGCATGCGTGTGGGGGCTTGAGCAGTAGCTGTGAGCTACACCCTGAGGTGTGGGGTGGGAAGAGAGCCACGCCTTCTAATCCTTTCAAATAGTACCACTCCTGGGTGACCTGGCATTCAAATATGTGAGTCTATAGGGCTCATTCTTATTGAAAACAACACAGGGCAGAAGAGGGGAAAAGCAGAAAGAAGCAGAAAGGTGTTCTACTGTAGAAGGCTTACAGGATCAGCTGGTAAACTGGGGCTTTCTGGGTGGGGCTGGTGAGCCTGTGGAGGGAGACCTATTCCTGCTGAGTTCACCAGGCAGCAGTGAGGTTCTGCTGGCTCAGGGGCTTGTGCATACAGGTGATGTTGAATTATTATTATTATTATTATTATTATTATTATTATTATTATGTTGTTGTTGTTGTTGTTGTTGTTGTTGTTGTTGTTGAAAATGGCTGGTGTGGCTTCTATTCCTAACTGGATCTGGCTGACAGATCTCTACTGTACACTTACATCTGCATCCTATGGGCTATGGTGCAAATTTTGAAAAGCAACATTTGGCAAATTATAATGGCTGTTCTGTGTCTATCCTAGATTGTTTGTCTACCTGAAAAACAGACTCGATCTCTTTAAAATTCAAATCTTACTTGCACGCATCTCACAATCTTTAGTAGTTTAGTGCTTCCCCATGTTTTAGAAGAAGTCTGTTTTGTCTCTTCTGAACTCTATCAACAATCTTTGTCTCTGCAGACCCCTACCCACCCTCGTCACAGGTTCTCTGTTCCCTTCCCACTCTCAAATCTCCACGTGCTCTTTCTTTCTCCCCCACAAGAAATTCACAGGAACCTCTGTATGTTCTTCCTTTCTGTCTGCTTTATTATTTCGGTTTTCGTCTTAGCCTAGCCTGGCCTCAAACTCACCATGTAGCCAAGAATGTCCTTGAACTCCTGACCCTTCTGCCTCTACTGTCGGGAGCTGTCTTTGTGGGGCTGCAATCGGAACCAGCCTAGCGGGCCTGGGTCCATACCTGAGTGGCAGGGAGTGTGGATGAGGGAAAGAAGTTTGTACCTGAGTGGGGGAGTGTGGATGAGGGAAAGGCTAGCTATAGATGATAAAGAAAAGACAGAGACAGAATAAAGGTCAGGAAGGCAGATCAGTCAACACCTTATATACCTTATATACCTTTTCCAAAAAGGGGAACACAGGATCATGTATATGGAACAAACAGACGTTTCTTCCTCACTTATTCTAAGGGTTCAGTAACCACACCTCAGCTCCAACTTCTTGTTCCCTAGCCTTGAGAGTCAGGAGTAGCCACACCTCAGATTCAGGTCTGTTGTTATTTAGACCAAGACAGCCAAACATCCTTCTGTAGCCACACCTTTAACCTTTAGGTCTTATAACTTGCTGAGAACAGCTTTGAACTCTCTCCTTCCTTGTGTCAAGATGGAGTACAGCCCTCTTTATGGGCACCCACCCTCCACCTCCCAAGAACATGATCCTCATACAGAGCTGGTATTTATAGTCACGAGTGGATGTATGCTCAGCAGATGTATAAACAGAGATCCCCCTCAGTGTCGGCCCCATCTAGTGCAAAGTCTTCTGGAAGCTGGTAGCGCCAATTGCAAAACGGCTACCAGCAGGAAAGATTGTGAGAGTTTCAAAGTGGAATTAAACATTCAAAACAATCTTTAAAACATAACTTGCCTATAACAAGGAAGAGTGCACTGATGTTAACAGCCCAAATAAATCAGCTTCTTCCAGGGGAGGTAATGTGAGTGTTTAGATGGGGCACTGCATTCCTTAACCTTTTAGTGGTGTGCCAGGAAAGAGAGAAATTAGGTGGGTCAATAGTAGAGATAATGGGCTCACCCCTCTTGGGATAAGACAGCTCAGAAGTTTCCATTTTACACAGGCACTGATATATTTCATTTTTACATGCATCTGTAAGGCTCATTTCCCCAAAAAATTTTACAAAAAAAAAAAAAAAAATCCTAGACAGGATTATTTTACTGCATCCAACTGTCTGCATAGCTTGTGATTTTTTTCCCCATTATGTCTCTTGAATTTCAGACTGGTAGTTATTTTTTAAATTATAGTTACAAAATAGTCCATGGGCGAGAAAGTGCATAAATTAAGGCACATGATGAAAGTATCAAGTGTCAGTGAGAGATCAGATTGTAAAATGTTCACCTTATAAGCACAAGACTTCAGTTCAAAGTCTCCTGAATTTAGTGGTTGGCACTAAAGAACAACACCCAAGGTCAACCTCTAACCTACATGGGCATGCACTCACACAGGACACACAAAGGGGAGGCTGGAGAGAGAGAGGAGAGAGAAGAGAGAGAGGGGAGAAGGAGGGAGAGAGGAGAGAGAGGGAAGAGGGATGGAGGGAGGAGGGGGAGGGGAAGACAGAGAGAGACAGAGGCAGAGACAGAGGCAGAGACAGAGACAGAGAGAGACAGAGAGAGAGACAGAGAGAGAGACAGAGAGAGAGACACAGAGAGAGACACAGAGAGAGACACAGAGAGACACAGAGAGAGACACAGAGAGAGACACAGAGAGAGACAGAGACACAGAGACAGAGACACAGAGACAGAGACACAGAGAGACAGAGAGACAGAGAGAGACACAGAGACAGAGAGACAGAGAGAGGCAGAGACAGAGACAGAGAGACAGAGAGAGATAGAGAGAGATATAGAGAGACAGAGACACACACAGAGACACACAGAGAGAGACACACAGAGAGAGACACACAGAGAGAGACACACAGAGAGAGACACACAGAGAGAGACACACACAGAGAGAGACAGAGAGACAGAGAGAGAGACAGACAGACACAGAGAGAGACAGACAGACAGAGAGAGAGACAGAGAGACAGACAGAGAGAGAGAATGAGTTGTCATGCCAGAGGGAAATGCTAAAGCATGCCTCCTACCTAGGCCAACCTGAGGTCACTGGGATTGACAGTTCCGTGCATAACCTCAAATACCAGAGGTTACAAGTGAAAGACACTTTAGTAAGAGCCATAAAAATCTGAATTGCACACATATCAGGATTTGTTTTACGGGCAAACCGACACACAGGCTACTGCAAGTTAAGAGCAGTGCGAGGTTAGAAATGGCCCAGATGCCTGGTGACAGGATAGGGCACACGGGGCATAGACTACCGTGACACAGCACTGAAAGACAATGATGGAGGCTGCTGGGGAATAAATGTCCAGTGTCTCTAGCAGTGGCTTTAATGTTCTTTTTGCAGTTTCATATTGTATTACCTTTTCCACGGGCCACTTGAGCTTATATAATGCACATTACATTTCTTTCAGACAATACCATTTTAAGCCTTTTTTTTTTTTTCTGGTTTTCTTGGGAAATTGGGAGTTGCGCGTAAAGCCCTGTTTGAGATGTCACCTCTTTGGGGAACCCTTGCCAGCTCCCCCAATGCAGGTGTGAGTAATCCCTCATGCCTCCGTGCCCAGCGCACTTCGCTGATCCTCCCCACCACAGCAGCCACCCCAGTCACGTCCATGTTTGTTTTTGCCTCTGTCTCCTCACATTTTTGTCCTTATAAGCCAGTTTCTTTAATCTCCAGTCCGGCCAAGTACTCAGTCTAATTATATTGGCCAACTGGGAGGATGAAGTAGTACTCTTCAAAGCTGAGTATGAGAACTAAAAATAATCACAAAACTTACCCTCAAGCTTATTGCATAAAAGTCAGGAAAGGAAAATTCTTTTTTATAACTCTGCTAAGAGAAAAATGTTCAGTTTGTCAGGAAACCAAACTTTGTTCCAGCTCCTTGGGAAGGGATTGGTCATCTGAGACGTCATCTGAGACCCTGGACCTCACCGAACACCTCACCGATAATGCAGAAGTACTCCTTAAATGGTCATGTCTGCTATCAGCCACACTCCAAGCAGAAAACATGCTATTCCAGGGCAGATAAGCAAGCATTTATAGACTCAAGTCAGACGGGCCAAATAGGCTCTCTTGAGTGATCCCACTTGATAAAAAGAACAGAGGATATAGCAGTCTGGTCTTCTGGATGGGCTGTGAATTCTATTTATGGTTATGAAATCTACTGTTGGGTTCAAATCTCTATCCACACTATTGGTTTTCTATTTGCCCTGTCTGGGTTCTTTTATTCTTGCCATTTATTTCTTCCCCTGGATCCACCGAGCATATAATTGTCCGATCAGCTTTTTTAGTATTATGTTCCTCTTTATATTTCTGTGTTTGTCTGACCAGTAAAATTTAAAGCTTGTTTTAAAATATACACTGTTGATCAAAAAAAGAAAAAGAAATCAATGTTAGGACATGGAAAAATTCATAGACAAGAAATTGGAAAAGATATAATGAAAGCACGCCAGCCAGAAGAAAGCTAGTGCAACACAAATACACACAATGACAAAGAAACAATTTGCCTAAAAGCACAATAACTTGGGGCATTTAATTACCTAACTGTACAGTCAAAATATGTAAATATGTGTTAAGAACATTAGAACATTCTAAAAAAGAAAACTTTAGTTTTTTGTTTTGTTTTGTTTTTTTTTGTTTTTTTAACCACAGTAGCTATGAGACCATCGTCTGTGGGGGATTTGTCCCAAGACCACCCCAAAGATCCCACAAAACAGAGTAGCGTTAGTGTATCATCTTCACACCTGTCACCACACTTTAAAATTACTTTCTGTATGATACTTAACAGAACACATGTGCCCTGTACCAAGTGTCACACTGTATCACTTGAGCAACAATACAAAAGAGAAAGTTAATATTCTCAGTGTGGGTAAAAGTTTTGTTTTAAAAGTATTTCTATTCACAATTGGTTTAATTCACACAGCATATGAATCCTGAGCACAACTTTTGAAACACAGGAAAAACTTGAAATGGGTGACCTTATACAACCCCTCAGTGTTACCAACCCCACCCCCCACCCCCGAAAAAAGCAAAATACCACATTGCCTATTCACAACTCATTGAGATGCATAATAGTTAACAAAACAAAACAAAATAATGTTCCAAATACCACATTTGGAAATTTCTAAATGTGATTGTGAGGAATCTGAGGAGGGGGGAATAAATCTAAATGGAAATGAGAAACACAGAACCATAATAATATTATACATTGAACCTATCAGATAAGCTAAAGTCAGACACCCAAGGGGCTGGAGACAGCTCGGTAGGTAGCGAGCAGCTTACCCATCACACACAAAGTCCTGGGTTTGTGTTTAATCCCTGGTATCATATAAAGCTGGCGTTTGATGCCTACAGTACCAGCACTCAGGATGCAGATGGATGGGGGGTAATGAGTTCAAGGTCTACTTAACTGACACAGCAAGTTTGGTGCCAGCATGAACTACGAGACTCCATTTCAACAACAAGCGAAATCAGTCTATCAATCTTCAACATACAGTTTTTTTCAAAAAATGAAAAAGAACTAAATATTAATGCCCTCAACTTGGGAATTTAAAACACACAAAAAAACTATCATCAAAAGACATCTAAGAAAGGGAATACTGAAGACAGGAGTTGAAATAGAAATTAAACAGAAGAGGACCGGAGAACTAAAAGCTGATGGTTTTTATGAAGCTAACAGGACAAAAAAAAAAAAAAAAAAAAAAAAAGAACAAATAGAAATCCTGCTAAGTCTATTAAGATGAAAAAAAATGTAGACTGTGCAAGTATATTAGGAGTTTTTGAAGGGGCCAGTAGACTTTTTCTTTAAATCATCTGTGTTACTTTTTTAGCTCTTTTTGGCAAAATAGATTTAAAATAATAACAACAACAAAAAAAATAACTCAACAAAGTTAGCTCCAATAAACGCTAGATTTGTTGACTCCTCTCCTCTTAAAGGTAATTTGGCATAGAATGATCAGACACATCTGCCATAGCTCACACTTGACCTTTCTCTCAATCCCTCACATCTATTCTCCGTGGAAGTCCCACTGTCGTTAAATACTCCCCCAGTCAGGGTGACTTTTCTAGAATATCTCCAGTGTTTGAGTTGGGTCCTTGCTCAGTATTGCCTCCGGTTGGCTCAGGAGCCCGTCTTCACTCAGTAACTGCGATGCTCTGATTGGCTTAGCTTCAATCACGCACTTTCTGCTGGAGGGCGGGAGTAGACCTACCTAACATCTGGGTAACCAGGCTCACCAAGGGGAACCGCAAAATGGCTGTCCAGCAAAGCTAACAGTTGTTTGCATGCCTACTGGTTTGGGCAAGTATTTGATTTCTGAGTAAGCTTCAACCCTATGGACTCACCAAGAGAATTTAGCGGGAAATGATCCAATACTGTTCCTGGAATTTGAGGTGGCTCTCCTCATCATCTGATGGTACAGGGGGAATTGAGACCACCACTTTGGGTTTTTAGTCAGTCCCCTTAGTAAAAGAATTTAACAAGGGATTCAAATAGAAGCTCAAGGAAAATATCACTAGAGTTTAAGAAAAAACTCCTAGGGCAGATGAGCTATCAATCTCAGCGGCTGCCTGTAGGTGGAGAGTGGAGGAACAGGAGGGGTTTAAACTGGCACAGAGCCCCACAGTGGCAGCAGACACCTCGAACCCCAGCACTCAGGAGGCAGAGGCAGGCTGGATCTCTGAGTTCGAGACCAGCCTGGTCTACAAGAGCTAGTTCCCAGAACAGCCCCCCAAAACCACAGGGAAACCCTTGTCCCAAAAAACACAATACAAAAAAAAAAAAAAAAAAAAAAAAAAGTAAGCTAGCACAGGAGTCCATTTGAGGGGAAGATTTACAATGCTTCTCAACTTTCCTAACTCTGTGACCCTTTTAATACTGTTCCTCATGTTGGGGTCACCCCCCAACCATAAAATCACGTCACAGTTCCTTCTGTGCTACTGTTAATCATGGTGAAATTAGCTGGTGTGCAGGGTACCCGATTATGCGAACCCTGTGAAAAGGTTGTTCAGCTCCCCCAAAGGATTGCATCCCACAGGTTGAGAACTCTGCTTTAGAAACAGTAAGGATGGCACAAAGCATGAGAGAAGGTATGCCTAGGTTCTGCCCCACGATCTCAAAGATAGAGACAGAGAGCTGAAAAGGGAAATGTGCCTCGCTGTCTCAGGCCTCAGACAGGCATCAACGGAAACACCCATCTGCCTACAGGTGGTCCTCTAGCCGATGGCTGATCTGAACTCACAAGAGCATTAGGTCTGCACCCAGACTGGAAAGTCTATTGTATCAACCCCAAGTTTTCCGTTAGTGAAGGTTATTGCTACACTAACAATACTTCCCTGCCTACCCAAACACAAGTGTTTTGTCAGAAGTGACTACTATTTGGGTTTGGTTAAATTTGGTTCCGGATTGTTTTTTAAGAGGTATTTGCCAACAGAAACTTCTCCAAGTCAAACCTCAAGTCACTTGGTTCCTTTTAGGTTTGTCTATGAAAGCAGGATATTTTTACTTAAACATCAACCCAGTGCTGTACGAAGTTTGCTCCTTACTTATTGAAACTCTCCTTCAAGTGCTGCCTAGGCCAGGCATTTCCTTTACAGATGGGGAAATAACAAATGGCAAAGGCCTCTGTTATTTGGGGTGGGGGAGGTATTCAAGAGGACAATGACACAGATTACTAGGGAGTGAGATTAGATTTACGAGTGCTGTGGACAGACAGACAGACAGACAGAGAAGTAAGGGTGTGATGGAGAGCTCTGAGGAGTGGTCAGACCTGCGCACCAGAGGCGGACTGCGTGCAGGGCTCTTTGGAGGAACCAGCCACAGCCCATATGCAGAAGAGCATGGCTATTCCTATCACTCTGGGGATGAGGGAGGCTTCGCAGAGGGAGCTGAAGCCAGGCTCAGGGATTCCCAGACAGGAGGCAGGGAAGTGAGACTTCCACGTAAATTCACTTCCCAGATGAAAGGTATTTTGGAGGGACGGTGTTTCCGTAGGGTGTCTCTCTGGACCTCCCATCAAGGGATGAGGAGGTGGCTGCAGATCCAGTGGCCTGAGCAGAGCCTGGATTCGTTGCATTCTTACAGCCTTGACCTTTGCCCGCCCACAGCTGACAGTAGCAAGCTGAAGATCCAGATAAACATCCCACAGTCCCAGCACTGGGACCACTTCTACACCCTTTCTAACAGCTCGCACTGCAGATTTCATGGGTCGTTAACCCGCCAAGTGAGAACATTTTGTTCCAGTGGGAAGTTCTGTGGTCACTGTGAAATGTGACTTTTTAGTCTAATTCCTTGGAGAATGAGGGGAACTAGAACAATTTGTCCAGCCTGTAATGTAGATCCCAGACCACTCTCAAGAGTAACATGACAGACTTCGAAGTGTGGGTGGTCTGGGGGGAAGAGATCCGGGTGGAAAAAAAAGGCCAACGGATTGGAAGCATAAAAGTAGCAATAGACAGTTAGGGGATGGTGGGAGACGTTTTAAACAAGAGTAGGTGACAGGTTAAACCCTGCCTTCTGGAATGTGAATAAATGTTCATTTATGCCCATTGTCAGCTATTAGAATTCTCCAGTCAAAGGACGCCTCCTTTAACTGACTCAGCAACTCAGTGAATATTTCAAATGATCTTCAAAACTTTGAACAAAAGCACTATTGACTTAAGACAGAAAACTAATTTTATGCCATCTTGACTCAATTACAACAGAGAATAATTGACTCCCTCTAAAATTTTCATGTTATATTCATGCCATATTTCTTAGCTAAAACAGTTCATTTTCGTGCTGTCTTACATACTTGGCTAACAAAGAAAGGATGCTTGCCTTAAAAATAAAGTCAAAATGCAAATTCTAATGGGGGAGACTATGCATTTCAAACAAGGAGAATTAGAACATAGTCTTCAAATAATAAAGACAATGATTGATGGAAAATATTTCTACCAGTAAACAAAAGACCTCCTTAAGATAAAAATGTTGCTACAATTTAGATTTCTCAGTGAATACAAAAAATATGAACAATTTAGATTTCTCAGTGAATACAAAAATATGAACAAAGTACAAATACATACATATACTAAAATATATTTTGTACATCAAATAAATTTAAAAAAAAAAAACAAACCGAATCAAGAGCTGTCACACCAATGTCAGGAATAAAAAGCAAACTGTTATCAGAGAAAACATTAGAGATTCCTGCTTGACTTTTTAGAAAGATGTGGAAAGTAATTGAGTTTGTAGAGCCCTGTTGAAATGGTTTGTACGGGCAAATCTGCTATGTCCACACCACAGAGGAGCATGTCCCTATAATAATGGACTGGTGACAGCTTAGTAAGGACCAACAGGCCTTGCGGCAGGAACCCCTCTTGCCCCTCTGCCCCAAGGCCTGTGCCAGCCTGGCTGTACCAAGTGAATTTTCCCTCTCTCACTCGTGCTGACTGTCACTGAGCTACTCCACCAGCCTGGAAACAGACTGCCCGGGACCATCACAGAAAGTAATAAAACAGTTCAGAGTCTCTGGTTTTAGAAACTCCCAAGTGTATATCAAGAAGCAACTGTACAGAAACTAAGTGATATCTTCCCCCACAAAAACCTGCAGTTTGCAAGTTTATAGCCTTTCTCATCTCACTATTTCCTTCATCTAGCTTTACAAATAAAACACTTTGAGAGAGAAGAGTGTCTGTGTTAATACCTCTTGTAGCACCTTCCTCTCATTTTGCCCTGGCCCCTGGTAACTACGCAGCCCTCAGAGTAGGCATTTAAAACTGGCCATCTGAGGTTTAAAACAAAAAAACCACTCTAGTTAGGGATCAAAAAATTGGGGGGAGGAACTAGAGAAAACTCGGCCCCTGACCATGGTGCTTCTGTTGGTTTTGGAGGGCTGCTAGCCGACAAGAAAAAGGGCAGATTGTCTTCCGTTTTAATCTCGATTTCACAAAACTAAAATTGACAAGCTTTGAAGAAAAACATCAAATGGGTAGTTGAATTGTAAATGCAAAATTCTGTGAATCCGTTCTCTACAGGGACCTGGGCAAGAATGCAGTTAAGCGTACAACAAATGTTTAAATGGAGGAGGTAACACTTTGAAAATCTGAATTTGACGAAAATTAAGTTGTAGAGTATTGCAGGAGGCAGGGGGGGGCTTTTAAGAGGTAAGCGTGGGGCGGGTGTTGGTGGCACACGCCTTTAATCCCAGCACTCAAAGTGAGGCAGAGGCAGGCAGATCTCTAGGAGTTTGAAGCCAGCGTGGTCTACAGAGCGAGTTCCAGGAAAGGCTCCAAAGCAATAGAGAGAAACACTGTCTCAAAAAACGTGGTCACTGGAACATGCTTAGGAAGTCTTTTCTTTTAGGATTTATATCATTTTAAAGTGGTGTGTGTGTGTGTGTGTGTGTGTGTGTCTTATGTACACAGGAGTGACAAAGTGTCCATCCGAGGCTTTGCTGTGCCACACATGCCTATCATGACATGCCACCATGGCAACCACTGGACCAACCAACCAGAGACCACAGCCTCAAAAACTGAGTTGAAGTAGACTTCCACCCCAACCCCTCCCCCCCCCAGTGAAAAGAGCCTCGCACAGTCCAGGATGGCGCTGAATTGCTCTTGGGTAGTAGTGTTGGGCCACCACACCCAGGCTTTGTTGCTGTAGTTGCTGGAGACAGAGTTTTAAGTCCAGTGTACCCAGTGTAGCTGAGGGTGAGCTTCAACTCTTGATCTCCCTTTCCCTCCTGCGTTCTGAGATCACACGCATCCATCATCATCACTGATTACTATGGTCTGTTCCCAGGTCTTTGTGCATGCAACACAAGCACTCTGCCAACTGAGCTACACCCCAGCCCTAAATTTTGATTATTCAGAAAGTCTCCACGAACACAGCACAGAACCTAAACACTTGGATTGCCACTATGATTCTAGTCTTTAGTTAAGATACATTTTGCTAGGGTGGGAGGGAGGTTCAAAGAAAGTACCTCAAGCACCCCTAAAGAAGTGAGTTCCTTTGCATTGTTTCTTCTGTATAGCAGTCTAAACAAGCTCCTGTTCTATCTATGTCGGCCATGTGTGACGTTCCCTCATGCACGTGTGTCCTTGTGTTCAACTGTGTACATCTGTATCTGTGTAACTTATACACGCATGCATTAATTGTAGCATAACATAGCTGTTGCTCTTTAGCCTGGAGTGGTTGATGAAACATTGGCCATCTGAGTAAGGCTCTCCCATGGTCACCTGACCAGCAAGGTCTCTCGGGTTACTCGGAAATATTTGGGGAAAGAATGCAGTAAGTCCCAGTGTGGTCCTTCGTCTTCATCAAATTGCCTACGCTCGTTTCTTGTCTCTCTGGTTTTTTGTTTGTTTTTTCTCCCAGCTGGGCTCTATGCAACACAGGAGGGTTTTACTCATCGCAATAGCCAAAGGCCTGGAACATAAAAATTCTCGATAAAACGTTTTCAAAGACAGGGAGACAGAAAGGGGGGAAGAAGGAAAAGTGGGGGAGTTGAGAGAAGGGGTGGTTGGCTCTTACGTCTGGGCTGAGAAAAAAAAGTCCATTGGCGGTTCATTCTGCACTGAGCCCAAACCAGGCGAGAGTCAAGGATAACTTAAACACGTTTTCTCCCTTCACCTGGCTGCCTTTCATTCCCATCGGAAGCCAAACACATGCAAGCCCCCCCCCCCCAGACCAGCACATTCCCCAATTACCAGACACCAACTAATGTCTCTACATTCTGCTCAGTTCTGATCCTAATAGCTTCCCAACAGTATTTCAGCACCCACATGGTAAAGCTCAGTCCTTCAGACCATGGCTGCTACAGCAGACACCACATCTCCTCTACTTTGAGCTGGCTGGGGGCTCCCACAACCCTCTCCATGGCCAACCGTTTGTGAGCACAGCTCACAGAACTGAAGAAAATGGTTTCTTGGAACCGAGTGAAACCCAGTGGCATTGTTTATCAGAGATTTTCTTTTAATGCATACATGATTACATCACTGGTGACTAAACTCAACTCGCAAAGACCATGCCTAGTTCTCTGGCAACCAGAAACGATCCTCAAACTATTTAGGTGCCGCAAACCACCAATCACATCACTAGCAAACAAAAGATACTCGTAGAATTCTGGATATTCCATGAGTTTTAAGTTCTGAGTGCCAGGAAATAGAGACAACTACCAAACATCTGTCTGCGCCTTTCCACACCCTCCATCCAGTCAGTAATTCCAGCTGATGACTACCTGTAGCCTAACCTAAATTCCCTGTGCAAACACATCTCCTAGCCAGTGATCCCAGCCACTGCTGCCCCTTCTACATAGCATTTTGGAACCAACTAAGAAATTCAAAGTTTCCTTTTAGTTTAGCAAGTGCTATAGCATCAAATTAAAATGCTATGATCTGAGATGTCTCGATTACGTGTCTGTGTCTCTCTCCTTCGACCATCCTTCTCTACACCCTCCATACCAAAGGCACAGCTCCTGGGTTTTATAGTGTCTAAAGTATGTAAATTGTAGGTTTACACTTGATGTCTTTGAGGCTAACAGCCATGCTTAAAGATACTATTTTGTGTTAGTCACCCATGACTATTACTGTGACAATCACGGGTATTTCAGCTCATAGTTTCAGAGTTTTCATTCATGGCCAGATGACACTTTGCTTTGGACCTGTGGAAAGGTGGTCTACCATGGCACTAGCATGTGGTAAAACAGATGTTCATCTTGTGCCAACCAGGAAGCAAAGAGACACAGGAAGTGGCCAGTGTCCCTATCTCTCTGTCAAGGACATGTTCTCAAAAACTCTACCTTCCTTCCAATAGGTCCCATGCTCTAAAGCAGTGATCCTCAACCTGTGGGGGTGTGAGCCCTTTGGAGGTTGAAAGACCCTTTCACAAAGGTTGCTTAAGACCATCAGAAAACAAGAGATATTTATAGTGAGAGTCATACAGCGGCAAAATTACAGTTATGGAGCACCAATGAGTATTATTTTATGGTTGGGGGTCACCACAACATGAGGAATTGCATTAAAGGGTCACAGCACTGGGAATGTTGGGAACCACTGCTCTGAAGGTTCCTCCCTCTGCTAATTGTGTCACAAATTAGAGACTAGGCTTTGCCCATGTGGCCTCTTAGGGAACATTCAAAGTCCAATCTACAGTGGCTTCTTTATTGTAAACATTTAAAGTACATGTAATACTTTGGGGCATTCCTTCTTTTTAAAGATAACAGGAGTCTTAAAAAATAAAGTTAGGGCTGGGGAAAAGTCTTAGCAGTTAAAAGCATTGGATGCTCTTTCATGGAGCCCGGGTCAGCTCTCAAGCACCCACACGATAGCTTGGTGGGTGCTATCCATAACTCCAGTTCCAGGGGATCCAACGCCCTCTTCTAGGCTCTGTGGGCACCAGGCACACACATGGTACACAGACACACATGCAGGCACTGTATTTTATAAATAATAAAATGAAATAAATAAAAATATAAATGATCATATAATTCATAAAATAAAATGAAAATTCAGCGTAACTCCTTTCTCAAAGAGGCTAACAAGTTCCTGTTCTATTCTATCCATGCTAGTCATGTGTGACATTCCTCATAAAATAAGTATGAAAGACATGAAGTTGTCTGGGGGCTTTCTAACATCTAAAAAGTGTAGAGAATTTTGGCTTGTAGTCATTTTGACCCATGATTCCTATTTTGGAAATCTAGTTTCATAATGTTTAAGCTAAGGTGATAATTACCATCCTGCCTAGTGTCGTTGTTAAACACAGTGAATAGAGAAATGCCTTTAAAGCTTTGTTAAGGGGACTTGTCTTTCCACGGCCAGCTGTCCCTTGCCCAGGTTGTAAGCAGGATTCCCCCCCAGTTGTAACCTTAATAATCCTTGCCAGCTCTTCAGCAAAAACTAAGGTTATCAATACCACTTCAGTTTAGGAAACTGCTTCCTTGTTTATAACAGAAGGGAAAGCCAAACTGGTTTTTCTGAGTATCGAGTGTATGATATGGAGTTAGGAGCTTACCATTAACACGCTCAGGAAGGAAGGGAGCAGTTGTTTCTTGAGAAACAGCATTTTGCAGGTCAGTGGGTAGAAACAAGATTTGTAGACTTCTTATTGATCAGGGTGGTTAAGTAACTCACATAAGCACTGTTACTCCAGCCCGCAAGTGTGTATCCAAAGCACTAGCCCCAAAGAGAGCAGAGCCCAAAGAGAGAATTTCAGAGAAGTGTATTTGAGCAAACGGGACAAAGAATGTCTTTCTAGTTTGACATCTGGAGAATAAGAAGAGGCGAGGAGTCCACTTTAAAACCTCTTTTAAGCAGATAAATTTACGGCTTCCTTTTTACTGTTTTATGTTCTTGTGTTCTCCCTCACAACCCAGGCTGCCCTGGATCTGCAATGTGAACCAGGCTAGCCTCGAACTTTCGGTCCTCAGCATTAGCCTCTCACGGCCTGCACCACAAAGCCCGCTGTCACGTGCCACCCACCCCTTCCCCAGTTACTCTTCCTCAAAAGCTACCGTTGCCACAATGACATGAGATCTTACATGATGACACCAGAAACACTGGGTTGCCTCCCCTCTTGGGCTTCTTGGTCTCATTAATAAAACAATGTGAGGATGGACCTAAATAGAAGTTCAGGAACACAGTTGTTAAGAGTTTAAAAGAAAAACTCCCAGGTCAGCCAAACTGCCCACTTTGATAGCAGCCAAGAGGAAGAAAACCAAGAAAGGGGGGAGTTATTCCGTTTGAGCCGGTCCAAAGGTCTGACACAGGGTAGACTCATGGGGGTGAGGGAAGCTTTAAAGAGGGTAATGAAGCCCAAAACACCAGCAAAAGGATACTTAGGTCTGGTCAGCATCCAAAACAAAGGGACAGAAAAAGACAGAGTTGCGCCTTTCTGATAGCCTCCGAAAACTGGGACAACCCCCCGAACTCATGGGGGTCCTAGGGACTGTGCCCAGGGGTCAGGATTTGGGATGAGAGGCCGGGCCGTGGTGATGTGCTTGGGAGGCAGAGGCAGGTCAATCTATGTGAGTTCAAGGACAGCCTGGTCTACAGAGTGAGTGACAGGACAGTCTCCAAAGATACAGAGAAACCCTGTTTAAAAAAAAAAAAAAAAAAAAAAAAGTCAATCCTCTAATGTTTTTAGCATGAATGGAGGTGAATTCACACTTCTTGGGGTGCTTTTTTGGGAAAGTTATTGATCTGAGCCAACTGCAACGCTAGGTCCCACCCAGGCCTGAGAGTCTGTTTAATTTTTTTTGTTTTGTTTTGACTGCCAAGTTTTTTTTCTTAATGGGTCTATAATCTAATGATGCCATGGATTAGGCTTATCCCTAATTCCATATCAACTAATTCTGTTAGAAAACAAGTATTAGCTATGCAGAACATGCCATGGCAGTACTCCAGGCAGTTACATCAACACACACAAAGAGTTCTCCTAGGATAACATCTCTAGTTATTCAGTCAAACAGTTACGTTTCATAAAATGTGGATGAATTGTGTAAGTAGAGCATGATAAATGATCACATAAACCAATCTTCATTTTCTTGACTGTTGTCACGGAGCCCCAGATCCTGTTATTTCTTAAGGGAAGGGGGAAAAAAGCAAGATCACACTATCTGCTGTCATTCTGATCAAGGCTGAAGCCCAAGGAGGATGCCCGGAGAATGCTTACCCCACCCATCCCACCACGGTCTTGTCTATGGTTTAAACAGTGCAAACTGGACGTCAGTGGGCAAAGTCCCAAGCCAAAACAAGCTTGGTTTGAATGATGAAATGTTTTAAACAGGTTCTGCATGGACTTCTTTTAAAAGGGGACTGTCTAATAAACTGTCTACCCTGGCTTCTCTCTGGTCCCACCTTAAACACGCTGGTCCATTTTATTTTCTCAGATTTCCTGCTTAGCCCCAGGAGACAGGACTTTTCCAGGCGTACAGAAAGAGCTGGGGCCCCAAGGCTGGAGTCATCTTTGTGGGGATTTCCTTTATTTATAGCACAGTTTTAAAAGCTTTCCTGTTTCTGAGGTTTTTGTCTTCATATCAGTATAATATGGCTGAGTCAACAGAAATAGACTAGGAAGACAGTTTTTAAATGTATAGTAGTAATATAGACAATGAAAGCAGGAGCAATGAATTTATTGCTATTAAAAAAATTAAGGAAATTTAATCCAAATTTAAGGAAAAAGTCATAAATTCCCCCAGCAGACTTAAACTCACTATAAACAAATCTTTGAGTAGAGGATATAGCTCAGTGGTAAAGCAGCTGTGCAGTGTACAGAGGGCTTATTTCTGGTTTTAATTCTCAGCAACACACATACACACACACACACACACACACCAACACACACAAATCTATAGTTTAAGAGAAACAAAATGTCATGAAGCTAAAAGATCTGAAGAACTTGCTTACTGGTACATTCATTCAACATATTTTTATTGAGCACCTATGCAAGGTATTCCTCTAGGCTTTGAGGGCATGGCATTAATAAAGCAGACAAAAAAAAAAAATCTACACCGACAACAAAGTTCAATTACATAAAGAAAAAAACATTCCTAAAAGTCAATTCTGATATATTTCTGATATATTTTTGTATGTAATGTGTAATTGCCGTTTTTTTCTAGGTCATAATTTTTGGAAGTGTAGCTTTAATCTTGGACTCTTGTGGTTTTCTCAACAGGCTCAACTGACTAAGAGCTAAGATGCTACATCACAGACGGCCTAGTCCTACTGTTCTTTCTATAGTCTGTTGCTGTGTGAGCTAAAGAAATCCTCCCTACCTCCTGCTCCTAATAGATAATTTGGTGACCACGGCAGACCACAAAAGCCTACTTGGGGACACTAAAGAAAACGCCACTCCTGTTCCAGTAACCTATTATGGAATAATGTGTTCCAACTTAGTAGCTTGAAATTACAGCAGTTTGTGGGAGGGAAGGGTTTGTCCCTCTTACGCTTTTACACCGATGTTCATCATTGAAGGAAGTCAGAATAGAAACTCAAACAGTGGCAGGGGCTGATACAGAGGCCATGGAAGGTACTGATTACTGACTTGTTCCCACAGCTCCCTCAACATGTCCTCTCTCTTCTTTTACAACAATTTTTATTTATATTTCATGCATGAGTGCTCTGTACGTATATCTGCATGCTGGAACAGGGTATCCTATTGTAGATGGTTGTGAGCCACTACATGCGGTTGCTGGGAATTGAATTTAGGATCTCTGGAGGAGCAGCCAGTGCTTTTAACCGTTGAGCTATCCCCAGCTCCCTCAGCCTGCCGTCTTATAGAACCCAGAAGTACCAGCCCACAATGCACTGGGCCCTCCCACAACCATCACTCGTTTTCTAGAAAACGTCCTACAGGTTTACTTGCAGCCCATTATTATGGAGGCATTTTCTCAACTGAGGTTCCCTACTGAGATGAACCTAGCCTGTGTCAAGTTGACCAGCACAACTGACCCCTAGTCGACTTGAGACAAACACTTGTTGAGCCACAACCTTTCCTCGCTAGTCCATGCCTAAGTTTATACATTGTGATTGGCGCTACAAAAGAAAACATTTCACCAACTTAAAAAGTCACAGTATTTGCGAATTCAAATGCTTTAAAATCCAGTCTCTTTTAAAAACCAAACCTCTTTAGAAATTCAAAGTCATTCAACTGTGGGCTCCTGTAAAATAAGAGCTAAGTTAGATAGCTCCTTATTTCAAGAGGGAAGAAGCAGGGTACAGACACAACGTGAACAAGGTAAAAGCCAAACTCCTGTTGCATAAATCATTCAGAGAAGGGGGTGTAGGATCTACTCACAATGCGCTGGGCTCCTCCACAGGACTTGGGTCACGTCCCTGGCTCTGGCCTCTGCAGCTCACACAGCTTGTCCTCTAGGCTCCAGCTGGTCACACTCTGCCGCTGCTGTTGTGCTTGGTGGCTGGCCCGTAGTACTGGCAACTCCAAAATACTGGGGTCTTCTGCCGCAACGGGCTGCACTTTCACCAACAGCCTCTCCTGGGCTCTCGCCACAGACTCCAACCCTGCCACGCAGTCATCAAGCCTCAGGTGTAATCCATGACCCCTTGATACCGTCAAAACCAATACCACCTGGGTGACTCTTACAGTACCGAGTTCAGCCACAACTGTGACCACCTCTGGAACACAGCTTGTGTGTGCTCTCAGGAACAACTTTCAGATTTCACCTCACTGAGGCTGGTCCCTTAATCATCACACATTCAAGCTAACTGGCATCAGGTGTCGAAGTAAAGCAAGGGTTTTACTTTAGAGCTCCTGGTGTCTTGTTAATCACAGCTGATCCTTCAGCCCTAGCTAACCAAAACCAAAGACTCTTAACTGAAAACAACAAAGGGCCCTGACACAGTCTTTAAGTGACTCTCAACCTTCCCTCTGGAACTCCACAAGCCAAGCGTCCAAGACCTGCATTTCTGTCACATTCTCAGCTTCCAACCCTCACAGAACAGCTCACCAAGCTTTGAACACTCAACGGCTTTTCTAGCCCAAAGTTCCAAAGTCCTTCCTCAATGCTTAAAAAAAAAAAAAAAAAAAAAAAGTGGTCAGGTCTGTCACAGCAACACCCCACCATCCTGGTATCAATTTCTTAGTTAGGGTTTCTAATGCTCTGAAGAAACACCATGGCCAAAGCAACTGGGGAGGAAAGAGTTTGTCTCACACTTCCAAATCACTGTTCATCACCGAAGGATGTCAAGACAGGAACAGTGCAGGAACCTGAAGGCAGGAGCTGATGCAGAGACCATGAAGGAGCTGTTCCCTTTTGCCTGCTTAGCAAGCTTTCTTATAGAATTCAGGACCACCAGCCCCGAGATGGCACCACCCACAATGCATAGGGCCACCCACATCAGCCACTAATTAAGAAGATTCCCCACAGGCTTGCCTGCAGCCCCATCTTATGGAGGCATTTTCTTAATTGAGGCCCCATCCTCTCTGATGATGCTAGCTCGTCTCAGGTTGGCACACACCTGTCCCCACAATTACCAGCTCTTCTAAATTTGAGGCGTACTCAGTGCAGCTGGGCTTTCTTTCATTTGAGGTTAGGTTTTTGCTGCTAGAAGGTCTTTCTTGTTCGAATCCCCATTGATTCTGACTGCTCACCAGGAGGTCAGCCAAAGCTGTGGCGTGAAATGCCTACCCACAGCCCTGTTAAGTGGTCTCACATTATGGTGGCCGGGTCTGAAGACCCTGTATCTAAAAGCCCTACTAAGTACAAGGCACCTCACCTTCATGACTTAAGCTATGAGGTCACACAGGGTTACTTTCAGCATAGTCGAGGGTATCAATCCAAGAAGAAGAAACCTGAAATCCCACCTTTTGATAGCAGGAGTGTTGGCACCACATTGTGCAGGGTAGGGTCCAGGGCAGTGACATCTCTGGGAGAAGCAATCTCTCCCATACATTGTCCTCCTAATACCTCAATCTCCATGGTGAAAGTCAAGATGGAAAAACTACTGAGCATATTGTAAACTTTAGGGGAGAGTTGTATCACTGTTGAGTCTCTAAAATCACACATCTGAAGGATCTAGTATAATAAAGCAAAACCACGCCTGGTAATCGAGTAGCTAATTCCCCTCTCTTATAGGTACATTCAAAATATTGGTTGATGATAAAACGGCTTGCTCAAAATTTGCCAGAAGAAACACTATTTCCTGTATCCAGGTTGTGGGAATAACCATTAACTAATATAAGTTGGCAGCTAACGCTACTAAAATTATGTTAGCCTATGCTTAAATGTGATGGTAAGAATGCTGTCAAACAGACTAGACATTTGTGGGCTGTCTAGTCACCCTTAAGAAGGTGTACACATCTTATCCTACCCACTTAGGATTATCAGTCAGGAGGATGGGAGAAGGAGATAAAGAACAGATCAGAGTTTATACGAATTGTTCGCTAAGCTCAGTACACTAGGAATTGACTAACCACAGCTTCCAACACCACCATGCACACATCACTCGATAAAAAAACAAACCTACGAAATGTGAGCTATCTGTGCACCCCATGCTTAACTCTGTGCTTCATTCTGAGAGAAAGGACAAAAGAGTGGGACATATAAACAGGGTAGAGAGGAAGTCACCAGCTGGGAGCCTTGTTTTGTTCCCTGTCGGCTTTCTCCCCTCAGGCTTTGCTTTGGTTTTGGCTGAGCTGCTTATTTAGAGAAGAGGGCTGCTCTGCCTGGCCTCCAGCACTGTAAATCCCACCTTGCTTCAATTGTTTCTCCAGATACTTTAAATGTAACTATGTAACACTAGGTTAAGCACCCTTAAAGTCTGTTGTACCAAGTTTTACTCTTCTCGAATTTTGCCTCTTTTGGGGAGCCCATCACCCAGCTCCCAGGTAAATCACACGGGGAGGCTTTTCTTGATTATGAGCGCCTGGCCTTAGCTTGGCTCTTTCCTTATCTTAAATCAACCCATCTGCCTTTTCCCTCTGGACTTTCATCTTTCCTACTTCTGTACATCTTACTTTCCTTCTTACTCTGTGGGTGACTGGGTGGCTGGCATCCGGTGTCTTCTTCTCCTTGTTCTCTTTCTCCTCCTCTCCCTCATTTCCCCTCATCTTTATCCTCTCTGTCTGCAAGTTCCACCTACCCTTGCTCCTATTGGCCGTTCAGCTCTTTATTAGGACCACCAGATGTTTTAGAAAGGCGAAGAGTCACAGCTTCACAGAGTTAACAAAGGCAGCATGAACAAATTTAATATTATTAAGTCATATTAAAATATTCTGCCACAAAAGTCTAGTTTATATTGATTGTGCACCAGACAGACTCCAGAATCACCTTGGCGACAAATCTCTTGGCATGCCTGTGAAGGCTTATGCACACTGGGTTAACTGGGGTGAGGAAATCAACCTTAAATGCTTGCAGCACATTCTATAGAGGCCGGGGAAGCAACCACCAGCAGCCATTCCTTGCTCCTGACTGTGAACACGGTGTGACCGGTCATCTCAAGCTCCTACAACCATGACTTTCCCACCCGACAGACTGTACTCTCCAACTGTGTTTGGGAAAGATCCCTGAGTTTTTGGGGTGGCAAAGGACAGCCTTCCATAGCTGAGATGTCACCTGCTTTCCCCCCAGAGCTTTGAGGGGTATTTTCTCCTTGAAGAACCTTCCAGGCACAACCATGAACTGACTAGGATGCATTTAATAGCTTATACACAATATTCCAGATAATCACACTACGTGTTGGGGGATTTAGTAGAGACCACAGAAAGGTACTGTCCTCATGAAATATAACATGGCATGTCATTATCACAGGCAATACAAACATAAGGTGTATGTTGCATAGTTTAGATCACTTTGCATCCCAAGTGGCCCAAATCCTACTCACTCTGCTTATACTACATAAACCAAAGATGAAGGGGGTGGTTGATCCATCTAATTTAGAAGCCAAGGGTCAGCTGCAAGACAGGCTGGGACTGTCACCACAGAGAGACCTGGTTCCTCCGACTTTACCCTACCTACCTTCCTTTGTGTTTATTACCATGGTCTAATTGTGAGATCAGCAGAATTTCTCTTTCTCAACTGCTTTGAGTGTGACTCAAATTACATCACACACTCGCTTCTCACAGACTCCGAGTCAGTGCGATGTGGTTCTTCTGTGACTGGGCAGGTCTAAGACTTACACTCAACACTGGATCTGGGTTAGCTGCCAGGAGAAGCCAGGCAGATGGGTCCTCAGAAGAGGTGGAAATGCCTCATGAAGGCCACCAGACACGACAGTTGTTGTCCACTTCAGTGGCCCAGAGCAGGAGTCTGAGCTCCCTATTCTGGCAAATGCAGCAACCAGAATTCTACTGAGGTAATTCCTATCCTTCCTCAGTGCCTTCCAAGGGCTATCAAAGGGGTTTGAGTGGCCTGCCGACACTTTAGCCGTTCACATTCCTTTTTCCTCACCCTGAAAATCCCGCAAGCCCTGTAATTTTCCCAGGGTTTTCCCCGAACATCGTATAATCCAGGCCCTGCCCACATTCCGACCTTCCCTCACATCCCAGCTGCCTGCCTCATCTCCCTTTGGACCCATTATTCTCTCAGTCCTAGTACTTTCCTCCAGGGGTTCTCAAGTTTGCCTTAGCTGGTTTACCCAGTCACCATAACGAAGTCCACCAGTTTTCCTAAACAGCGGCCGTAGTTTAAGACTTGGAGGCAGCCATTACAATCCGTGCAGGCAATAAACACACTCAGGCTGTCTTTGCCTCCCTCACCCCTGCCATCCAATCATGCTACACACTGTAGTTTCAAACTGTGATAAAAATCTGGGATCCGACGAAGCCATGGGCTGGGCAGTGGCGGGTTTTGAATAAGGACGCTAAGGATGGGCTGGGATCCAGCCCATTAGTTGTAACGCTTGCCTAACAAGTGCAATCTATGCAAGGCCTTATTTGACCTCTCAAGACTGCACAAGACGATGTGGAGAGCAGATGGGAATAAAGTAAATGAGAAAGACAGAAAGAGATAACACTGTTTTTGAAGCAGCTACAACATTAGATAAGATCCAGCCACTGGAGGAAGCCACATTCAGAATTCCAGGTGAGGGTGGCACGGCACACAAGAAGCCCCCATACGGGTCACCCCCAAACAGTGGACTGCAAAGGGGAGGCCATTGCTCCACAAAGCAACCGTGTGGCCAGAGGGTCTACAGAGTCCCTCCATAATACCTCATGAGGACTGAGGGCAGGCGTTTCCCTCCTGAACCCTGCCTGTGTTGTTAGATACAGCAACCAGAATCAAGGAAAGGCTCTGTGCGTCTCTTGGCTGAACCTGCTAAGTGTCTTACTGTGAAATGCTTAGGTCAGAAAAGAGATCATTGCCAGGAGTGTTTTTGCTGTTGTAACCACGGTAATTCGAGTTTCTAATCCTCTGCTCTTAAACTCTGGAAGAGAATTTTGATGCAGAGAGAGATCAAAGTCACCTTGTTGACTTGCGTAAGAGTTCAGGCTGGTGCCCTAGCAACACGGTTTATGGCCTCGTCTCCCTATCCATTTTTGGTGTGACTCATCCCGTCTTTGTTCCCTGTTTCTCATTTTCTGTCTTCTTTTGGGTTTCATGAATACTTTTATGAATCTCTTTACTACTTTTGGTGGCCGATTAGCCAAAACTATTTGTGTTGCTCAGTGTTGTTGGTTGCTTTGGGGTTTACCCTAAACTTACTACACTCTCCCTCAAATGACAATGTTGTCACTACATAGGCTGCACAAGAACCTTCTAACAGACCCTATCTTCTTCTATCCCCAGGCTTTCCTGAAGTCATTGTGGTACATCCCACTTCTTATTTTGCATTGTTATAAACTCTCTATACAAAACATTGCACACATTTTCATAGCCTTCCTGTTAAACAGCCCGAATACATTTGAAACCGTTTGTTTTTAACGAAGGAACTGATCTTTTTACAGTTGTCTGTCTTTCTTCTGTACGCGAGGCTCTTCGCTCCATTTGTAGGCAGGGATTTCTTCTTAGGATCGGTTTTCTCCTTTGAGATAGAAAATGTTTTGTCATTGATTGCACTTCAATTCTGCAGTGAAGAGTTATGTCAGTGTTCATGTGAATGAGAGAAACATTATTTCACCTTCAAATCTTAGGGCTCCTTTTTCTGGGTTTTGAAATCTAGGTGGACATTTTTTTCCCCTTCAGTAAAGATATTGCTCCATTATGAATTCTCTCATTGTTTCTCTGTTTCTCTTTTAGTTTTGTTTGGGGTTTGTTTGTTTGTTTGTTTTTAAGACAGGGTTGTGTGTGTGTGTGTGTGTGTGTGTGTGAGACCTGGCTGTTCTGGAACTCACTCTGTAGAAGATACTGGCCTCGAACTCCCTGCCTCTGACTCCCAATTGCTGGGATTAAAGGCATGAGCCACCACTGACCAGGAAGTTGTTTGGGACAAGATGCCTGACACCATTGTTACTCTTGAACCCAGCTATGTGTACTGCAGTAGTTCAGTGTTTAAAAAGCAGTGCTTGACTCCTGGGAACCGAACCTGGGTCCTCTTCAAGAGCAACAAGTGCTCGTAACCACTGAGCCATTGCCCCAGCCCCTCTTCAGCTGCCTTCAGTAATCTGTCACTGTTAATAGTTTATATTCTTTGGTGTCCTTTCATGATTTTTGTTCTTAGAGTTCAACGACTTAGTTTTCATGCCTTTCGATAATTTTCTTCTAATCGTTTATTAATGCTCTTCCTGACCCTCTTTTCTAGGGACTCTATGTACACCCATCAGGCCACTTAAAACTGTCCCACAGATCACTAAGGCCTGACTCATCTTCCCTATTCATTCTCTATGTGTTTCATTTGGATGCTTTCTGCTCCTATATCTTCATTTAATCTTTCACCCTGAGGAACTGTGCAGATTACATTTCATCTGAGACATTCAATTTCCATCTCTTGAAGTTTTATTTGGGTAACTGTGTATTTCCCATGCATGTACTTAACATGCTTCATCCTTTCTCTGCCTTTTCTGTTACATGAACAAGTGGAAAATGGCCATGACTATTATTAACACCCTTGTTACATCAACCTATTTCTGCATATTTACTTTTACCTTATTACATGGGCTTTGTTTTCCTATTAAGTTTTTATTTGATCCCAATCACTATCTCATCATTCTTGAGCCTCATTTTTATGAGACATGGACATGTTATTCCAAAATGATTTGCTACTTTCAAGACTGGTTCATTTAAGCTTAATTGGGGTTAGCGAAGTCTTTGAGGGCTAATTTTGTTCCATTACTGTGGTGGTTTGAAAGAAAATGGCCCCCAAAGGGAGTGACACTATTAGGAGGTGTGGTCTTGTTGGAGGAAGTGTGTCATTGTGGATGCGAGCTTTGGGGGGGGGGGTCACATACACGCTCAAGCCACACCCACTGACACAGACCACTCCCTGTTGCCTTTGATCAAGATGTGGAACTCTCAGCTCCTCCAGCATCATGTCTGTCTTGCTTCCCACCATGACGATAACGGACTGAACCTCTGAAATTGTTAGCAAGCCATCTCAATCTTATTTGAGTTACCTTGGTCATCATGTCTCTTCACAGCAATAGAAACCCTACCTAAGATAGTTTCTAAAGCAATACCTCTGAGTACTCCGTTTTTTGCTCCAAGGATCAGAACATAGCTCCAGGCATTAGAATTGCAGGTCAAAACCCCACGTGGGGTTACATGATTGAGCATGGGGATCATGAAAAACCGGATGGGAGAATGTTTCTGAATGCAATAAAGAAAACCAATGACATAACAATACAAAGTTAAGTCAAACCAAATGCATAATGGATCTGGGGTGTTTACGGCAGTGTTCATCCTTGCTGTATTGTGCTACTTCATTAAAGCCTTGGTTCTGAGTACCCAGTATGCATTGCATATGCTGTCATGTCATGCACTGTCAATCAGATTCAGCTGTATATTAAGAACTGTTGGGTTGTTTTTGTTTTCTTTTTTTCTGTAAGTGCAAAGTTTTCTGCTGCCGCAGAAAAATAATGGCTTAATTAAACAAAAATGTTTACTATTTTCCTAGTATCATTCCTTAGCATATATCAAAGTAGTTTATCTCTGGGTTGTATTGGACTACGGCATTTGATTTTGAAATTTGCAACTTTAAGCTGGGCGTAGTAGTGGATGTCTTTAATCTCTGAATTTTGGTGGCAGATGTAGGTGGATCTCTGATTTCAAGGCCACCTTGGTCTACATAGTGACTTCTAGGACAGCCAGGATTATCTAGAGACCCTGTCTCAAAATAACCCAAACAAATAGCTGGGCGGTGGTAGCACAAGCCTTTAATCCCAGCACTTGGGAGGCAGATGCAGGCAGATCCCTTTGAGATCCAGACCAGTCTGGATCTACAAAGCAAGTTCCAGGACTGAAGGCTACATAGAGAAACCCTGTCTTGAAAAACAAAAACCAAATAAAACAAAACAAAAACAACAACAAACGCTTATAATTTGAGTTGCTGGGTTGAGGTCCATAAAATATCGTTAAATGAATTTGGGTTGGGATTAGGACAGGATTTCCGATAGCTAAACATACTTCTCCCACTTTGGTTCTAAGTATTTATGCAAAATGGCACCCTCAGCAGTGACAATTATAAAATAAAAATATCACTCAACTCTGAAAAATATTAGTAAGGTCTGTTTCCCGTGACATCAAGTATTCAGGCAAGATTTAATTCCTTATGCAAAAACAAATAAGCACATCCTTCCGGTTGGTGTGCAAACTTGCTTTCATCACTGATAAATGCTAATAAAACTATATGTATGTGAAGACAAATTATTTTCAAGTACTATTTTAATGATTTGCTGACAGTAAGTGTGGGATTTGTATGCTAATTTTATGTACCTGTACACACATGGTCATATAAAAGTTTATTTGACAAAATGGGGACTCAAGCAGAGAAAGTCTAAGAGGCCTTCAGTGAGGACACCCATCTTCTTTGTGGTGGGAAATGAAATACCCCCGACCCTGTAGAAGCTGTGTTTGCTTCACTGTGGACTACCACAGTGTATATTCTTATATATGATCATGGGTCACGTAACAATGTTTATTTCTTGATGGTCCACATTTAAAAAGATGGTTCAATATGGTTATGCCACCTGGTGACGTTATAGCTGTCTAACTGTGCCCTCTACCATACGCACACAAAGAGATTGCTCAATTACCTCAGAATATACCCTAATCACTAAATAAAACATAACTTATATATCAAAATAAGCTATGTTATAAGTATGTCTTTCCCCTTTTTTTGGTATACCACTGTAACACAGAGATACTGTGCACATGCTTTCTCAGCATCTATTCACTCTTTAAACACAATTTCTGTGTGCTGAAGACTAGATGGAAAGGTAAACATTTGCAGGACTCCCTCCAAGCCAAACTTCTACACGTAGCCTGTTCTCATGTAGGCCTGTCTGCTCTGCCACACATTTAGAAGGCAAGTGAGTATCATACGGTGGTAGCCATGGTCAAGGACAGCAAATGGCCAGTAGCTAAGTAAAGGCCCATTGTCTGGATATGGCATAAGAGATGATGAGAGGCAGTCGAGGGTAGCACTATCATCGTGGTGCTGGACACTGCTTGCTTGCTCTCCCTCTGTAGCCCTGACTGACCTGGAACTTGCCGTATAGACCGGGCTGATCTGTAAGCTTCTACCTCCCGAGTGCTGGGATTAAGGGTAAGTGCCACTGTGCCTGTGCCTGGCCCAGCATTTGCTTTCTTATTCATGGTAATTCCATGATCTGTAACCCAACACCTTGTCGGATACATGCGAGCACATGCCCCTGTCCAAAATCACATGACCACAATATTCTGTAGTTAGTACTACTAGTTGAACTGCAGAGTTTAAAGCTAAACAGAACCTTAGCAATAAACTACTTAAATTAATCTCAAAGTAAGTGAATAACTTACGCCTTCTTCCACAACTGGAGGCAGAGGTAAGACCACAGGTGTCTCCTCATTCTTCCTTATGCCCAAAGAGTAGGTGGGGCAGATGGCCACCCAGCTGTGCAGCAGGTCACAGGTAGTATTTTTTGTGTTCATCTGATGTCCTGCTGGCTTTAGCCAGGGGGTAGACAGACAGAATGTGACTTTACCTCCTCTCTCCAACCACCTCCTCCTCCTCAGCCGAGGCCCCATTTCCACACCTGCTCCCCAGCCTGAAGCCCACCTAGACTGCTACTTGGTACCAGTGCTTGCTTAGTCTTCCTTCCTGTAGCACATCATATAGAGGCTGGAAGATCTTATGTTTCATTTTCCAGAAGTTATCTTCCCAAGAAGCTAGAGCTCTGTAAGTTCTTCTTAACAAGAACTTACCTTTTTGTTTTTAAAGTTCTCCTAGTATGACATCAAAGAAGCATTGTTGAAAGGACTTAAGAGTGGCAAGAATGTGATATTAGATCCAGACTGGATTTAAATCCCTGTTCTGCCACTTACGCCCGTACTTATTATGGGAGCTTTGGATAAGTCATTCAATAGCTCACCTCTCTCAAATGAGATAATAACCAACTTACAAGACGGTTGGAAGGACCAAGGAAAACATTCTTACAATGTTTGACAGGCAAAAATAAATAAATAAATGATTATTGTGATCTTATTGAAATATTGTTGGCTTGAAGAGCAGCCAATGCTGTGGATTTTGGTCCTTTCTCATTTATGAATTTATAGTTGAAGAGGACACAATGCCCCAAGGTAGCCCAACTCCATCTCACAGAGGCTCTGAGTCCCGTCTGCTGTGTGTGGAATGTTGTAAGGAGGCTTCTGGAGAGCCAGGAAGTTCTAAAGGGAGACGCTGTCTTGAGGGCTTTGCTCTCATGATCCATGTTATAATCTTGGGAGTGTGTTAGTGATTGAGCAAGTAGGTTCCAGATTTTCCAGATGAGCTCAGGTTAAGACCTCGCCTCTTTCTTTTGTCAGCCTTCCCCTGCCCTTCTACCTTCTGCAGAAGAGCCCTTGGCCTTGGACTCCCAGCCTCCAGGCCTGTGAGAAATTCACCTCTGTTTTGTTTTTCATTCATAAACTACCCGGCCTCAGGCGTCCTGCTACAGAAGCATAGGACAGACAAAGCCAACGCCATCCTTAGGAGTCAGTGGTGGGGATCTCGCTACAGAGCATCAAGCTGTATAGATGAGCATGGATATGAAGTAATGAAGTCAGAACACAAGGACAAGGAAATAAAACCCGGAGTCTTCCAATATATGCCATTAAGAACTGGGACTGGAGCCGGGCGTTGGTGGTGCACGCCTTTGATCCCAGCACTCGGGAGGCACAGGCAGGCGGATCTCTGTGAGTTCAAGGCCAGGCTGGTCTACAGAGCGAGTGCCAGGACAGGCTCCAAAGCCACACAGAGAAACCCTGACTCAACCCTCTCCCCCACCTCTCCTGCCAAAATAAATCAAAATAAAGAAATGGCATGAAAATTACATCTTGCTATGCAAGTGGTTCTCAAACCTGTGGGTTGTGGCCCTTTGGGGTCAGACAACCCTTTCACAGGGTTGCCTATCAGATATCCTGCATGTCAGATATTTACGTTCTGATCCCTAATAGTAGCAGAATGACAGTTATGAAGTAGCAACAAAATAATTTTATGGTTGGGGAGGTCGTCACCACAGCATGAGGAACTGTATTAGAAAAAGGGTCACAGTGTTAGGAAGGTGAGAATTACTGCCCTACAGTCTTAAACCTAAGCCTACAGGTTTTTAAAGCACATTGTTATATGATTTATAGGAGATTATATTTTTTTTAAACATTAATTTTCTCCCTGTAGCTCAACACTTTACTTGTGATGTGAGAGCTATGGCGATATGGCAGGTTTTATTTTCTTTTACAAGAAAGGCTTTTACAAATGACTCTTACCATATCCTTGCAGGCATGTGTCATACGCAATAAAGTATCTGTTAATTACACAATTCATTATTATTTCTAACGTCCTGTCAACTTTCCCTACCTCTGCTGCTACAGAAATACACACACACACACACACACACACACACACACACACACACAGCTCTAAGTGGACATTTTCATGAGGTTTTCTACTGAGGTTTGTTTCAGTGGCCAAGACATATGGAAATCTCATTACCTGCATTTAAAATGAAACATACACTTATAAGTTGGTTTTAAAATCTCAAATAGCAATGATTATTCTAGTATTTTCCTGAATGGAGAAAAATACCTTTTTTAAATGTGTGATAAGTCCTATTGCACATTCTAAACTTTTTTTCTTAAAATTTTGTAGATAAATGTGTATGTTTTTTATTTAACCTTAGAACAAACAAAAAATGTAATATAAATGAAATAAAGGATTTTATTTTCCTCCAAATATCTGGTTATTTTGGGCTGGAGAGATGACTCCGTGGTTAAAAGCCCTGGCTGCTGTTCCAGAGCACCTGGGTTTGATTTCTAGAACCTACATGGTGGCTCACAACCAACTGCCCAACTCTCATTCCAGAGAAGCCAATGCCCTCTTCTGGTCTCTGTGGGCACCAGGCACGCAAGTGGTGCACAGATACTCACGCAGCCCACACACCCATAAAGTAAGTAACAAGATAACTAAAATATTCCTGATTACGTACCACATTGTCTGATGTCCTCTGTCTCTCACAACACAAACCTTTCACGGGAAGGCGTCTGCTTCCCAGCGATTGGAATTTATTCTCATGTGTCATTAGACCAGTACTTAAAGATGAATGTTAACATTTGTGTGAAACTTCAGAAGATTATGTATGCATATATACATAGACAAAAGTGTGTATTTATTCAGAGTTGTGAAAGAGCGAGGGACTCCTGTAGAGGAAGGCATGAAAAACCTTTTTGGTTTGGTAGCTAGGAACTCTTTGATGGTCACAACAGGGGGCCCAGGGTCTCTCCCAAGGCCGTTGAAGTGTTAGCCAGGGCTGAAATCATTCCATTTAACAGGACCAGAGGGTCACTCAAGCTCAGTCTTCTTTTTGTTGGCCAAGAGTCTCAACTTGTCTGCACCTGTTGGCCGGGGGCCTCTGTTCCTCACTGTGAAACCCTCCCTAGGTCACTGAGTGACTTCCTAACATGGACGCTAATCTGTGCTGTAGTAAGGATAAGAGGCGTGGTCAGTCACTAATCGAGGCAAGCATTGTTAAATAACGCCCATAAGCACTAACTCCTGTATTAATGTACCTTTGTCCTTTCCTTCCTTTCAGCTAAAACATACAAGGTTTGAGAATGCTTCTTGTTTTTTCTTTAAAGATTTACTTACTCGTGTGTTTTATTTATATGAGTGCTTTGTCCTCATGCACACCAGAAGAAGGAATCTGATCCCATTACAGACGGTTGTGAGCCAAATACGGTTGCTGGGAATTGAACTCAGGATCGAGGACACTTCTGTTGGTTTTCTTAGACTAGAAGATAGCATTTTTGCCACCTGAAAGGAAAAGATGCCCTAGGAACAGAAGATGAAAAGCAAGGGGACAGGATTAAAGTATGTAAAATATGCCAGACATGAAGATGAGCGCTCTTAGGTCCCGTATTTGTGAGATGGAGGCAGCAAGGCCCCTTAAGCCCAGGAGCTTGCTTGCCATCAGCCAGCATACTGTAACAAGACACAGCTCACAATGACAAAACAGCAAACACTGACCCAGTCAAAGGAGAATTTGTGAAGTGGAAAAGCCACGAGTGCTCCAAAGACCAGGGAGAGTAAACACAAACTCGAGAGAAAACGTAGACAGATATTTTGAGACAGGGCAGATGAAGGCCCAGGCAGGTATCACTGAAGAAGCCGATGCTGCTAACTGAAAACAACAGCAAAAGTGACAGCATTCCAGAGATTCTGATGACACACAGGAAATGAGTCGGCTTCTCACACAGGTGAAGCCAAGCCTCAGCTGTAACAAAAAATGCACGCACAGAGCTAGAAAAGCTACGGAGCCCTTGTCTAAAAGAAGGCACAAATAGCATGGTACCAAAAGTTAATAGTACGAAAGGAAATTAGTACCCACTGATGAGAGGGGGGTTAGCAAAAGAACCACATATGAGGGAACAGGATAGTCTGTGGAGGATTTAAAAACACACACAACCATGACAAGTACCTAGAATGAGCTTCCCTGATCTCGGAATTTAAACGTACGAAACTTGTTCTCTTCAACAGAACACGCCTCGTAGAGAAGAGCATCACTAGCGAGCATGATCATAGATAGTAAAACCCCCACCATTGCTACTAAACCCCGGACTATGGGTGAGAGCAGCTGGCTTTGTTTTGTTTTGTTTCTGAGTTGTCCATTAGCAAAATGAGAACTTCCCCTCTTTGATGAGAAAATTTCTCTCCACGTAGCCTACCTGGCCTTTTTAACTCTCCATTTTGCCTTCAAGGTTGAAGGGGTCAAACAGACAAGGACTCTGTGGCAGTAAATGGGGTTCATTCTTGTCCACAGAGGCAAAATTTTCCATCTATTCCTTCTCAAGGCACACAGGTTTCTTTCTACTAAAGTCTCTCGCTTTAGGGAACACTTAATACATTTCTACCACAAAACCATCAAGAAGGCAACATGACCTGTTAGCAAAGGCCAATTTCTGTTTCTCAAAAAATGTAGAAGACGACTTTATGGCATCTGTTCCTAACGTAACAATCATTTGGTGAGTTTTTAGCATGGGCCAGGTGATTTGTTCTCCTACAAGATTATTATTTTACAGATATGGTGGTTGCCATGATGATAATGGACTAAGCCTCCGGTGACATACTTCCATCAACAAGGCCACACCTCCAATAACGCCACCCCCTATGAGCTTGTGTGGGGGCCATTTTTATTAAAACACCATGACTTTCCTAAATAGCTTTGCTTCATATGTTGGGTTTTAATCTCAGGCTATAGGGAGAGATGTTAAGTTTCATACCTGTGGAAATGTCTGAGTGCCTATTTAATATGTCCAAGCAGACCTGGCCACCAGGTTCTCCCAGCATCCCTCAGTCCCCTATGTGTAATACATCCCACCCTCTATCCTGAACTCTCCAGCCCAGGGGCTGGGCTGTCCTAACCAGAGGCTCTTCCCTATATAACCCAGATGTTTTGGTTACCTACCCCTTTTGTGCCTTTGTCCTTCCCATCTCCTCATGTGGCCCAGCTCCATCTGGTCCTGTCCACCCAGGGCTCTTCCAGATGTCTCTGCCTCCGACACTATGCTCTCCAACCTATCTATAATAAACTCTCTCGTCCACCATACCTAGGAGCAGTCACATCCTTCCCTTTGTGTTTCTTTTTTTCTTTTTCATCAAACAGTTTTGCAGACAGGCAACAGGTCAGGTCCCGAGGTCCCTTCCAAAGAGAGACTCTAGATGATTTCTGGTGTATCGGGAAAAGGACAATCGTTCGCTGAAAAACAAATGTTCACATAACTCAAGGAAACAAAACCGCAAGTTACTCACGGAAGAACAGTAAAGCTGCGGAGGCAAAGCAAACATGAACGTTAAGAATTGCCGTATTTAGAAAAGCTCACAGCGGGCACCCACACTTTTGAACTCCTGCTGCAATCTCGGGAGATGTCAATCACCGCGCGCAGTGCTTTTGTACAGTACTTGGTGGACACAGAGCGAATCTGGCCGCAGTTACGAGTTTATTCTGGAGTGGGCCCAACATGCAACATAAACCAGTATCATAAACTAGGTCTGCGCTTTGTCACAGGGACCTACAGCCCAGAGGGGCGTTTCTCAACCTTGCCCTCTCCCCAACAGGGCCTTAGGCAATGTAAGCTCGGGACTTTTTTTTTTTTTGGTAGCAACAAGAGGTAAAGGGATCCTACCATGCCCCCTTAGCCACAACCAAAGAATTAACTAGCCTGTTAATGGCATGATGTAGAGTCTGGATGGAAGGGGTGATTGATTGATTTGTGACAGGAGGGGTAGTTTTGGTCACTGTCTATTGGAGGTCAACAAACTTCAAATACTAATTCTTAGGCCAAGCCACTATTAATGGCAGAGAGAAAAATAAAAACCACCATGAGTCCTAGAATGCAAACCAGATAGTGCTGGCATTGTTTTCCTTTCTGTCTGACACAATGCATCATCCTTAAGACCAGGTTTTGGGTTCTTTCTGCTGTGGTCGCTGGCAGCAGCCTCCTGAGGCTTTTCTGACAATGGCAAAGCGAACGCCCCCCCTCCGCCCTGTGGCGCCAGGGTTTCTGCGTGGGTTGCGGGTTTCTTCCCCCTCTCCGCCACGAGTGGTGGGGAAAGCAAAACACTTGGGGGATGAGGTGTTTCCATAACGTCATTTGTTTAGTCTACATGAGGGATGCTGCTCTTTCACGGCAGGAAAGCGGTGGATTCCAGATGCTGGAACTCTGACCTGAGACGGTCCTGCACCGGGGAGTCCTGCACCCCGGGAGTCCATCACGTGGCGATTGCTTCCTGGAGGGTGGCGGGAACCCTGTGGGGCGACACCCGATCTCCGCGGCCCCGGGACGGCTCTGAGTGCTCAGGACGGGGAGGGTAGGGATGGCTGGGGATGGGGAGGAGATGGGGGAGACGCCGGTGCGCGGGAAGCCGCAGGAAGAGGAGGGATTCCGGTCTTTTGTCTCCCGGCCAGAGCTCGGAACCCGCAGCGGGAGCCCTAGCTCTGCACGCCGGGGCGGGGCCTGCAGAGCCCGGGGGGCGTGGCCCGGGGAGGTGGGTGTGGCGAACGAGACCACGCCCCTCCGCGAGTCTTTAAAGGCAGGCGCACGCTCCCGCCGCTTTTCCGATCCCCTCGCCCGCCCGCCCGCGGCTTTGCTCTGCCCCGGCCTCGCCAGCTCCGCCTGTCGCGTGCTCCCGCCTCCCACTCGGGTGAGTCCCAGGCAGCCGGCTCGCTGCCCAGCGAGCGGTCCCTGTCACCTCCACCCCCCATCCTCCCACTTCTGCCCCGTTGCCGGGTTGTCTGGCACACCTGCTGTCGCCCCTGTGGACACCCCTTGCCCAGGGACCGCGTGTCCTAGGGGCAGGTAAATCATCCTCCGTGACCTTTAATTTCCGAGCCTGTTTTCTGCGGAAGAGGCGAGTGGGGAGTTTCTCGTGGCTGCCCAACGCTTCTTGTAGCCTCAGGCTCTCAGGCTCTCTTCCCGGGTCGTTTTTTTTTTTTTTTGTTGTTGTTGTTTTTTTTAAATCTCACCGTCGGATAGGAGGGGGTTAGAAGCTCGGGTGCTCCTGTATCCCGAGTGCGTGCATAACCAGCCTGGCCGACCTTCTCGGGAACTGGGTGGGTGCTCTGGGGTTGTAGGCGCCTCCCCAGATCCGGATCCCCAATTCTTTCCTTGCTGTGGAACGGAGCTCCTGGCCATCGCCTTTGTTAGGTGGGCTCTGCCCACCAGGCACGGAATCGTAAATGGAGAAACCATAGTGAAATTCCAGTCTATCATTCCGCCTACTTTCCCTCGTACTTTCTACCTTCCAGATACAGCATTGCTTCGTTTAGAAATTCTGCAACAGGTTCTAGAGCTGGATTCTTGTGTAGGCATTCCTAGGGTGGAGGGGAATGATCTCAAAGCTTCTGTCCCTTTGGAAGCCAGGACGTTGAACTGTATTTGTTTACATAATTACTCAAAAGTTTGACCTGTTTTGTTTGGACTGCAAGCCGTGTACATTTTTTTTTATACTTTGTAAATAGTTTTTAATACAGAAAACAAAACATACTGCATGTGGTTATTTTTTAACTTGGGCAGCGAAAATAGTTTAGTGATTGGCTTTCCTAACCTGTGTTAAATCTCTGCTTACATAAAAACCAAGAATCCAAAAAGGACAACCATAAGGTGCACTATACTTGTACACAGATTCTTCAAGAAAGTTAAGGTTGATGTCAAAAGAGCCCCACAACCTCAAAACTGCATACAAGTGATATTTGCATTCCTATTCTCTACCATTCTCTTGTGGTTGTTACTGATAGCTAATTGCATCACTAATTCTCAAGACTTTTTGTCCCCTGCATTCTTGTCATAGCCAGGTAGCCATGCAAGTATATATCCCATGAGTCTTTGGAACACTGTTTATTTAGTTATCTTTAAATATGGTCGGAGCACACCTCAGCACTAGTTAACTGAATAAAGAGGGAACAAACGAGGTGTAGTTGTGTGTAGCAATAGACATCAGTTAACAGATTTTGTCCAAAGTTCTTACCATAAATTGTTAACCGCTTCCTCCCGGTGTTTTCAAGATTTTGGCTGGTGTGGTGGATGCCAAAGACCACACTCAAAGCAGAACCTATTGGAGGACTAAGACTGTCCCGATGAAACTGCACAATCATCAAAAGAGAGCATAAATGTTGATACAGAGCAGGGAGACCACAGAGACTGAGATACTAGGTCCAGGCATAACCCTGTCAATAAATAGTGATGGAGAGCTCATCTCTTTAATTTTTGTTCTGTTACCAACTAGATGAATCAAATGAGATGGAGAGAGGAAACCCTGTAAGGGACAGGAGACAAAGCCTGGGAGGGTAGAGATGAAGTCAGTACTGTGATTCCCAGGTCAATACCCATTGGTTTGCTGCCCTTAACAAGTTAACTGTCTGGTCGCAATTACTTCCTCTTACGAAATGGGTGTAATCGCATACTTTCCTGGGGGTGGGGTGCAGGAGTGAATTGTGTGTGTGTGTGTGTGTGTGTGTGTGTGTGTGTGTGTGTGTGTTGTAAATCTAAGGTGCAGCCCCAGGGGTGTGTGTATGAGCGTTTTTGATTCCTCATGCTTTTAGACAAGATCCTGCACGTTCCTGAAACTTGAAGACTTCTTGGTGGAAGTCTTCCGAGAGAGTGCTGGCTTCTGCTTGTCCAGCATCTCCCAGAACTTCCCTCCATCTGCAGACCTTCAGAGTTCCTCAACGATCCATCACTGCCTGGCCTGGCGTTGGCTTGTCACCTCTTGGGTTCCGTTGGCTGGGTGTCACCAGGCAACCTGTCTATGCCTTCACTTCACTTCCTAGGGGTCCTCTGTGTGTCACAGGCCTTTTTACAGTCCTGTGAAGTATCTGGACCTCTTCTCCAAATGCCTGCTTTTTTTGTTTTGTGTTGTTTGTAGTACTGGGATTTGAACTCAGGGTCTTGTGAATACTAAGCAAGGACTCCGAATGGAGCTACCGTCAGCCCTTTTTATTTTTCATTTTGAGTCAAGGTTTTGGAAGTTTCCAAGGCTGGCCTTGAACTTTAGGTTGTCCTGTCATAGTCTCCCAACTAGCTGGGATTATAGATATGTGCTACAGTGCCTGGCCCAAGCGTTTTTAAATATATAAGATACCGTGTGTGGGACTGAGTTAACCGGTCTCCAAATTTAGAGGAATTGTATTTCTTACATTAAAAATCAGGATCCAGAGGAGTATTTCTCATTTGAATTCCAGGGAAGCAAGGCACAACTTCTGATTGTTAAATGTTTTCATTGTAAGTCATAGAGGAAGAACCAACCATAGTATATTGTGTGTGAATTATTTGCAAAGACTGGTGGGCTTTTTGTGTTTTTATGGTCCAACAGTACTAATTGCTTTTGATTAATGATAAGAGATCAGACAATTTATGATACATGAAGGTGAAGGGACTTGACAGGCTTCACAAGAAAAAAAATGAAGAAAAAATTGAATCCAGTATAGCAAATACTAAGAATCTTTGTCAAGGCCATAGATGACGGTGCTACCATTTTTTTTGTGGCTGGTAGTGAGCTTTGTTGTTGTCCTAAGTCACATTGGTAATTTTGTTTTCGTAGTTAATTCCTGTCAAGTTTTCCACTCATAAGATGGGAACATGGTAGTGCCTACTTCAGTTGTTAAATTAATAAACAACACAAATGTATATGGTAAATATGGTAATTACTATTACCTGCTATGTAACAGACACTATGGTAAGGGTTTTACATATATTGTTTAACTTCAGAAACGCAGGTACTGTCCACATCCATGTCAAGAACTGTACCTTACTCCTGTTGAAGGCATTGCCGTAACAACATGGACATTACCGAAAATGGAGAGGTCCGGTTTACTCCGTTGAAGGGAGGTTTCTTTGGTGGTGAAATTAAACTTGGGTTAACAAAGAGGAGAAGGAGTTTTGTGTCCATACTGGGGATCTGAACGCTCGGTGTCCCTCATGAGCCATGACACTTCACTGTGCTGTGTCATCAGTCCTGTTTACGTATTTTAAAAATCATTGTGTGTGTATGAACGTTCTGCTCGCATGTATGAGTGTGCTCCCCAGGTGTGCCTGGTTCCTGAGGAGTCGGGAAGAAGGTATGGGATGGTTAGTGGTGGAGTTACGGAAGCTTGTGAGCTGTCATTTGGGTGTTAGGAACGGAACCCAGGTCCTCTGGAAGAGCAGCACGTGCTTTTAGCCACTGAGTTACCTCACCAACCTGTTCTTCACCAGCAAAGAACAAGTCCTAAGAAACAGACACTCTCCCACGCAATTCTTTTGTGTGTGGGAGTGTGTTTGCCCATGGTTGACAGAGTCTTTATTGCTGTCCACTGTCTATTTTTTTGAGACAAGATCTCACCAGGCATGGAACTATTTCTTTAGCTGAACATGGCTGGCTAGAAAAGCCCCTGAGATCCTATATCCTTTCACCACCCCTAACTTTGGAATTACCTTTCTATGTGGATGCTGGAGGTCTGCACTCAGGCCCTTCTTCAAGCTCATGCAGTAGACTCTTACTGAGCATTCTGTTGTTGTTTTGCTTCAGCTTTGGCGATGAAACACGAACTCAAAAACAGAACTCAGGTGGAGTTTATTGGGGAAAGGGAACGGGGGAGGGGGGTAGGTGTTGACCAACGGGGACAGAGATGGAAGGGGGAGAAGGGGCCAACGGGTGGGAGGCGCTAACTTAAAAGGGAAAGTTTGCACACAAGTACAGAGTCCTTATGCAGCCACGTCACACAGAATACATGATGTAGCCACCCAACACAGAGCCCTCTGAGCCGTCTAAGCATCTGTCTGCATGCCGGTTGTCGGGGGCAGGGTCAGCATAATGCCAGGATACCAACAGTCTCTCCAGTCCCTAACTCTTTATCTTCAGCCCCTAAACCAGTATGTAGTATGTGACTTACAATGCCTTTGCTTGGTTTGGTGCTCAGCTGGTAGTTGAAGTCCCATGCATGTGACACGGGTGCTCAGTGAAGTACACACCTTCAGCCCCCAGGAGGTAGTTGTTGAGTTATATTTAGAGTGAGTATTTAATAAGGGACGGATAATTACACACTTAGAAGCCGCCTCTCCCACAGAGGAATCTACTTACAGAGATGAATGAATTCAGAAGTTACCTGGATGGATGGATGGACGGACGGACGGACGGACGGACGGACGGAGACGAATGTCAAGTGCCTTCGTAGGCAAGGGTCAGGAGGATAAAGAGAATGGATAGACGAGTATTTATGATGAAGTTTACGCATGCCTCTGGGCCTGGTGGCATTGTCCCGTAACCCCAGCTACTTGAGAGGCTGTGTCAGGAGGGTCCCAGTTCATGGCCCACCCGAGCTAAGAGCAGGGTCTCAGCTATCTGAAACAACTTTCTGAGATGACTTACTGTCTCAAAATTTTTCTAAACGTGAGTATTAGACTGGGGGCTGTAAGTCAGTGGTAGAGCACTAGCATTCACAGGGCCCAGAGTTCAGTTCCCAGTCACACAGAACTTGAAGACCGTGAGGTGAGTGTCTGCCGTGCAAGCATTGTCTTACCAAATTCTCAGAGTTCTGTAAAGAAAGTTCTGCTGCCCCCGTTTGTCAGGGGGCCAGCGGCAGACTGGGTGTTGGCTACAGGGCTCGGGCTCTCGCTTCACCGTTGCTCAGTCAGGTTTCCGTGTTGGAGGGCCAGCGTGAAGATCTGGCGTTCTTGGAAGGAGCCAGACACAGAGAGAGTAGCAGGTTACCAAGACACGGATGGGCTGTTTGTGTTTACTAGCCGAGAGAGCTACACTGAGCAGCAGCAGAAAAAAAAAAAACTCTATGTACCAGGATGAGGTGAAGCCTAATTCTGTTCAACAACAGCTTTCAAAATGCAAGGCTCGCCAAAGCCATCGTATTAGGTCAGTACCACTAATTTATATCCTTTAACAAGCCATTCTCCCCCAAACAGGGCTCAGGAACATTTTACCCTGGTCTGTAAAATGTTCCCCCTCTGAGGGAAGAGACAATAGCCAGGTTTCTAGGGTAACAGGGAAGTGTTTTATGTGGAGACGTTGAAGCTGGAAGCATTTAAAAATCTGGGTTTATGCACAGAGCCACGCCCAAACGTTAGTGACTTAAAAACTCTTAAATGGAGGACCTGTACACGTAAACGCAGGTTCGGTCCTTGGGTTCTGAGTACAGAGCCAGCAGTATAAGAATGACTTAACCCATGGGGCCTGAGAGGGGGGCTCATTGTTTTAAGAGCACTTTGGGATTTGGTTCCCAGGACCCACAAGATGGCTCCAAACCAGCTGTAATTAGTTTCACGGATCTGTTGCCCTCTACTGGCGTTGACAGGCATTGCATCCATGTGCTACATTGGTTACATGGGACAACACTCAAACACATGAAGAAAAATTAATCTGAAAATGAAACATTAAGAATGACGACCCATGCAGACACTTTGCAGGTCTCATTGGTTACCTAGTGAAGAGTAGCTTCACACCTGGTCAGTCCGGTTTAGCCTTTAGTCATGGCTCCGAAGGGTAAGTCCCTTGGATTTGGATTGGTGCTTTAGACCTAGGAGAAGCAGGAAAGGACGGTTTCACGTGTGTGTTGGCATGTAGACCAAGCATTTTAGTCTAGTGCGATGGGTAAATTCTAGTTCTGGAAATTACAGTGAAAACCCAAGAACAAGACTGAAAGCAGAAAAAGCCAGTGTTTGACCTGTGCTGCAAGACATATGGAAAAAAGGATTTTATTTGTGCTCTTAACATTCTGTAAATGAGCCCATAGGACTGGGGGAAGGCACGAAGCCCAGATTGCTCAGTGCAGACCCAGTCTGCTGTGATTAATAGCAGCTGTTGGAGAGGAGCACAGCCAAAGGCTTGGAGGAAAATTCGAAGCCTTGCATTTCTTAAAAATATGTGCAGTGATGCCAAGAGTGACAGAAATGGAAGGTTATCATATATTCTCCTGCCAAATTCAGGTCCTGTCCACAGGGGTTCAGACCAAATGTGTGAAGTTGAACTTCATTTCTTGAGACAGCCAGTGCTGTAAGTGGGACTGTTGTTACACTTACTCATTTTAATGACCAGGAATGAAGCTTATGAGTGACGGACGGACCAGCTAAGGGTTTCCTTGACTTTGTGATGGGGCAGCTATGGTGTTTGGAGGCTGCTCAGTGGATTTTCTCATTGATGTAGGATTGTATCTTCCCAGTTTATAAGACAAGCCCAACATTGCAAAAACATCCAAACCAGCCATCTAAATCCGCTCTTTCCATCATGGAATGGCTATGCATGAAAGATGGGGTTGCAGGGAGAACAATAGACTATAGCTACTGATCCGCTGTCCTAAAACAGAGAACAGAAACCCCACTGAGGATCCTGGGGATGTTTTTCCTCTATAGTAAAGAAAGGTGTCTTCATAATTCCTACCGAGCTGGGTGTTGGTGGTGCATTAATCCCAGCCCTTGGGAGGCAGAGGCAGGTGGACCTCTGTGAGTTTGAGGCCAGCCTGGTCTACAAAGTGAGTTCCAGGACAGGCTCCAAAGCCTGTGAACTGAGGGCAAGTGGGACAAGACCAAGATAGAAGTGAGAAGTTAGGAGCATAGTAAGCAGAGGCCTGGGTGTCTCCTGAAATCAGACATAGTCACACTTGGCTGCAGTGGATGCACAGGGGAGTAAGGGCAGACTTATTGGTGAGTTTAAAGTGCCTGCTGCCATATAAAGAAAGAGACATACTAACTCCTGAAACAAGCAAACAAATAACCCAACAAACTAAATCCAGACTGCTTTTCATTGGAGATAAAGAGCGACATAAATGTTCAGTTGGCTTTCTTTTTTTTCTTTTTCTTTTTAATAAGTCTGAATGTTATTCAAGGACAACTTAATCTAACCTTGGTCTTGACAGAGTTCTGTTTCCTCATTGAAATTGCTCCAAAGATAGATAACAGAATCAAAGAAAGCTGCCTAGCAGGCTGAGAGAGACTAAGTGGTTCCAGTTTAATATTGGTAACAGGAGTGCCTCAACAGCCAAGATTACCTGTAAACCTGGCCAAAACTCTCTCTGTTCCCCTTAGGACTCACCAGCAGGGTGCCTCCTGCAGCCATGAGCATTGCAGAACACATGTGGGTGCCCTTGGGGGCAATGGCAGTCAGTCAGCCCTGCTGGTGGTGCTTCAAACGCAAGCCCATGCAGGCTGCTGGTGCTAGCTCACATGTTGTGTCTTGGGTCAGGCTTAAGTTTATAGTCAGGCTTAAGTTTCAGCGAAACAGTGAAGGGCCCGTTGCCACGGAGGGGAATAAAAGGTTAACACGACATCCAAAGAGAGCCAGAGTGGATGGCCTCACATCAAGCAGTTGTAGACCCCTGGAATGCTTTTATTCCTGTCTGGACAGATGTGGAGTTTTTGTTGTTGTTGTTTTGCAAATAGAGATACCTAGGACTTACTGATAACTGGTGATATCAGTCATGTTTTTGTGTAGAGGAATGTTGATATTGTTTATTTCAAGGAACAGGCTCTGATGTCACATGGCTTGAAAATCAAATTTAATGGCTCGTTAAACTGAGGCATTCAGGAGGAGCTGAAGTACAGGCAAGTCAGGGGCTCAAAGGCTAAGCGTGTCTCCCTTCCTCTTTGCTGGCTCCTTAGGCTCCTTATTTGCCCCATTTTAAAGCACGGTTCTGGGTTTACCTTTCACTGCACTGGATTGGCAAGAGGTCTTGTGTTCATGCCTGCTTGAGGGTTGCTATGGTGTGAGTGGTTGGTTTGGTCCAGAATGCATGTTGTAACCCAGCCCCATGCAACATGGTTGAGAGGCAGGGGCCAGCAGAAAAACTGAGGACCAATTAAATGGATTAATGCCACTATAACAAGGTTCTGTGAGAGGGTTTCCTTTCTTGCTCGCCTGCCAACTGAGGATAGTCTCTTATTGTCACAGTCTTGGAAACAGAGAACAGGGTCCCAGAGCAGACACCACGCCTGCCAGTGCCTTGGTCTTGAAACTTTCTGCCTTCAGAATTCTGAGAAATACATTTCTGTGTTTTACAAATCATCCAGACTGAATCTGTTACAGCAGCACAGAACAGCCTGAGACCAGCAGAGCCAATGCCATGGAAATGAGTGCACTGAAGCTGTGTGGTGACACTCTACACGGGAATCCTACTGACGTGGCTTGTTTGGCTCAGCAAATGACTCTGGCACAATCCCAAACTCCTATAGGAGACACTAGACCAAACAAAGACACTAAGACGCCCAGATTGTTTCTTAGCAGACACTGAACATGTCAGTGCTTTTGAGAAACTCCAGATGCATTCTGGTTGGCCAGAGCCCGTGTCTGTCTAGCTCAGCATGGATGCCCCTTTCTGCTTGGGGGTGTGGGGCTCCTCCTTTCTTGCTGTTGCAGAAGACATACTTACGTCTGTACGTTGTCATTGTACAATGCTGGATCTGTCTGTCTGTCTTGCCTCAGTCTCTTGGCCCCCTTCGTGGCTTGTTATCATATACCAGGAGTAGGTTTTTCTAAAACAGAAGTACTGGCATTTTCCAGATGAGTACCCTGAATGTGCACACTGCTGGTCATCATGGCGTAACATTCCATCTTTGTCTCGGTCTATTTTCTTTTGCTGTAACACACTTGAAGCTGGATTACATTATAAAGGAATTTACTTTGGCTAACAGTTCTGGTGGCTGTGAAGTCTAGGATTGGTTACCACAGAGCTACATGTGGGAGGAAAGTGGGGGGGGGGAAGGTGTTTTCATACAGAGAGGAGCTTTCTAACAACCTTGTGTTGTGAGAACTTACCCTTTCCTCTGTATGTATAACAGGAGCCTAACACCTACCACCAGGAACCAACCCTTCAAGCCGCCGCATGGAGAGCTAAATTCCAGAATGAGTTTGGTGGATGCTAAAGACACTCAAACCACACAATCAAGTTTCTACATGCTTGCCTGAATTTTGCCTTGAACTGGTTATTTCTATCATTTATCTGGTTATTTATGTCAGCAAAGAGAGATGTTTCTCCCATGCTACTCAGGATGAAAGCCTAGGGCAGTACTACAAGAAGAGGGACAGGGTACCCTCTGCAATGATTAGTTGTGTAAATATTTAATAAAGGTCTCATTGGGAAACCGTGCAGAGATCTGGACCCACCGTAATGCTTGTATGGGAATCCATCCTCTTTCAGTGTTAGAGATTGAAGCCATCCCTGCCCCGCTCATCAGGACTCCAGTGTGTTCTAATTAGGTGTACATTTGTAAGGAAATACCAGCTTTTATAACCAGCCATTTCCTAGAGGCAAGCGACACACCCAGAAACTTAGCAGGCATAGGGCTCCAAATACCCCTCACTGAAGGGAAAGGGGATTATTTCACTGCACTGGTAGATGCCAGTCAGGCGAAGACAGATACAAAGTCCCTTCCTAGCAGGCTGACTGAGAATGCTGGCATTCTGGCAATTAGAGCTGTGCCAGGAAGCCACTTTGTTAAGGGGGATGAGAGAATGCTGTCCCTAAATCATGTGCAGTCTGGGATTAACCTTGTATTTGCCATCATATCAGACCATGTTCAGAGATTGGCTCCACATTCCGTCACAGTCCCTGCTGAGGAGACCGGGTAGCATTTTCTGAACCTGCCAGAGTGGGAAAACAGCCGTTGGCCGGACTAGAGGGCTTGGGGGTTAGTGGAGCGCACAGGAACTTACTTGGCAGCCATCCCGATGGTTTGTTGTGGTGACAGCCAGGCTGGGTGCTTGCTGGTGTACTAGCCACAGACCCCGAGCTGTAATGGGGTGAACTCTACCTCGCAGGCGCATATAAACACGCTCATAGCTTATGTACGTTAAATGTTAGGAATGTAATGTCTTTACACTGAATTAAACGCATATGTAGCAAATGACTCTACTGAGTGTAAGATTTCCAGCCGAGATTTTAAAGGGTTCATTAAGAAGTGAGTGTAGGAGGGGCAGTGACCCCTCCACCTCCCCCTCCCCCGGGCTTAATTCCTGTGGATTCTAGGGCTTGTTCTGCGTCTACTTTGGTGACCCGACTCTCCCACGGAATGCAAGTCCTTTGTCTCCTACAAAAGAGAGGCTGCCCGAGCCAGCTTCCTAATGAGAGCTGTAATTTGGGAGAGATGGGGCTATGCTGGAGGGAAGCGGACCTTTGAAAATGCGTGGCTCCTGAAGCAGCAGGGTCTGCCCGTAGGGAACACGCAATTCCAGCAATTCAAGCGCGCAGGGCGTCCTAACTAATGCAACCTCTGTTCCATCCTCTGTTCCGCAGAATGCCTGTCTGGGGCGGTGGAAATAAGTGCGGGGTCTGTGGGAGGACCGTGTACCACGCCGAGGAGGTGCAGTGTGATGGGCGGAGCCTTCATCGCTGCTGCTTCCTGTGCAGTGAGTACTGTCCGCCTCCACCTTTACCCAAACTGTGTGTGAAGAGCCCGGGTTGAATGTTTGAAGAATAGTAACTCTAGCTAAGAGTGATACTTCAGTGGTTTCTTTGTACCTTTGGTCTTAGAGAGTGCCTGGCCCTCCCTTCTGGCTGTTTGGCCTTTGCGTGTGGTTCATCCCTTGTCCCTGCTTCAGTGAGGGCTCGGAGGCCGCTGGGCAGTCTGGCACCTACCGACGTTTCTGGCACACCCTGTGTGTTTGGCTTGGTTTTGATAAGTAAGTTGATCTTTGCCAGTTCTGTTTTCTGGTTCAGTTCCTTTCCGACATATTCTTAGCGCACACCACAGGCTGAGGTTCGTAGTCTACCAGCTTCGTTTCTACAGAAGCTCAGATTTGTTCTTGTTACTTGTGGTAACAAGTATTCTTTTCTTCTTTTTTATTTATTTCTTATATTTAGTTTTTGGAGATAGGGTTTCTCTGTGTAGCTTTGGAGCCTGTCCTGGAACTCACTCTGTAGACCAGGCTGGCCTCGAACTCACGGAGATCTGCCTGCCTCTGCCTCCCGGGTGCTGGGGTGCTGAGACTAAAGGCTTGTGCTAATACCATCTGGCAGTTATTGGTATTCCTATTTTGGGAAAAGAATATAGGACATCAAGAGTCCCTACAGGCGTTATGGGAATTATCATTGTTTACTAGGTGTGTGATAGGAAGTATGACGTAAAACAACATACTTCTGTGTGTTCTGAAGAGTAAACACCCCATAATAAGAGAAACAATAAGAGAGGAACCCTTCACAAGACATGGAAGTCTGAAGCTTCAAAGCCGTAGCCTCATGACTTGAGAAAAAGCCTCCTCATCGGTCACCATGAGTCAAATGAAGAATCCAAGCATGTGGAGATCTGCCTAATTCATAGCGCTCTACGTGGCAAGTGCTGTGTTTTCATATAGCTTGAACATAAATAGGCCATGTTTTAAGCACAGACATACTGGGTCAGATGCAGATGCAGTAGGTAGCACAGACCATTAAACCCAGACCCAGGCAGATCTCCGATATGAGGCCCACTTGGTCTACATAACAAGTTCCAAGGCAGCCAGGTGACACTGAGGCGGCAAACATTGAGACTCTGTCCCCAAAAACTGCTTACATGAACTGAGAACTAACCTCAGTTAGTAACCACTAAATGTGGCCTGTCTCCTTTCCGTAGATACTAGCATTCAAGTTGTCTGTACTTCAAGCTGTATATACAGTGTGCCTGCTTCCCAGGAGAAACTAACAGAAAGCTGTGCTTACAAAAGTAAAATTACTACACATGCTTTTTTTTTAATGACTTCATAATGCTGATCCTCAGATTTGGTTGTGCTGTTTCTTTTCCGGGCCATGGCTTTTTTCTTTGTGATTTTTTTTTTTTTTTTTTTTTTTTTTTAAGGAAATCCATATTTCACCAGGCATGTAACTAAGCTAAATGTTGAAACTCTGAAATGTAGATATTTTAGAAACTTCTCATTTTCTTCCGGGTTACTGTAACAAAATCAGTGTTTATTTACTGTCTGTCAGGTTTTCACTGGCCAAACTTTCTCTTTCCTAATCCTTGTCTCAGCTGACTGAATTTTACAAGGTAATTCTGGATTCTCACAGAACTGTGAGAATTCACTGCAGAGGTGAGGGCTGAGGAGGGAACAGGGTGACAACACAGCAAATTGTGTTTTTCTTTTGGGGAGGGGTGTTTTGTTTTTTGAGACATGGTTTTTTGTGTAGCCCTGGCTGTCCTGGAACTCACTCTGTAGAACAGGCTGGCCTCAAACTCAGATCCACCTGTCTCTGCGTCTGTCAGCGAGCAATATCCCCAGCCCTAGTGTACACGTTTTTGAGAATAGGTTTTGTATGGATTTGCCTTAAAAGCTGGAGGTTCATATCTTTTAAGCAATTGCCTTTTAACATGGAGCCTGAAGTTGAAGTCCACAGTTACTGCCATTTATTCTTCTAGAGAACACTTTGGTCTACGATACTAGACGCTATGGTAATCCGTCCGTCCATCCATCCATCTATCCATCCGTTCTTTGTCCACCTCCTCTCCCTCTTTTGTAAGGGAGTAAAATTCCTCTCTATCCCACCAAGCTTTGGCCAGTGAGTTCTCTCACAAGATTTTGAGGGTTATTTTTTTGTTTTGTTTTGTTTTTTTCTTTCCCCCTTTTCTCCTCAAGCTGATTTGAAGTTTTAGAAAGTGAACTAATGTCTGCAGAAAGCGTGATGACATTTGGCAGTTTTGTGCAGTGGGGTACGTAGAAATGTCTTGTGGTAAGAAAGCCATCAAGAAAGAATGTGCTCTCCTCTGAGACAGGGAAAATAAATGCTAGCTTCAAACCACTTGACAGACCCACTCATCTCTGCCGGGGAAGCTGGAAGAGTTTTTTTTTTTTTTTTTCATTCTAGGCTAGAGATGAAAATGAAATTTGGATTAAAACGTTTTATCTGGAATGTTCTTTTAGGAGGGGGGAGGGGCCGCAGAGGCCGCCCCAAGGCAGTCACTACTCTTTTGTTCTTTATCAGGCTGTAAGGTAAATATTTGGTGTGACAAGGCAGAAAGAATGAGTGTTAGAGGTCCAGAGGAAGGGTTGGACAATATTTAAAGTCTAATTCCCACCCCCCTCCCCCAGTGGTTTGCAGGAAAAATTTAGATAGCACAACAGTGGCAATCCACGAGGAAGAGATCTACTGCAAATCGTGCTATGGAAAGAAGTATGGACCAAAAGGCTATGGTTATGGCCAGGGCGCTGGCACGCTCAACATGGACCGTGGTGAGAGGCTGGGCATCAAGCCGGAGAGGTGAGAGAATGCTCGTTACTATCTTAAAAGTGGGCAGAACAATTGCTGTTGCTCAGGTGCCAGGAACCTAAGAATTTCTACATGTTTAGCTTAAACCAAGCAACAAGATGTAATATAACCTCTACTAAATGCTAATGTAAACTCCGTGACATTCTTTAATGTGAAATTATCGACAGTTTTGTACTTGAAATCTTAGAAATTATTGCCGGGACTGCTAGCCCTGATTTTATCAGGAAGACGTAAGTTCTCAAGGACAGTGACTCACATTAACATTCCATAGCTCTTTGGCGCTCAAATATCATGAAATAAGTATCTGAATCATGAGATGGTTCTTGTATGCAATTGAGCAGTCCATGGAAAGTCCTTAGTCATCCTTTCCTCAGTAATTTCCTCAGGAAATTACTGCCTTTCACTTAGAAATCGAAACAGTTTCCTGTTTCTGATTATTCGAGGGACAAATGTGACCGAAGGACCAGGGTGGTTATTCGTTCAAGTTACTTAGTGCTTCATTTCCTGCTAAATAATTTCATTAGGAATGTCCTCTCTCTGCCCTTCCTTCTTTCCTTTCCCAGGTTTTGAAATAGTGTCTTCCTATATGGTTCCGGAGCTGCCCTTTCAGACACTGTTAAAATGAGCTCTTACTTTTTACACTCACCTTTTAAGAATATTTCTGATTCCAAAGGCTTCATTTCCAAATTAATTTTTTCAAAATACACGATTCCTCTAACCTTCCCTTCAGTGAGAACTGAACTCACCAGTGACCCCCAAGTCAGTGTTTGTAGTCATAACTGGAAAAGCATGATAACAAGGGAATGTCCAGCCCTACCCCTCCCTGCCTGTTCCTTCGTGGTGGGGCCAAATTCTGCTCTTCCTCTGGACCAGGTTTAAGGGCTTCTTTTTCCCAGAAGCCTTTCTTAGTGACTCAACACCCATGCATGACTTTTAATACACAACTGAAGAGCTTCACAGGGGTCTCCTTGAGAGGCAGAATTGAGGCAGAGAACTGTCGTTAAGGCAGCCAGTGTTTTCACTTAGGGCTTCCATCAGTAAGTTATTTAGCATCCGAGCCCCCCAGTTTTTATCTGTAATATGAAGTATTCATACCCCGTCAAGTCATTAAAAGGCCAGAAGGAGGTGATCTGTGTGAAGGTCTTAATGACCTTTGGGGTTTTTTTCTTGGAACTCTATCAAATGTTAGATGCCATTTTTTAGCAAGTTTTTAGTAATCACTTAAACTGTATCAGTAGGATGTGGAAGTGTCTTGAATATACACCGTGGTACAACTGAAGAAACATACTGTGAATTCATACTTTGAATCAGACCCCCCCCCCACACACACACACAGACACATAGACCTTCAAAGACTGCTATATATTATGCTCAACAGTTCATGCAGAAAACTCTAAAATACAGAATGAAGGGAAAGGAAGGGGCGGGTGAAGCTTTTGAAAAATTGTTTAACGAAAAAGCTCAGCATTTGTATAAAGGGTTTATTAGACGTGTTTGTGTGCTTTAACAGTGAATTGCACAGTGCAGCAATGTCCTGCAGTACACCTGTCACCTTCAAGTCCTAAGACGTCCCTGTAGCCAAGAGGATGTTTTGCATATTCTAGTGTGCCTGCTTATGAATGGGGGGAAAATAATCCCTGCTAAATAAGATTTACCCTCATCACCTGCAAATAGTGACAAAATACCACCCGCTACAAGAAAATGTAAACAAAGAATGTATGTAAACCAGGGTATGTAAAAAGCAAAACAGAGCAGAGACAGGGAAATTTCCAGAAGTATCTTTGGTTCATCGGCCAAAGATATATTGAGCATATAATCTGTAAAATATGACTTCCTTTCCTAGTTATGAACAACTTAAGCCAGCCAACGTGCTTGCAGGTATTTTTAATTCCAGAATTGTTCAGTTTGCCATCTCCTGAGAAACACGAAGGTAGCCGTAGCCGTGGTCAAGAAGCAGTGTGCAGCGCTAGGGACTTTGTAAATTTTGTTCACACTCTGGAAGGTACTGAGGTCTGGGGTTGGGCTGGCCCTTTTCTAGTTCTGATGGCCAGATACAGGTTAGGTGAGCACCTGGGCTACCCCTTTGTCCTGCAGCCTTCTGACACTGCCGGGGGACAAACAGTGCAGTTAGCTTACAAGGACATTTGGGGACATAAGGCCTCATTCTTGTTCCCTTTCCTCAAGCGCTCAGCCTCACAGGCCTACAACAAATCCAAACACTTCGAAATTTGCCCAGAAATATGGAGGTGCTGAGAAGTGTTCCAGGTGTGGGGATTCTGTCTATGCTGCTGAGAAGATAATCGGAGCTGGAAAGGTAAGCTGCTGTTGCTGACGGGTAACTGTAAGCCCCCAACACCCCTTCTCCCCGTCCCACCCCGCCCCTGCCCCCACCCCACCCCACCCCACCCCAGCATCCACCGACCCATTTCTACTTCCCACTTAGGCAAAGTGTTCTGGTTTATATTTGAGCTTTTCCAACTGGATTTATGGAAGTCATAGCCATGCTTAACCACCATGTTTAAAGGAACCCTTTGCATCAGGCATGTTCTCTAAAAGGGCCAAACTTCAACCAACCTGCTTTGTACAGGTTCTGCAGAGTAATCGGGGCCAGGATTCCGATGATCGTTAGATACCTGGACTTGGAATGATTGCCTTAATTCCTCTGAGCTGCTGTTTTCAGCCAGGAAGGTGGTAGCTTCAAACGAGCAGACTGGCAAACAGCTCTTTATGGGTGCCTAGGATATGGCCAGGGAGGAGGGCCAGGTCTGGCTTTCTAGCTGAGCCAAACCTTGCTTGTGGGTTGATTTTCCCCAGTTGTTTGCTGCATTAGTCAGAACTAAGAACAAAGGAAAGGGGCCCCTTGAATGTCCTAACACATCTGTCTCTTCCAGCCCTGGCACAAAAACTGTTTCCGGTGTGCCAAGTGTGGGAAGAGTCTTGAATCTACAACTCTGACTGAGAAAGAAGGTGAAATCTATTGTAAAGGTAAAATTCATTTGTTCCAGCATCTGATACAGAAGAGACATAGTTGTAGTGTCACTATTTGAAAATTAGTGTAACTCCCACCGGGCTGGGAATTCGGCTGGTCAGGAAAGTGCTTATGCAGCACATTCCCAAGGCTGAACCCCGTCCTCAGCACCGCCTCTGCAAGAGTCTTTGGATGTCCCGTTTCAAGCAAAGCTTATGAGCACACGAAGGCAATGGACCTAACTTAGCCAGACTTGGCGGGATTGTAACTGCGCCGCAGTGGGAATTCCTGGCCTTGCTTCAAGCAAGGATGCTTGTAACACAGCTCACTTTGCATCTTAAACTGACCCCTGGCAGCCTAGAGTCTGCTCGTGACTGTATGGACGTTCCTGGGAGGCAGTGGGAGCTGATGAACTCTGGCTAACCGTCCCTCCTCTTTGTAGGGTGCTACGCGAAGAACTTTGGGCCCAAGGGCTTTGGCTATGGTCAAGGAGCAGGGGCCCTTGTTCATGCTCAGTGATTGCGGAAACCCAGAACGAGGCACCGCACACGGAACCGTCACTACCAAAGCAGACGACTTAGGGCACTCACTACTGTGAAACTCGACCTGCGTTCAGCACTGTGCGGCACCCTACGTAGCTGCGCATGCGGGCTGGACAAGTCAGCACTCGCTTGCTTGCTTTTCTCTAGCATTTAAGAGCGTCTCTTTTACATTGGGAATAAAGTTTTGGCTTGATTTTGGTACTGTCACTCAATTAACTTTTGGGGGACCTATTGTGATCTTATGTAGTGGGAAATCATTTGGTTCCTCCTTTCTCCAACGAAAAACACCCTCCGGATTTAAAAAACAAAACAAAACGTGTTAGAATGACAATACCATTGCACACTAGGCGAACATTTGCACTGTGGGAATTGAAAGGTTAAAAAAAAAAAAAAACAAAACATTTTATTCCTGAGAGTTTCACACAGCTATACAGCAAAATGCACCACAGACGGAAGGGTTCTGAGGTTCCCGCAATCGGCTCCCCTAGAGGAGCTGCTTGGGGTGGGAGTCGCTATTCCCGCTATCATTCCCGTTTGAAGGCGTGGCCATCCGCAGGCTCCCACGCTCCCACCCCATACATTCAGGCAGATCTTTTTATCTCTCAAGATGCCTCAACTCATGGATGCCAGGCGTCACCATCGCAGCTGCTCCGAGCGGGCAGTCAGCCCTGCCGCTCCCTTCCGTCCTAGAAGCCTCGTTAGTCTGCTGGGTTATTCTTAGTCGGGACAGTTCCCCAAAGTGGAGGTGGAAATCGTCTACATCAGTATCACCTGTGAGTTCCCCGAGGACGGGGAGATGGTTCAGTAAATGTGCAAGTGTAAGTATGTCTGGGTCCCCAGCACCCAGATAGGAGCTACTGCAGTGGTATACATCTTTATCCCTGGGGCTTGGGGTCCCTGGAGCTCACTGACCAGCCAGCCCAGAAGAATTAATGAGCTCCAGGTTCAGAGACCCTGTCTGGAAAACAAGGTGATCAAGCAGTATATCTGACATGAACCTCTGACCTCAACACACAGTGAGGGAGGAAAAAATCCCATTGCCTTAGGGCAATGCTACTCAGGGCAGTGAGGATTCTGTTCCCCACAGGAGAGTAAAGCTTTGCTGGGGGCTTCTTCAGCTGGTGCGCTTTACAGAGAAAGAATGCTATTACTGAACTGAGCACTGCTGGAGCCTTGCCTAACACATTTTAAAATCAACACATAAATAAATAAATAAATAAATAAATAAATAAATAAATAAATAAATAGAACTTCTCCAAACAACTTAACTGAATTCCACAGCTAAGCTCAAAATGTTTATAATACAAAACTCCAGCAGTAATAAAAGAAACTACTAGGCTGGAAAAGAGGGAAAGCCTCTAAAAACATGCTATCTGCAATGAGGACAAAAAGAACCAGAAGTCCCCAAAATCAGCAAAGATGTGAGGGGAAAACAGGTGAGGAGGCTATGGAAACACCTAGATATTTCAAAGAGTAGAGAAAAGAACAACTAAACTTGTAAATCAGACATTACAGTAAGAAAACTACAAAGTACAAGGTGAAAATATTGGTTAACAGTAATGGGCGATTAGGCCCTGCAGGAAAAGTTATCGGATGGCAACAGAGACTCTGCAAACAAAAAAGGGCATTTCAACAGTGGAAGTCAGGGACCTATAAACAGGACTTGCTACTTGCTACCCAGGTGAGTAGCAGGCACTGCCTAACTGAAATTTGGGAAGGAAAAACAGAAAAATACATGAAAGAAATAACTAAAATTTCCCCAAATTTGATAAAACTAAACTGACAGAAGCAAGCACCTGTGGATTTGGTAAAACTGTAAACCTATATATCTAAGCCACAATGAAAGCACTAAAGTGTCATCTATTAAAACTTCATCAAGCAAGGTGTGGTTACTTGGGAATTTGAGGCAGGTGGATTCCAAGTTCATGGCCAGCCTGGGCAAAAAAAAGCAAAATCTCTTCAATTCTAGTAACGTGAAAGGACAAATATAAACCACTGAGTAAAGTCTACTCAGAGAAACACACACCCTTGAGTTGATGATGGAAACCCACACTGGAGGTTCTACTTGCAACCACAGATTTTCTATTTAAAAGTCGCAGATATATTTAACAAACGTGAGCACTCTGTGAAGCCCTGTCCTGGGATGTACCTTTCAGATAACTATAAACTACACCTGATACCCACATCACGGAACAGGCCTACCAACACGTCAAGGGCTGGTAAGGACACAGTAACGAGGAGAGTGCATGGCATGGAAGCAGGGTGCAAATCACGTCATGAACTCTAGGTAGCACGGGAACACTTCTGTTTCATATTACAAAGTAACAGTCTCCAGCCTGAACTGTCATCTACCACCAGCCTCTGAGGTGACTCTCATCATAATTTTGCCTTTTAAATTTGCAAAGACGATTTCTTTGCCATGCCTAGTATCTGAAGTAACCAGCGTCAATGTTTCATAGGTATCATTGTACAATATTTTATTATAAGCCTTTAGACATAATTACCAAGATCCAGATTTATACACTTCCTGAAATACTCAGTAACTCCACGGAATTCAAGATACACTAAGGAACAAATGTATCTTTTTACTGAAAAAGAATCTCTCTGACACACACAGACAGTGTTACGTAAATTTCTATGAAATCCTGTAGCACTTGACTCCAGACTGATGAAGACAGAAATATCACCTTTTCACATCAGAGTTAATTTCTTTTAAGTGAATTGAGCAAACACCATATTTAAGTCAATATTTATTTTGATTAATATTTTACAAAATTTTGACAGTGTTTAATTTATGTAAGGAGGACTAATTTATTAAACACTTTACAAGTTTTTCTTTCCACAGAGTAACACAGTAAGTAGCAAAATAATACTTGGCACAGTTATAAATAAAGGGAATATAAAATAAAAATATTCATAGCTTAAGCAGGATGCATCTTTAAGCCTAGTATTTGAAATAAACTCCTACAAACAACAAAAGTATGGATGAGGAAACTCCCAAGAATGCCTGCTCAGAGCTGAGAATCCGGCTGGGCAGTCAGAAGCACCCTCAGAGAGCTGCCTCACACAGCCTGAGAGCTGAGTTAGACCAGAGCAACGATGCCTCCAGACCATCTGACAGCTCTGTTACAGATGCCGGGGACTATGAAATGTTAGAACTAAAAGCATGTCCTTGCAAATACTTGCCATGTAACTACACATCTACAGGGTTTGTCTGCTTTACTGAGCAGCATCTTTCACACTGAAAGAATATTGTACCTCGAAGAAAGGACTAGTAACAATATTCTTATTCAAACAGAACCACCATAGTCTTTTAACTGTTGGTAAAAATGTATTTGATAAAAATTGCAACTGAGTCTTCGTGTGAAGTGACTCGAAATACAAAATTAAAACAAATCCTAGCGTTTTATAAATAACTTTTGAATTTAAAAATTATCTAAAATTTCCCCCCATTATTAGGCAAAACTAACAGACATTTGTACAGTTGACCTTTTTTTTTTTTTTTTTTACATTCTATGACAAAATGTTACAATGCTATTACCACCCCACACCCATCTCTTCCCTTTTCAAAAATAAAGTACATATATGCCAATTCTAATATTTAAAACCCTCAAATACAATAAGGGTCATTTGGAGGGGGTGATTTATGGTCAAAGAAATTACTATAAAATGGTAGTACCTGGAAATACTGAACATCAACTATATACACCTTCACTGCTCCTCTTCCTAAGGCAAGGGGCGGGTATACCACTAGATTGCTTTAATACCTGGAGCCAGCATTTTACAGGGAATACTAATTTCACCTAGCACTGGACATGCAGTGAACTTGCAGGGTATAGTGCCTATTAACAGCAATATTGAACACCACTAGAAGCTCATTAATCTCTCCCTTTTCTTTTTGGTTGGGCAAAATGAAACGAGCAGCTTTAAAAACACTAACACATATAGACACAAAGAGAAAACTATTTGATAAATTATTTATATACACATACACACTCTTTACACTGGTCTGGGGTCTGTCTCAGCCTGCCCCTCTCCCGCCCCTCCCACAGGGTGCTCGAACCACAGTTTACTACAGCGCTGAAGAGAACTAAAGCGAGTCTCACTGTAAACAGAATCGTGGAAGCAGTGACATCACTCATGAGGGTACGGGAATGCCGCAACAGAACTGGATCAGCGCATCACATTGAACAGCAGAGTCTGAGACTTTCACAAAGTGTTATGAACATCAAAACACATTCAATATTGGAAAACTTAAAAGTAACCCTGGAGTTTAAATTCTATTTTCTGAGAGGTCATTAAAAAAAAAAAAAGAATAGTCCATTAGCTTTTCATGTATTCACATGTGCTATGTACAGAGATCATGCTCCATCTTTAGCTTAAATTCCATTATTTTGCCTACTATTTATTTTTTAGTTCAGAATTTAAAAAGAAGCATATTCACTTATCTCTATTAATAAGAATTTTGCATTAGCCTATTTGTTTTGCTTCTTGTTGAAAACCCACCTCAACTCTTAAAAAGAAAATTGGGCTGTTTTGCACATGAAATTAAATCCTAATTTATGCTTCACTGGACAGTATCTGCTAGTATACATTATATGCAGTATGACATGCACTTAGTAGGGCTTTAAATTTCAACAAAATATTATGACTTAGTATACTCATGCAAGTGCTTTATTATCAGACCAGGAGACCTCAGAGCAAGGCTACTAGAAATTATTTCACTGAGCTAGAAGTAACCCAGCATTGCAATAGCTGGTGGCAACACAACAGTGAGCACATTTCCGTGAACATTATTTCCCTGTGCCTTTGAGAACACAGTACAGTAGATCTCTAATAAAACCACATGATTTTCATCACAGTATTTACATGTACATCTAAAATGTACATAATACTAGACATCAATTTAAGACAATTCTCCTGGAATTAGATGCAATACTCTTAAGTACTGCGCAATACAATTTAGCCATATAACACAAATTCAGTTTTAGTTATAACAACATTTATCCTTGGTATACCATCTCTAGTAACAATAAGTTCATGTTTTCATGACAAATGTTATGAGAACAAAACGGAAAAGTTGAGTATGTTATGAATTCCTACATTAAGAAGCATGAAAATTCTTTTTACGATCTTTATTCTTCCTGGAAGTGGCAGTGTCCATGTTTGCTTTTGTTAATAAAAGTATTGAAAAAAAAGACTGTAAAATTCACTGTTAGCCCTACATATAGCATGCTATTTGTTCCAAGGATGTGGATTCGAGTGAGAGAGAGGGACAGACGCGATCTTCAGGCGCCACTCAGCAGCACTGTTTCATAGGGTACAGACGCCGCTACACAAGCTGGTACCCAGACCCTGATATCTGGTCAGATTCTATAGAGTACTGCCTGGTCCAGTCCACGATAACAGGGCGAAAGAGGCCACAGCATCGAAATTCAAAGAAGTCTATAATATTCCTTACACATCCATGGCTAAAATCAGACCCCAAAAGAAAGGAGAATTCAGTTAGTACCAATGACTTAATGTAACTTTTCACGATAACATTTTTTTTAAGTTTAAAAATTCAGACTGTCTTCAAGAATAAAGTAATTGATCACTACAAATAAACACATTTTCATGATTTTCCACAGCTCCGTGAGCATTCATTTGCTAATTAAAACACTACATAGTTAAACATACCAACTACTTCATTCCAATGCCATATACTCTATTTGCTTCTAACACACACCAGCAAAAACAATAAAAAGCACACTTCCTTGATTACTGCCAATAAACCAAATTATGTCAAAAATAGAGAAAAGAAGTAAAAGTAAAAACAACTATACACGTGTGAATTTCACAATGGACTTCAATAAAAGTAACAATGTATAAAGAATGTCAGGGCAAACTCAGGGACTTTAAATCTTCAGTAACACTTGGAAAAGCAGCCCATTTACACCTCAAATATAATAACTGTATCTCTAGCAAGAGTCTTCATTTTCATGTAAGAGTTGGTTTCCCTTCCAGAAGAATACAATGACTAATCATAGTCCTGAAGTTTGAGGGTCAGTAATAGCTTACACAAAATTCAGCATCAGGGCAGAGGTTAAAATTTTAGAGTATATTAGGAACATAAATATATGCTTAATGTGACAGATTTTACATCTTGGTGTCATAACTAACACCACTTCATCAAAACCCTGCAATTCAGTAATAGTTAAATCTAGCCTAAGCATGGCTAAAAGAAAAGAAAAACATTCCTACTTCAGCTTTTCTACAGAAAACATTTCCCTGTGATGTAGTCACTGAACATTATGAAGTTTGTTTTCTATGAAACATGCAACAAAGGAACACAGTGTGCTTATATACATATAAGCATACAATATATACATACTTGAATGGGCTTTCAATGGATGTTGTTGTGACCTTAAAGTGCTTGTATCTCCTGGCATTCATTCTCTCATTTGTAGTAATTCCTAAACATGTTATCTGAGAAGAAAGAAACAGCAGCCCATTGTCCTTTCTGAATATTTAATATAAACAAAACCTTCAAGGGGATTAGCATAGAATAAAGAAGTGATCTGTGTTTGGTATTCTGTAGGAGAGCATCAAGCTAGTTCACATAGTATCACTGCAATTGTGACAAGGTGACTGACGACAGATTCTTATAAAATGAATGGCGTATGCCTGTAATACTAGCATTCAAACAGCCGAGGCAGGAAGATGCCAAATTCAGAGTCAACCTGGTCTACAAAGTGATACTGTCCTCAAAAACCCAAAGAGAGAGAGATTTCTGAATAAATACTAGTATTTGTACATAATAAAACAGTATCATTCAAGTGAAAAGAAAATTAATAGTATCACAATGTAAGCGCACACACATCCAACTGCAAGCATCTTAACCAGGAATAAAAATTCCTGCTAAAAGCAGAGTAAGAAGGGGTAAAAGAGGCAGAAAGGAAAAGCAAATAAAAAAGAAAACCAAACTGATCCTTAAGAAGTTTTGTAAGTTTTACAGTTAACACACCAAGGAAAAAGCACTTGTGCATACCTGGTACATCTGACACATGAGTAACACGGCCACCCACATGAAATGAAACACACTATTCAGAAACATCCAAAACATCCACGGGGAACAGGTGGCAATCTGAGTGATGTATGTCCAAAATCCATCCTTGGTGTAAGTGGTTTCACAGTGAAGTCCCCAGTCTAAACTCGGAAGACAGGTGACACAATTATTCTTCCGTTCACCTCAGGAATTATGGTAACAACACTAACAAGTGGGATCTAACCACCTAGATTTAATTCACGACACAGAGTAGCAAACATTTTTATAATCTTAATAATCTCATAACACATCAATAAAAAAAATCTACCAGAGCAAACACTAAGAAAACAGCTGCCAAACTTAAAAGAAGTTCCTGTCTGCTAAGAATAAATAGAGAACTAGAGGGCCATGGAGTGTCCTCAGCCCTGGAGAGAGCACTGTCTTTAAACAAGATACATGAGCGGGTGTTGGTGTGTGGGAGAGCGAATGAGTCACAGCAGACACCTCAGTAAGGTGGGGTTTTCTTAATACAGACTCTGCCATAACACAGAATCTAATAGAAATAATGCCTTGTTGGAGGAAAGTGTCTCTGTTGGGTATGTTGATCTGGAAATGAGGTGAAATTGAACTAAATCTTTTTCTTCATCTCTATTTGGGGATTTTATTTAATACTATCCTTTCCTTTACTGCTTTCTCTGCAGGTAGCAGGACTAACAGTTTTTCTCAGATTGAGTTTCAAACCAGGACCCCAAAGTACCTTTCTACTAGACTGTCCATGCACGGAAGCTCAGAAATTAGCATCTCCATCTAACTCTCAAGACACTAAGCCCACCAATAAAAAGAGTGACAATTCATCTTTCAAAAGTAACTCCTGAGATCTACTAACACTGCCCGGTAGGCAATAGCTTACACCATACTTTGCCAAGTATTTCAAGTTTATGCAAATTTGAACATATGTTTACTTTCTCAATTATTTGGAGGGAAAGAAAGCGAGCAGTCAGTGGATCACCCTGGCCAGTAGAGCAAGCACATGCGTGTGGGATGCTGGTGTGTTTCACCCAGAAGCTTTCAAAGCCTGCTAAGCCAACAAGACATGAAAGGCGGCTCACTGACCACGGCTTGCTTTAACTAGACACGGAACATATTTTCCCTTATGTTTCACTCAATGCCCCAAACAATGAAGTTTTTAATAAGACTTTTGTTATTAATTTGTTAATACAGCAAATGTAATCTAAGTATATAAACACTTGTATTTTAAGAAGGCAGAAACTAATTATACTCACAAGAAACACAGCCATAGATCATCCAGCAGATCATGAAAAGCAAGAAGAACAGGTATCCCATAAAGTACCTATGGTTGCCTGCACCTAAACACAGAAGCAATTATGTCAGCTGACAGAAAACGACTAGGAATACACCTTCATCAGGTGTGCTGTGACAGGTAGGACACAACTTGGACAATAATCATGTATATACATTACTTACTCTGTGAAATGCTTAATAATAATAAATGTTTTAAAATAATGCTCACAGTTACACCCATGATGTGACGAGGTCACTGGCAATCACTCTGAAGGAAGGGAGTCCCCAGAAGTAACACAAAATGTAACTACGGCATTCAATCTGTTCTTCTGGTGTGAGGGTCCTGTCAAACCCATTCCATCTTCCTTTTATAACCCTTACAATCAAGATTTCCTCTCCATGGTCATGCAGTCTTTGCAACCATTTCCTTTCTACCTATCACCCTCTTATCTCCAAGTCACTTTCGGATCACTGACCTAACCCTCTCAGATTGCACCAGTGATGTGAGGTGTGGAATTCCTACCTGTCATTCTTCTCTGCCTCTGCACATAACTTTTCAAATATTATTATTGCCTTGCTGTCTTCAGTGTAATGCTTAAAATGTTACTTCCCTCATCAGATGAGTTGCATTGTTATTCAGTGTGGAAAGAAGACAGAGTAGACACCAGAGAAAATGGACAGTTAAACAATTAGAGTCTTCCTGACTGATTCACCACACACAACACACACACACACACACACACTCACACACACACACACACACTCACACACACACACACACACACTCACACACACACACTCACACACACACACACACACACTCACACACACACACTCACACACACACTCACACACACACACTCACACACACACACTCACACACACACACTCACACTCACACACACACACTCACACACACACACACACACTCACACACACACACACACTCACACACACACACACACACTCACACACACACACACACACACTCTCACACACACACACTCACACACACACTCACACACTCACACACACACACACACACTCACACACTCACACACACACACACACACACACACACTCACACACACACACACACTCACACACACACACACACACACTCACACACACACACACACTCACACACACACACTCACACACACACACACACTCACACACACACACACACACACACTCACACACACACACACACACTCACACACACACACACTCACACACACACACTCACACACACACACACACACTCACACTCACACACACACACTCACACACACACACACACACTCACACACACACTCACACACACACACACACACACTCACACACACACACTCACACACACACACACACTCACACACACACACACACACACACTCACACACACACACACACTCACACACACACACACTCACACACACACTCACACACACACACTCACACACACACACTCACACACACACACACACACACACACTCACACACACACACACACAGTCACACACACACTCACACACACACACTCACACACACACACACACACACACACACACACACACACACACACTCACACACACCTTGATGAGTTGCTATACAAACAAGCAGGAAGCCTGTGGTGTGTAAGAATGAGTATCTATTTAAAGCCTACATTTCATTAGTTACCTAAAGTAATTTAAATGAACAACATACTCACCTACACAGTTACCCACCCATGGGCAATGATGATCAAATTTCGCTATGCAGCGGTTGCACACACCACAGTGTTTGGACCTCACTGGCTTCCGGATCTGTTAATAGACATATTAAAGTATTATGAAAATCACTGCTAAAAAGAAAAAGCTGCCCAGGAGTGGTGGTCCACTCCTTTAATCCTAGCACTCAGGAGGCAGAGGCAGAGGCAGAGGCAGAGGCAGGCAGATCTCCGTGAGTTCAAGGCCAGCCTGGTTTACAGAGTGGGTTCCAGAACGGCCAGGACTGTTACACAGAGAAACCCAGTCTCAAAAACAAAACAAGAAAAGCTAAACATTTATACTTTTAAAATACAACCTTGAAAAAATATCATTGTATTTCTGAGAATTATACCAACATTTCTAAACCAATAAGACCACAATTACTGTTAATTTGTTCAAAACAAAAACAATAGAAGAAGGTAAAAGGTCTCCACAATATGAAATCTTAAAACAATTTCTCAAAGAGAAGGAAAGAATGGAGAATGGACTGACAAGAGATAATAAACGAGCATTGAGCCCTGTTTCTTCTGGGACTGAACACTGCACCAGTCTTCTATGGCTGTGCGACCTCTCCAAAAATAAGAATAAAGGTCAATTTGTTACAATAAATGATTACACAAGTTTCTAAATAATACAAACGTCAGCCCTTCTAAACCCTTAACATGAAAATTTATTTGATTAATGAGCACGATGTTGGTTGCCCTTTAATAAAAGAAGTTTCTTTTGGCATAAAGGAAGATCACATTACAACTGAGTAAAACAGCTTTTCATATCAGAAATCTTTAATGAAGGTACCTTCCCCAAATTAATAAAGCTAGCAAAAACAGTTGTGTTCTCTTTAACTGCCTCCTGTAATCTCAAATTAGGTTCAACATTTCCCCAGCTAGAACTGATGGCCATATCTAAGAAAGAAGATACTAAGGGTTTAGTAGTCATTATTTCTTAACAAAAAGCCATTATTCTGGTTTTTTACAAGCACTACAATGCTATTTATAGTACCTCTCCCTCTACTGTGTATGCTAAGTCAGCCAAGGGGGGAATCTGGTGTGATGATTGCTTAAGTCTCCTTCAATAAATGATATTTGAGGGGGAGGGAAAAAAAAAACTTACCAAATTTCAAACAAAAAGGAAACATAAAAAACAAACAAACAAAAAAAAAAAACCAACCCTAATCAAGAATAACAAGGTAAAGGGTGCGCTGGTCTCAAAGTTCTTGAACAACCCTTGGTCTATAACCAATGCTAACTCATTTCTAAAATCCCAATCCACAAGTCATCTTAAGAAGACATCTATTTATCGATGTAATAAATGAAAAGCATACACCACAATATATGGTTTACAGTATATAATAAAAAGTTTATGCCACAATGATAAACAGGCCTCCTGCTATTTAACAAGAAAACATCTGTATATAATGACTATAAAATATGCACATCACATACAAGCGCATATGGTATATGCATGACCTTGTGGGACGTGATTGTCTTCACAGAGTATCAGTGCATCATAAGAAAACAGTAACAGTCCTCTACAGTATCTGTGGTAAAGCACAGAAACCAAACTTGTAAAATGCCTGAATGTGCAAAGGAACACAGACAGTGGCCAAAAATCACTGCCAAAGCATAGCAGTGTCCACTTTGAACACCCGTCCACAAATGGGAAACTGGGCTGTCTAAAGCCTTCCCATAATCCTAAACTATGACAACTACTTTATTAGTGGATTTACTATTATATACTAACAACAAGACACTGGTTTACTTTTGGTATATAACTCAAATGTACTTAGATCCATGTAGGATTTGAGGAACTGTAATCATGTGGCAGTGTTTAAAGTATTTTCACAGTTACTATAAAATAACTGAAACAAAAATGTAAATTTAAAACGTCTACAATAAAATCATAACTGTAACTGATTTCATAAACAATGCTTTCAAGTTTTAATGTATGACTTGATTCAAAACAACCACTTTTAAATTTAATGACAATGTAGTACTCTAAGTTGCATAGATACTCAAATTCTAATTGTTACAAGGCTAAGTTGTCTGAAAAATAATTCATGGGATTTAGACTGTGACTTTTTTTTTAGACAGGGTTTCTCAGTGTAGCTTTAGAGCTTGTCTTGTAACTTGCTTTATAAGACCAGGCTGGCCTTGAACTCACAGAGATCTGCCTGCCTCTCTCTGCTGGGATTAAAGTCATGCAGCACCAACGCCCAGCTTAGAGTGTGACTTTAAGAACTTTTTAAAACTTGATTTAAAATGATAGTAGGTTTTACATTCTGAAGGATAAGAGTAAGAACAGATATGAGCAGGGCTCCGAGGTGCAGTAAGGTCTGCTGCCGGGAGCAGACACACTCCAGACAGACATTCCCTCACCCTGCCCTCTTCTCCCACAGACTACATGGTGATGGGGAGTTGGGGAGGAGGCCTCTCTCCCATACCCAGCATTCCCTCTGTGCTGAGATACTGTCAGGAGGAAGAGGAGACAAAGAAGAGAAAACATAAATATTACCAAGCAGGTACTGCAGAATATACTGAGGTCCAGACTTCCCGTCTCTGCAAGTTCAACTATTGTCTGTGAATTTAAAAAACAAAAATACTTTTACTCTTTTGTCATTATTATGGATTAGTAAACATGCCATCTTTACCAGTCTTTTTAAGCTCAAATAAAGTACCCTGATTGACTCATTCTCAACATCCCACTGCTGTAGGAAATCCACAGGACATCAGCACAGCAAGTCCATACAGTCTTGCCAAAAAGGGAGCAGGCTACAAATTTGCTAAAGTAAGTTAGTTAAATACGGGTAGGAATGAGTGATTAAGATTTGTTTCCTTTTTGAACAAGCTCTCTGGTTTTGTTTCCTTGTCTTGATATAGGGTTTCCTGTAGTTGAGACAGGTGCTGAGATTACAGGTGTATTTCTCCCCACACCAGCTAAAATAGCTCTTAAAATAATCTAAAATGTCCTGTCCAATTCTCTACTGACAGAAGACTTGACATTATAAACTCCAAGGCCCTGCACTGTAGAAAAGGAGGCCCTACATCAGTCATGCACAGAGAACTCTGGCTCCTGAGATGGGCATTAGTGCTGCCAGCTCACTGGCTTTCTAGTGTAAGAGGTAAGGCACCCACCATCCCTTGGGGTGGAGGTTAAAGAGGCATTTCATTTGTGATATTCACCAGACCACCCTTGGTAAAGGAAAGGAAGGTTAAACCACAAAACGTAAACCAGGCTTAACAAGGGTGAGCACCACAGAAAATATGGACGGGAACAATTAATTCTGCCTAAGGTGTCACCGATTGATTCTAATCTACATCTCTACTACAGACACTGAAAAACTGGCTGTCAATATCACCACCTTTTTCTTTTGTTCTTCTGTAGCTTTAATAATCCCTGGATCTGATTTCCAAGACTTTCCAAAATTGTAGAAAAGCGCAACACTGTTAGCAAGGAAGGGAAGGTGAATAAATAAAAAGTTGAGATGTATCCAAAGTTAAGGAACCTAAAACAGAAGTTTTTATATAGAGATTTATACTCCGTATGGTGTTACCACACAACACCACATAGTCTTTCTAAACCAAAATTATTTCCCATAATGTTTATAACTCAGTACAAAAAAGTGAAATATGATTCCCCCCCACCCCCAACATCTCTGTGTTGCTTTGGAGCCTGTCCTGGAACTCGAGCTGAAGACCAGGCTGGCCTCAAACTCACAGAGATCCCCCTGCCTCCACCTCCCCAGTGCTGGGATTAAAGATGTGAACCACTACTGCCTTGTGAAGTCACAAAGTCTTATATAAGTGATACTTTAAAAGTCAGTAAATACTAAAAAATTCAGTAGATCAGTACTGCTCTTGACAAAAATGAAGGTATTTTCACAAAGTTAGACACATACTTTTCTTCTTGTACCAAAACTTTTATATATTATATAAAGATATACAGATACCAAACTCTTCAGATAGCTGTGATGATTAGCTTGACAGAACCTGGAATCACCTGGGATATTCCCAGTTAGGGATTATCCACATTTGGTTGGCCTGGGGACATTTCTGTGGTGGACTTTCTTTTCAAAAAAAAAAAAACTTCCTTTTCACTGACTTATATTGTATCCCAGGGGAGGGGGAGAGGAAGGGATGTGTGTGCGTGCATGAATGTGTTGTGTGTGCGTGCGTGCGTGTGTGTGTGTGTGTGTGTGTGTGTGTGTGTGCACGCGCGCGCGCACACACACACACACACAGTGCCCACAGGACAGGTAAAAGCACTGGATCCCTTGGAGCTGGAGTGATAGGCAGTCATGAGCCCCCTGACCCGGTCCAACTCTGGCCTTCTGGAAGTACAGCAAGATTAACTGGTAAGTCATCTCTCTAGCTGCTCCAAGTTGCTTTTTACTAAGGGATCACAGAAACAAAACTGATATCAGCATAGTTATATATTTAAGGGTATATTTAACTACAAGAAAGACATTAAAGATAAATTTTCTCCTTTGCCTCCTTTTGAACATATTCAAGTTGATGTTAATTTTAAAAACCTATTTTTAAACCTTCCTAAAATAGGAAGGTTTTACCTAATAAAAATACAACAAATGTACCAGGCATTTATAAATATAAAAGGGGCTAGAGAGAGAGATCAGAAGTTAAGAGCTGGCTGCTCTTCCAGAGGTCCTGAGTTCAATTCCCAGCAACTACGTGGTGGCCCACAATCATCCATAATATAAATATAAAAGAATAAAAAACTATATTAAAAATATTGCTAAAGCAGTAAGGTCCTGAAATCTAGAATATCTGGTTCACTCAATAACATTTTCAAGATGTGATCCAGAAAGAATTAACATATAAGAAGGCTGAAAGATTTCACTTCGCCACGTACACACACTGCTTATATTTTTCTGAATGACAGTTATAAAAAGAACTTAAATGAAATAATCCTACATGTTTGAACACCAAATAACTACATCAAATACAAGAGAAGCACAAAGGGGAAGATTCACCACTAGCACTACTAAGTGATACCAATTTTTAGCTCATTAGTGACACATTGCCTGACTTTCATAGCAGCACTAAGAAAAACTGTTGCCAATTTTTCAGGCAAAAAGCATTATTTTTCTCTTTCGACTATGAGCATTTATGCTCCACAGTGAGAGACTGAACTCACCACCATTAACATTTTCATTTCTGTTTTACAAGGCTGGCTGTGGCAGGTGATCCCAGCTCAGTCCTGTCAGGAAAAAGGGAACATTAGGCAGAATCTCAACAGGCTCTGGTGCAAGAGTTCACAACTAAGCCTTTTCTCTTGGCAAAGAAAAGGTGAATGGAAACAGCCAGCTCAGATGGTGAAGTGGTGTCACCTTGACAGCAAAAGGGACAGGAAAAAAAAGAAATAACAATTCCATAGCCTAGCACAGAAACAATGAAAGTTTGGGTAAATTCACTTCAATTGACATAGGAAAGATGAAAGAGGAAGAGAAATGGCCCAACAATTATGTTAGCAAATGTTCAAGAAAAAATCAAAGGAGAAAAAAGGTATATAGCAGCCATAAGCCAAAGATTCCAGTCTCAAAGAAAACACACCCTAAGGACAAAAGCAACTGAGCTGACAATGTTTCATAATTAAGTTTAACTACAGGGCCAGTGAGGTGACTCAGCGGGGTTGAAAGCACTTGCTGTGCAGACATGAACACCCGAGCTCAATACAGATAGATAGCCCACTGTGGAAGAAGACAGCCAGCCCAACAGTGGTCCTCAGACTCCACCAGAAACCACGGCAGGAACACAGCCCCCACGCTCATACACAATAATAGGAAAACACAAGTTTAAAGTTTAAATATGGATCCTAGCAAATAATTTAAGGATAAGGCAATAAGAAGATAAAAAAGGGGTGCTTCTTTCTAGAAGAAAACAAACTGAGACCAAACAAAAACAATTATACAATCATTAACTAAGGGAAACTAAGCACACACACACACATACACACAACATTAAAAGGCTAATACACTGTGACGATAGGTGTAAGCTACCACACCCAGAACATTCTCAATCGTAATGCCTTCTCTTTAAATAAAGGCGAGTTTCTGTCCGTTTGTTTATCTTTTGCATGCACACCCCCCCACCCCACCCCCAGCAAGCGCGCGCACTTCAATAGAAACAGAGAGATACACTAGGCACTAGAGTACAAGTCTAGAGATGAACTGGTCCCAAAAGCTAGTGCCTATCCCATGGGCGTGCACTTACATATGCATGTTTATAAGACTCATTTCTAATGTCAACCTTACAAAGGCTAGAAGAAAATGCTCTTTAAAAATAAATAAGTAATGCTGAATTAAAAGATATATATGTATATATATATATATATATATATATATATATAGTTAGTACTTTTGACTTTTAGTTATTTATTACATATCCATGCTAATAAAGTTCAATGTATAAGAAAGAAACCCAAACCCATATACACGTAGCAATGCCTACAAAATGATGAGGAAAAACTGACTTCACCCAAGGAGAAATTGCTAAACACATCGATATGCTGGAAAATGTAACATAATTCTCTCCAGTGGTAAATGTAGGTGGTGACAGAATTCCTGGCCTTTGTGCTGGAAAAGTATATGGGGTATTACTTTCTAACTTGCTGAGTTAAAGGACAAACTGAGAACTTAGAAAGAGCACAGTGGCACAGGCCAATAGTCCAAGGTGCATGGGGGCAGAGACAGGGCTCCCCCGAGAACAGCAGGTCCAGGTCAGGCTGGGCAACATCACAAAACCTTCCTAAAACCAAACAAGCCACATGATGTGGTAAACTAGTTCATGTATATTCACGACCCCAGATTATACTGGTTTTAAAAGTATTTTATGCTGGGTATGGTGGTGCACATCTATAATCCCAACACTTGGAAGGCAGAAACAGGCAGATTTCTATGAGTTCAAGGCCGGCCTGGTCTACATAGTGAGTTCCAAGGCAGCCAAAATTATTTAGAGAGACCCTGCTTCGAAAATAAAAAAATAATGATTTTATGTTGACAATTTGATGATGTTAGCACATGGTATATGTTTATACAAAACAGTACTTTTTTTTTTTTTTTAAAATGAAGCAAAAGAGATTCAGTATGTGTAAAAAAGGAATTAACTGTTACCTGCTAAGTTTAGAAAGAAAAAAGTGAGATTAAGAAAATCCTTAGATGCCAGTATGGTAGCTCATGTGTGTAATCCTAATACTTGACTGGGAAGTTGAAGCAGGAGGATTGCCATGAGTTCAAGGTAAGACCCCATTGCAAACAAGGGGGTGCAGTCTTTGGAGAAAATCACTGATAAAAAGTAAAACCGCTTTCAATTCCAGCTTTACCAAAGACAGCTATATGGCCTTGGGTTCCTAAGGACTAAATTTTTCCACCAATCAAATGAATTAATACTACAAGATCTACGTAAATGTTTCTTTAAAATCGAGTTAATATTGGCTGATATTAATTGTTTGTGGTTGTTAAAAACCAGATTTTAAAAGCAACCTACTACATATAAATATTTACAACATTATTCTATTAGTTCACATTTTTCTAGGAATACTGCTTCACTGAAACAGATCATGAGCTCAGTCAACCGTTTCATGGAGAGGATTATGCTTTAAACACATCCTTTTAGGGCAAAGGATATCATTCCAAAACCAGAAGAACCACGTCACGTACATCCAGAATTTGGTTGCCAAATATATCCCAAGAGGCAATGCACTGTGCATTGAATGATCAAAAAAGGACCTGTAAGACACGTTTTATAAAATATAAGTGACATATTTTTTATAAAATGAATTGAGAATAAAATTATAAAAGCAGCAGACACTTAAATACTGAGATTGTTTCCATAGTAACAATGATTCTTTTAACTACCAAGAACCAGACAATATCCCACCTACTTTGCAACTTGAGAATTTCAGCATATTCCAACTTGTACTTCAGCATTCAGCACCGTCACCACTCATGGACACTACAATTCTGGCAAATGACAACAACAATGCTCATATTTCCTGACCTGCCCAGTGCAGTCAAGGTTGGACACAATGCTCATCTCTTCTGACCTGCCCAGTGCAGTCAAGGTTGGACACAATGCTCATCTCTACTGACTTGCCCAGTGCAGTCAAGGCTGGACACAATGCTCATCTCTACTGACCTGCCTAGTGCAGTTAAGGTTGGGCACATCATGAACTGGCTGATTCAGTGCACCTCAAGGCTTGTGTTTGTGAGACTTAAAACTTAGGAAGAAGCACTGATAAATCTCAGTACAAACAGGACCCTTTATCCATGTCGAATCGATCAAATAGTCTTGATGTTTTCCTATTTAATGATCTGTCAGAGCTCCTAGAATATTACAGAGCTGAATTAACCTGCAGGCAGCTCCTTCTGAGAACTAACATTAGGGATGACTAGTCATTCTTATTCCAGTGTGTGAACTATTTCCAAAGTCTTCTCTAAAACTCCAGTGAAAATAAGATACTAAAAGAAGGCAAATGACATAGGGAGATGGAGGTCAAACATACCTCCCTTGGTTTGCGCAACCTTTAGGACAAGAAGACTTAACACGAAAGGTGGTCAGTGCTTAAAGCCTGGTTGGGTAGACACAGTCCACTCTGCCAGGGAAGTTCAAGCTCAATGGCTTTTTTAAAAATACTTTTTATTCATTTATTTTTACATTCCACCAAGCTCATTTTTTTAACACTGATAAACAAAGGCAATAAATACTACAGCAAACTAAGTATAATAATTATCTAAAGTCAATAATACACATTTTTTATACTTCAAAAACTCAAATTCACATTTAATATTTTAACTATCTCTAGGAATGTAATTAGCTTCAAAAATCATATGCTATACTTTGTCATTAAAGAACTTTTGAATAATTTTAATAATGCTAAAAAACCTAAAGACTCACAAATTATCAAAAAAAAAAAAAAAGACAATATTCTAAACATAGAAAACATTAATTTGACATAGCAGGGCACAAATTATGTTCTTTCATAAATTTAAAGTTAAAAATAACATACTTACTTTGAAAGAAATTGTACTGTAGCCCAAACACCACCATACATTAGCCCTTTAATGAGCCAAGAATCAATATTTAGGTCTGCTATAAACCCAACCAGCCAAATAACTAGGAATGGAGTTCCTAGCATTACTTTCTGTCGAAATTCCTGTTTAAAAAAAAAAAGAAAAAAAAACCAAATGTTACAAAGTTTTTGTATGTTTCAAATTTCAATGTTAACAATGTTAACCACAGCTATCTTTATGAAAGTCTGCAACCAAAAGTAAAATTCATTCATTCAAATGTACCTACAGTGTTCAGGTAGTACAAAAAACTTTAAAAGGAATTTTTTAAGACTATGGAAAATGAGAATAGAAGTTGAAATTATGAGAGTTCTACACAGACAGACAAAAAAAGACAACAAAAAGTAGGATAGGTTAAAAAGGCTAGTTACAAAAATAGTTCATAACTCAACAAGCCATTTTAATAGAGGCTTTGGTAACTACAATCAAAATGATCATGTATGGTTTTGTAATTTTATCACATAAGTAGAAAACTGCAGATGCTCAACTTGGAGAAGGCATTCAAAATGATATAAAGTAATAGTATATTAAAGCTATAAAATAAAATAAAGAATAAAGTCAAAGCCAATGTCATGGTTCAATGGATAAAGGTGCATGTAAAACAAATCTGACCACTGGGGGGAAGGGGGGAGAGACTGACTACCAAAAACTTGTCCTCTGACTTCTACACATGTACCACACGTTTGGAATAGAATGTATACATGCATGCATGTACGTGTGTACACACACACACACACACACACACACACACACACACACACACACACACTCCCCACAAACAAAAATCATCAAACAATCAGCAGGGTTTCTCAGCCCACAAAATGTAAGAATTAAAAAGTTTGGAATATTTACATTCAGCAAAATCAATTATGGAGTTTTCTAGAGTAAACCAAGATGTCATACTACTAGACTTCCACTGTGTGGCAGACAGAATGAAAGCAAAATACATAAGTTTCTCTATCACAGCTAGTAAAGACTGAAAGCACTGACACTGTATAAAAGAACAATTCATTATCCTTACCTGTGAAGTTTGGGAGCACCAGTGTAAGTTAACAAACTACAAACACAGCTATTCTGGTATCAGAGTGACGGTCCAGGGACCCTCCACTCTCTAGGGACTTAGAAGTTATAGACAGAAATCAGCTGCTGTTTTCAAAGTGTATCACACTTTATAAAAACTACTATTTCTGTCACACTGGCAGATGGAATAATGGCAGCATCTGTGTATTTTAGTGTTGGTACTAGTAAAGCCTAAGATATTCAGTATTGCTAAAAAATAATAACAAAGAACAACTTAATATCACTCACACAATTACTGTCAAGCAAAAAGATATTCAGCTATTATTTATTTAAGCATATCTTTAAATATCAGTTAAGTAATGTTTTCCTTTTTAGTAGAAATGATGCCTTCTAAGGAACATAGCTAGGTAGACAGGCCAGCAGGCATACATTTTAAAACTGAAGGTTCATGGAAGAAAATGGACTTTCAATGAAATAGGCCAATGGAAGCTTTCTCTCTAAAAGTTATAATACATCACAAAGAGCTAAGAGCTCAATTAATTAGAGCTGTAGTACTCATATTAGAACTCACATTAAGACTAAGACGCTTCACAATTCATTATCATATTAACAAATGCACATGGAATGCTTCCATCTACAGGACTACTCAAATTTAAACCTGCTTATGCGCACCCACCCTCCTTAAGCACAGACAAGAAATTGCTAAATACCCCATCTTATTTTGGCTGAAATAATATTTTAAAAACGACAGTGGGGAGTGTGAAAATTTATACCAAGTAAGCTACAGATTGAAGACGGAAAGCTTTTTAGCCACAAGTTACCTTATCAGCCTTCAGCTTTCTAAGGAAAGATGGGTTGTCATACCCTTTTGCTTGCCTTGCCTCTTGCAAATGGTTGATCATCCACACGTTTTTCCTTTGCTTTGCCAAATCAAGTGCTGACTCACCCTGGTAATGTAAATAGAAGATATTCACATTAAAAATAAAACTAACATTTTCATCAATAACTTTTAAGGAAATTCCATAGGAATAAATTGACTACATACATTCATTGACAATGATTCCTGACATCAGATAAATCAATTTAGAAGTCTAAATCATTACATACCTGTTATCATCTCCCATTCAAAATACAACAGAAAATATATTTTTTCATCTTATGCTATAGATTCTATTTTTTTCTTGACAAATTAGAAAGCAAATCAAAAAGTAGGTATTTAGTACCTGCTGGATCACAGGCTATCACTGAGCTTATCAATTAGGCACATCCTTACAGACCTCACTAACAATACCAAGTACTGAGACATCCTAATGCTGTACCGAGTTGTCACAAGTCTGTTTTCCTTCAGTAATGGTGGGAGCCTTAACAAGAGATCAGAAGAGGAAGGAAAGTTCAGCTTCTACATCAACCGCTGTACTGGCATTCAACCTACCAGAAACTCACCCACCCACAGACAAAGTGCCAAAGAGCACAGGAGCACAACTGAATGGAAATCATTTCATCCACTTAGAAGCTACGAGGTCCCTTAAATCCCAGCAAGAGAATGCAGGGGCACAGCAACACGTCAAGAAACAAGAAGTACACAACATAATCCTAGGTGTTCTTTTTCACTTTTGTTAATTCAAATCTTCTATTTCTTCTGTGAATTAGATACCTACATTTTCAGTCTATTTAATATCCTCTATTTATCTGATTCTTTAATAAAAAAGAAACTTTTGGCAAGATTTGAAGAATGATACTCAAATTTTTCTTTTTTTAAAATAATAATTAAAATTTTACTGCAAAATGCTGGAATAAAAAACAAAACAAACAAACAAACAAACAAAAATAAGCAGGGAGTCCTAAAGAACTTTATTTGGGAGAGATAGTAATTTATCAAGTATGGAACACAGTCTTAAAAAAAAATTAAGCATAACACTACCGTACAGCAACAAATAATTAAAAACAAACAACAGTAATAAATTTTTCAAAAGCCCAAGCAGATTTTTAATACCAAAAAATCAATGGTATTTAATAAGGAATGGGCTAATCTAGGTGAGCCTTCCACAAAGAGGGATATTTATTTTGGATATTCCTTCCTTATTACAGAATTCCATCACCTTGGTTTTCAGAAGCAGCTAATTAATCCAAACTATAAATATTACCTGAATAATAGCAATGCCTTGGGTAACAACTCCCAGAATATCCTGCAGTTGCCTCGGTCCAGCTGAGTTCCCCTTCCACTAGAGGGCCATGTGACACCTAAGGATTGCCTAGACAGAAAGATTGAGGGAGCTTTAAAACCTTTCAACTCCGCTAGTCATCTGACCGTGTTCGTATAGTTCTTTTATTCAGCTGGTAAAATAAACAAACAGTTCATGAGGTGTACTGAAACCAGGGTTTGGAATCAAGTCTATATCTGATTACTCCATGTTGCAGCCAAAATAGTAAGTAAATAATACTAACAAAAGTAGCATCAGCAAGAATCCACATGGAGTATTTATAGACTATGTCACTGGTAATAAACAGAAACTCTTCAGAGGTTTTGGTCAAATAACCATGGCTAAGGTGAATGATCACTTGGAAGTTATGCCTTAGTGGGACTGAATCTCGCTGTCAAAACTGACAAACACTAGTTAGAGGCCATTGAGGTCAGGTCACTCAAGAGCTAATGAACTGCCCTCTCCGACGAGTCCCACCTCCTTCCAAGAGACTACAAGAGACCCTTCTGTCCACTTGCTTCTTTGACAGTTTTAGAAAGAAAAGATTGGAAATCCTTGGGGAGCACTCAGGTCTATTTTTCTTCGCAAATTAAAATTTCTAACTATAGCTACAGGATAAAAATCTTTAAAAATTAACAAAACCACCATATTAAAAAAAGATTATGAAATAAGCCATAATTTCTTTATTCTTAGTACACAAATGACTTTCTAACCCTAGGGCTAATATTTACCCATAACATTGGGCTGTGGCTGTAAAATTCTTTTGACATTTATCCTATGAAAGCCAATGATCTTCTTCCCCCAACTCAAAATGCTGTTACAGCAATATTTTACACAAGTCTACGGGGTTTATGGGTCTACATCATCCCAAACCCACTGTGAATCTAAGTATTTTGCTTCCAAATATTAACTTTAAAATACTTTATCTATTATTAAAATAGTCCTCAAAATAAGCTATCTTATTTTGATGGAAGAAATGTTTTATATATTAAAGGAATCTAATTTTTTTATCAAACAATTTACAGAAGCAAATTCTAGTTAACCTAGACATATTTAAAAGAAACTTAACCTTACTTTTAAAGCAATTATTTTAGGAAATGACCAAATAATTAAATGATTATAGCCCAGAAAATGCTTGTTTTATCTTGCCTGGAAAATATAATTTTTTATAGTTCTTAAAATCAAATTTAGATTTGTAGCTACATCCTACCCTTACAATTCATTTTTAATTTACATTTTAAAGGCATGTATTTATTTATTTATTCATTCATTCATTCATTTATTCTATGTGTATTAGTGTTTTGCCTTCCGATGTGTATATGCACTACATGGATGCCTGGTGCTCGCCAGAGCTAGAAGAGGGTCCACAAATTGGAGTTGTAGATGGCTGTGAACCACCATGTGGGTGCTAGGAAATGAACCTGGGTCCTTTGCAAGAGCAACCAGTGCTCCTGCCTGCTGAGCCATCTCTCCAGTCCCTACAACTCATTTTTAGTAAGACAATCTTTCCTAATATTAAAAATGAAAACTGAAGTAAATAAATGTTCTCAAAATTATAGACAAAGAATTACGTTGGGGTTTTTTAAATGATTTTTTCCTTTTCAAAGTTTGCAGTAACCTAAATAATTAGGTTTATGTGGCACACAGTGAAAAGGCGTCACTTCATGCTAAATACTATCAAGGCGGCAAGGAATCCTATCATCTTCAACTCAAACGGTCCTCTGCCTCAGCATTCACAGCCTCAACCGCATTAAAAGACAACTGAAACCAAAGCTGCATCACCAATGGTGTCTTCTTCCATTCTCAAACATAGCCCACCATGTCCCCCTACTCTAAGATAGTACAGATAGTACAGCATCCTTTCAGTTATCTCCATCACTACTCCTTGGCTAAGCTCACATGAGCCTTCCAAACAGAACAACAAAAACACCAGCCTAACTGACCTTCCAACCTTTTACTGTCTTGATGATTCAATGGCTTCTTTAACCAAAACAGTATCTAAAACAAACAGTCGCCCAATGGCAGTCTACACAACCCTCCTGCATCCCAGGACTTTTAGCGTCCATGCGTCTGGCACCTGCCCCTTAAGGTTCTTCTTGTTCACTAGATGCCTTAGTTAACATGCCTAAAACTCAGCATCTTACCCTCCTAGGCCTTGTAGTACTCATGGAAAATCTGTTTGCCACTTATCTCTGCAACAGCCTTCCAATCACAACCTTCAAAGAAAATATCATCTCAGAGGAGTTCCCATATCACTATTACCTTCTCACCCTGCCACTCAATTGCATCTATTAGTCATTTATTTACAATTTTATTTCTTCAACAGAATGTATGTTCTGAGCAACGAGACAACCTACAATACATACTGAATGAATGCACGGATGGTTTCTGTTAGAAGTGGTAACTGTCCCTCAAGTACACAGAGAATGCTAGGTCCCAACAGCAAGAGCACTTCATTCTTATTTTCTCCTTCCAACCACATGAGAAACAAAAATCTCTTAGCAAGGTGGACAGATATTTTCTCCTCAAAACTATAAATGTTGCATGAACAAATGAATTATTTCCTCAGACTTACTTTCCTTTAGCTATAATGTTACTACAGAAGGCGTTATAAGAGCATTATACTTGAAATCACATTTTTAGGCTAGAGGATAGTACTCAGGGGTAGAGTACTTGTCTAGCAAGCATGAAGTGCTGGGTATGAGGACTTTTTTCTTTTTAAGCAATAGTCAACTGTGAATCTGTGCAGGTTAAATTATTAAAAAGGCATGAGTTTAAATAAAATGTCTACAGGCATATTAGTACACTCAATCACTTGGTATTGTAGATACCAGGTGTTCTAATCTTGATACCATGTAAATAATATGCCTGAACCTAGAGTACACTTAGGGGAAAAAAAGGTAAAAATCATACAAATACTATCAAATATCTGTTATCATTATCCTTCTGTTCAAATTCATTATGGACTTTTCTATCTTACCAACATTAAAGGTTTATGAATGGTTAGAGCAGATCACAATTTTTCATTAATTATTTTAAAAGATGTTAAAATTTTCAATCATGTTACAAATACTTAAAGATCACCATGACTGAATTGTCCTAAGTTTTTATTCAAATTACAGAACTGTAAGGCCATCTTGCTTACAGAATTATTTGGCATACTGTAATTCAAATACATTAATATAGCAATTAGGAAAAAGCAAACTGAAATTACTTGCTGTACAACAGTGATGTAAGCAGTATCTTGAAATATATTTCTAGTACATGAACCTCAAGACTGGGCATCTAGAAGTCAAAGAGAGTGAGATGGAAAAGGAGCATAGATGGTAAACTAAGAGAATCTCAGTTAACTTCCCTAAGGGAACACTGGTCAAATTCAGTTGGGAATCTTCCTTATTCTTCTGGCCTGGGCTCAGCACAGTTCACTAAAACCAGTGTTAAAATTTTTTAGTGCATCCCTTTAAAAGTTAATTCTTGCGAAGGCAAACATTTCTCTATCATTTCTGAAGTGGCAGAACAGTACACTGGCTGTCACAAATGTCAGCTTAGGCAAAACTGAAGAGGAAGCAAATCTTCCTTCTTTTAGCCAATAGCTTTGCTAAGGGCCCATCACATGCCAGTCATTCCAGTGTGCCAACTTTCCCTTTGCCTTGTGTTTAGTGGGCCATTCTAGTCATCCTGGGTAGAAATAAGACTTAGAACTTTAAAAAGTAGAAAGAAAACACACAATTTTATCAAATTTGTAGTTTATAATATTTAAGCTCAAAATTTCTAATTAGAATAGTTTCTAAAAATTCCCTAAGCTATGAAATAAAAGTTAAAAAAAAAAAAGACAGAACAATCCAAGCCATTTTAAATAGTCTAACCCAGTAAAGGAAGAATTTTCACTAGAACATAAAGAGATGCCTTGATCCAGCAAGAGGTACCTACTTTTTGATTGGCTATTTCAGGTTAGTATTAGCTTAAACTCCCCTCACATTTAATTAGCATATATCCTTTAGGCATTTATAAAACATGGCTCAGAAAATACTACAAATTATAGCTAATCCTTAAAAACATTTGTCAAAAGACAGTGATTCCTGACAATAATAACTGTAGTTGTTCTGATTACTGCTAAGGACACAGTGGATCATAAGTCTTTAATAATGCAAATGATTAACCAAAACCTGAGAATACTAACAGAACCAACTTTGACACTTGTTTATGTTGTGTTTGCGAGTGCACAAACATATGCCACAGCTCATCTGTGGAGGTCAGACAACTTGAAAGTTGTCCCCTTCCACCGTGTCCTGAAGGGGAAGCCCAGGTCATCAGGCTTGGCAGCCAGTGCCCTAGCCCACCGAGTCATCTTGCCAGTCCCTCAGCAGTCTCGTGTTTGTAGACAATTTATGATGTCTACAAATTCTAAAACCTCAAAGTGTACATGTCAAACTGTACATGGCTTAGATTAATTCTGTATATTTATCCCGGGTTAATTCACTACTCTTTAAACATTATAAAGGGTTTTGTCAAATTTAAAAGTCTTATTCTTTAAAGAAGTAAGTTTCTAAAATGACCAAATCAAAGAATGACTAGAATTTTTATGAATGTCTTTTTACTGCTGTGATTATCACGTGTGGCGGTATGATGCACACAGCTTGTGCCATGGCATGCAGTAGGTCAGAGCATACATTTATGGAGGTGGTGCTCTATCTCCACATCTTTGTAAGCCTGGGCTCTGGGAGCCATTCAACTTAGGTTGTTAGCCTTTTACAAACAAGTGATTTTACCAGCTGTGCCATTTGGCTGATGGGATAACGTGTTTTGTAACTATAAACTCACATGTAATGATATTCTTAAGAAATCAGAAAGCTACTATCCTTCATTCATATAAGTTAGAAGTATGTAATTTCTAAAATCCAGTACAATTCCCTAATTTAAAAAAAGCCATCCTCAAATAAAAACTATTTAAATATAACATGAAAGTAAACAACCCAAGTTTTGAAAACAAATTATTTTGCAGAAGCAAAGGCTAATAAGTTTCTTCTAATGTTCCAGTCTTTAAAACCAAACCAAAAAAAAAAAAAAAAAAAAAAACCCAAAAAACCAAAACCAAAAAAAAAAAGCAACAGAACAATATGCTTTATGAAGAGACTCATATATTAGTGTCTTCCTTTGCCTTCAGCAGCAGGAAATATTTACCTTGACATTCTGGGCATCCACATTCCCTCCAGCTTCCAGAAGAAGACTAATGACTGTGGTGTTCCCTGCTAGAACTGCCCAGTGCAGAGCAGTGTTTTTGTGATACTTGTCACCAAGGTTAACTGAAACATTGAATGTTAAAAGCAATCTAGTTGGATCCACACTGAAAAGGAAAAAAACAAACAAACAACAACAACAACCCTAATTTCAATTATAGAAATCATTACACAGACTACACTGATTGTGGCTGCATTCTTATTCCATCTTAGAACACAACTATTCTAGCCTCAACAATATTACAATCAGTAGTAATTAATGTTTCAACAAGAACTATTACGTAAGAACTATGCAACCTTACATAAAGTAACACGGTGCCAAGAAACCGCATACTTCGTCCTAACTTTCCTACTTTTAATCTAAGAATTCATGTTTTTAATGCCTACACATTTAAAGAATTAAATAATACTTCATTTCAATTTGGACTGAAACAAAAATGATTTTAGACAACTTAAAAATGAATACATAAAACTTTACAATACAATTGCATGAAAAGGTAATTACTTTAAAAAAAGGTAAACTGTTCTTCCAGTCTCACAATTAAGAGAATTAATAGTGAGCCAAAGTACAGACACCAAAACAGGCCGAGAGTAACTTCTGTTCTGCACTAGTCACTTCTAGAAGCTTTAAACAGTTCCAAGTGTAACCATGTGCCTGTCCTCCTAATCACTTGTTTCAAACTGTACTATGCTGAAGTGATCTGAGTAGTCACAATGATTACATACCTGTGTGTTCTGTACGCTGCCCACATTAAAGGCGTCATTCCATTCTGATCCATCATATCCACATCCTAATAATAAAGTCACACAGCAGAATTTTAAGATCCTAGTCAAAATCACTTGGAAACATCTATATAATGTGTACATTATACAACCTACAACATTACTACTCAATCAAGAATGCTTTATGAAAGTTTCTCTTAACTTTAAAATAAGTGCTGCCACTAATTAACCTAACTGGTTTACAAATTATGATTTCAGATTTCCCTTTTAATGTTTTACATTTAAAGACCTTAAGCCACTTTAGAGTCCTCAAACATTATTATTACACAATCTTAATTTAGAATAAAAGACAATTCACAAGATGAAACTTTCCATGTGACACTGTTTTACAGTCTTCATTTTTCAGAAGGTAAAGATATACCATAATTTTATATCCTAATTCCCTTGACTATTTTTAGGCATTTGTAGATACTATTCCTATTCAGTCACACAATATTATGGCTAAATATTTTAAGTATGTACTGCCGTTTTATGGAAAAAATTACTCAGGAAAAACACCTTTAAAAACTTAGGTCATCATATTTTATCGTTCATATAAAACATGCTAGTAGAAGTTCTGTTCATTGATCCTTCAGGCTTTTCTCCTAGTAAGTTGCTTTATTTTGTGATAGTGTCTCACCCCATGGTCCAGGCTGGCCTGGCATTAACCATGCAGCCTCAGCTGGGCGCAAACTTGTAGTGGTGCTCCTGCCTCTCAGGCCTAAGCAGTGGGACTGGTTACACCCAGGCCCATTTGATTCTGTGTGAATCTGTGTGTTTCTCTCTGCACACTTGGCCACGTATGCTGGTGGAGAGGCGAGAAGCAGGTATCGGATATCTCCCTGTACCCACTTGATTTTCTAAGACAGGGTCAGCTAGACCGATTGGCTAGAATCAGTCGCAAGACCCACCTACTGCAGCAGGGCGATTTCCTCACCACTGCCCAGCTGATACCTGAGTGCTAGGGGTGCTGCGTACAGCTGCCCAGCTGGAACGCCAACACTGAGCCACCTCTCCAGCTTCATTCCCTTGATACTGTTATAACCTACCTACTTCTTCAGATTTTAAAAGGAATAATGAAATGAGCCAAGCTTCCGAATTCAAAAAGACAATGAACACTCAAAAATTTATATCATCTGTTCTTTCCCAGCTAAGAGGGGAAAGAAAAAGGAAATGAGTAAATATAAACTCTCCAACCCCTGGTGTAAGAAAAACTAGGATAAGGATAACCTCCTATGACAATTTCCAAAGATGGTCTCTACAGTACCCACATCCTTGTGCTGTGCTGACATCTCCCACACTCAACACAAGCCAGGATGCCCAAGGTTTAGCTGACAGAAAGAAACACTATTTTGTAGGTGAGGGCAGTGGAACAGCTCCTGTCTGTGTGCTTCAGAAGAAATCTACTTCCCTATTGAAGAGTGTAGTGTAGAGTCTGGACAATGCAAAAAGAGCTGTCCCACCACCCCAGCTGAGAACAGGCTTGGCACTATGGGGTGGTACTAGAGTACCTGCAGAGAGGCCAAGAGGCTAATGACGTAAGTACAGCCCAGCTGCATCAGAGACTACAGCATTTTAGAGACACATGGCTGTACAAAGTCAAGAATGAATCCCAGATGTCCAACACTGACTCTTAAGACTTTGATTTTGTTTTGTTCAGGCTGTGACTACACCCTGCTTCTTTTTGCAGTCAGAGAGTATTTAACTTAGTTTTGTTTTGTTTTAGAGAGATTTTGAATATTTTAAAAAGACACAACTTTTCAAGTGTGATTTTTTTTTAAGAGACTATGGGACTTTGGAGGTTTAGAATGTGTTTTATATTGTGATAATATTAACATGCTATCTGTTCCCATCAGACTGGTCTGAGGGCAAACTTGTGGAGTATTTTCTTGACCAATAATTGGTGTGGGAGGGCCCAGCTCGCTGGGGGCGGTGCCACACCTAGTCACCTCACAGTAGTAGGTGCTGTAAGAAAGCAGGCTGAGCACTGAGGAGTAGACAGATACAGTGAGTCCTCCACGGGCTCTGCACCAGCTCTCGTCCTGATGCCCTTTGATGATGGACTGTGATGGAAGTGTAGGTAAAATAAAGATGCTTTTAGTCTTGGTGTTTTATCACAGCAATAGAAATCCTGACAATATTTAAGAGAAATAGTTAAAGTTAAAACACAGATTATAAATGTTCCCTTGATTTTCACTACTTATTCTATCATACTTATAAGTTAAAAACCAACTTAATGGAGAATTATCTAATTTGTGACTATATTTGCTTCTTTGTGTTCTTTTTGTTTTTTAAAGATTTATTTATTTATTTATTATGTATACAGTGTTCTGCCTGCATATATGGCTGCACACCAGAAGAGGGCATCAGATCTCATTACAGATGGCTGGGAGCCACTACATGGTTGCTAGGAATTGAACTCAGAACCTCTGGAAGAGCAGCCAGTGCTCTTAACCTGAGTCATCTCTCCAGCCCCAACTATACTTACTTTTAAGTACACTAAAAACTGAGTATCAAAATGACTACATTTATTTACTCTCTTCACTTACCTAATAGTAAATAGTACCTAAGCATTTCCAGGTATTATAAGAATATCAGGCATTTAAGTCAGGAGAACATCTGATTAAAATATCAACACACTACTAAGAGATTTTCTTTACCTGTCCTTTTGCTATAAGATAAGCAACAATTGAGGTATGTCCAAACTGAGCAGCCAAATGGATACAGCTGCATCCTTCCCCATCAATTAATGAGGGGTCTGCACCGTATTTCATTAGTTGTACAACCATGGATAAATGGCCTTGTCTAAAAAGTAGAAAGACAAACATTTAGACATAAAGTCATTTCAAAGACTGTCTTCTGGAAAAGAGTACACTTGTGGACTGTATGGTGGGAAGTTAAATCATGTATTTTATGGAATTTCTTTAAAACAAGACACAGGAGTTTATGATTCATGACCGTCTTAAATCAAACAACAGCCTTGATAACTTAATGAAAACAATCTTAACTTTCTTAAATATCATAATTACTATGTTAGTTCCATTCCAATATGACCCTAAGAGTCCCAAGAACCAACCAGTTTACTTGTAAACACACACATTAGTATTACATTTACTAATCCAAAATGTGATCAACCCTTACACCTGGATTTGCATGCTTTCCGAGGACAACTTGTAACTCTGATTCCAATGAAGACAACACTGGCAGCAATAAATAAAGTCTAGGCATATCATTAAAAACAAAAGATAAAGAAGCCAAAGGGGCAGGGTGAAACAGAAGTCGATGCAAACCTTGTGGCCCAGTGCAATGGAGTTGAGTTCAGGTCTCCTCCAAGTTGATCCACAATAGCACCTTTCGAAATATAGTATCTGTAAAATAAAATTTGTAATAATTTAGATAGTTTTCATCTTCAACTTTATAAAATTATACAGAAATAAAATGTTTTCCACTTGAGCTATCAACCTATTTTGTACCTTTGAAGATATACAATCTTTTAAAGTTCAAAAACCATGTTTAAAAGGATTTTGTATTAAACACATCACTATTTTTGTTCTAGAAGAAAAAGAAATGATTTTTAAAGCTATAAAAAATGATAAATAATCATATAAAAAAAGGTGATTGGACAATCACAAGGCTCTGAGCAGCACATAAAACTTTGGAATTGAGAAGCTGTATATCCAAGAGCCACAAATGGTGTATATAACAGGTAAAGGAAGCGTGTGCCAGCAGTTCTCAATGCTGATGACCCATGGTGAATGAGTTCTGAGTACACAATACAATAGGTCAAACTGAACTTTTGGGGAGAACCCCCTACTTACCACCTTAGACATAAAAGTTAAAATCAGATGCATCAGTGGAAGGGACACAGGCTGGAAGCAAAAGCTTATGGAATCTGACCCTGATAATTAGAACCGCACACTGTATGTTCCTTGACAACCAAACTCTTCCTTCTTAAACAATAACTGGGGCCTGTGGAGGTTTGGAGGGAAATGGCCCCCAAAGACAGAGGCACTATTAGGAGGCATAGCTTTGTTGGAGTAGAGATGGTCTTGTTTGGAGGAAGTGTGTCACTTTGGAGGTGGTTTCTGAGAGCTCACATATGCTTAAGCCACTCCCAGTGTCTCAGACAAGCCAACAGTGAAGGGAATAGCCAGGCGCAAGGAAAAACAGAGAGAACATTTAATTAGAATGAAGAAGAAGGTAGATAAATACAGAAGGAGAGAGAAAAGTTAAATAACAATAAGGATGTCTGAAAAGGTTTCAAGGAATCCTATTATATATTCACCAAAAATTACACAATACATAAGTCCTTGTATTCATACATACTTGAAATGAAATTCTCCCATCTGAGATGTCAATGTATACCCTAAAGAGCCATAGACCACTTAAGGACCACTTGTGCCCAACACCAGGCACAAGAAGCTCCCTATGTTGGTTGTCTTAGAGGTTGAAGGTGACTATTGTTGAAGACACTGTGCATTTGGATGTAGAACCCAAAAGACCTGAAATGGATCTGACCGGAAAGCCTCCTCCCTTGAGGACTTAGTTTTCACAATACTAAAAGGTGCCATATAAGCTTCCAAGAGAGGGAAACAACCCATAGTCCTTATCAGACTATGATACCTTTGAACTACAATAAGCAGCATGGCAAAATGTCCCCAAGGGTACAATATTAGCATGCATACCTTGGTGGTAACTATCAGCTCTCTAATTTGACATAAGACCTACAACAGGATGGGAATCATACACAGAACCAGACTGCTACCCAACTACCCAGGGCTAGCAAAGTTGCCCACCTTGGAGAGCCTCAACAACCCCTTTACTAAATCAGCATAATTCCCCACTACATTCTATATGTTTATCCTTCTATCCACACCTAAGTCTAGACCTCACCTCTCATTAAAGAAACATCTTGGAACACATAGAGGCCGTGATAGAAAACCACAACCAATCAAAAAGCAGAAAACAAGTGATCCTGTGGTACCCAGCCCCAGCTGATCTATTCCTGCACCTAACGCTCATGGATCATAGCAGAAGGAGTCGGGTGTTGCACAAGCTAAAGGAACAGGAAGTTTGCTGTGAGATTGCATCTCTTACAAGTATCTGAGAAGCTGCATCTATCAAGTCTCATCAACATGACTGCTTAAACATGAGCCAAACGAAGACAACACCAGCAAACACCCTAACTACCACAGAAGAGGGAAGAGGCTCATGAGGCCTCAACTCGATACCTAAAGAAAGCCAAGAGGAGGAGAAACAGTATTCTCCAGAAGAGCCCCAAGGTGCCTGGTTTCCATTCAAAGTGGTCAGCCCTGAAATCACAGACATAACACTACTAACACTATATGGACTGAGCAAGTTGTATTTATTTATTTAGAAATGTATAGAGATCCATACATGGTAACAATATTTAAAAATAGGCTATGAGTTTTGAGAGAGAGCAAGGAGGTACATGGGAGGGACTAGAGGAAGGGAGGGAAAAAGGTATACTTTTAGTTAAAAAAGAGTAATAGCTAAAAAGCTTTTCCCCCAAAACTGATAAAATATTATGAAATCAAAATCATTTGAATTTTCATTAAATAAAAAGAAATTCATACTTTGTGAACACATAATGTCAAACTGCAGAAACGAGAAATAGAAAACCACGCAACAAAAACTTGACAAGGGCAATGCTTAGATGGTTTTTCTGACAAAAGCCAGGTAATAGTACAGTGACCTTTGGGATGGGCAAAACAAGACACAGAAAATCTATCAACCTAGATTTCTATTCCATGTGAAAGTTTCCTTTGTAGATGCGAGAGAGTGTACGCTGAAGGCTGAGCAATATCAGGGAACTGGAGGGGGGGAAGAGGGGCAAACTGAGCTCGCTGTGCAGGGAGCGGCCCCTCAGGGGACTTTGGCACTTTGATGGCTGTCACTGTCATCTTTGGCTTTAATACCCGCCTGCCCTTCACTCTCTGCTACATTTACCTTTCCATTTCCAAGCACTTTGTTTTGGATTCATGTCCTCACCTAAAAACAGTATCAAAGATCACCGTGGACTCCTATCACTCAGCTCGCTCTTGCTTACCTCTTTCTTGTCAATGGTAAACAGATTTAGCTAAAGGTTGCAAAGTATTTATTTCACAGCCCTGGTGTGAATTAGGTAAGAGTATCACCTATTAGCGTTCTAACACACCTTTCCTTTGCTCAGAAGGTAGGAGCCAAGTGAAATCACCCAAAGTTAAGTCTAATTCTAACCTTTATTAGCTGTGATGATATTGAGTAGCATATTTAAAATTTCTACTTCAGCGTTCTCACTCATAATTGTTACATCTCAAGTGCAGCTATTTCAACAATTATGGCCAAAGAGAATATACGTGACTTGACTCATGTAAGCTTTCACTATATGTTAAACATAAGCTTCTGGTTTTTAACATATGCAGAATATACACCATAAAAGCTATGGATTTTAGAAATCGTTAATCATCCTGTAAGCAATTTTACAGTAATGGAGAACGCAGGCGCTTATTAATGACAAGTACGGACAGCACGTACTTGACTAAGTCTGTCCTGTTGTTGATGGCAGCCCAGTGAAGAAGAGTGACATTTTCTTTGTCCGGTTGTCGCACATCATACCCTGCTTCCACCAATTCTCGGCAGCGTTCATATATCCCATACCTAGGAAAGAGCACAAGTAATGCTACCACCACTTAAAACACTAAAAGCTTTTTTGAAGACAGGATAGCCCAGGCTGCTTTAAACAAACAGCAACCTCTTACTTCAGGACCCAAGTTGCTGGAATTATATGTGTGACATCACACTTAGTTGGCTTAATGCTTCATTTTCATACTTAGAAATTAAAACTATTTTCCAACATACATTTGAAAATATCAGTATGTCAACAGCTTTTACTAACCCTTTTATTGCAAGTTTAAAGTATTTCATTTGTAATAATGCAAAATTTCATGAGGTACAAAACAAAAAGATATCAGAAAAAAAATACAAGTCAGCCAACTTCTTTATATCAAAAACAGTCCATAAAACTATATAGATTTTAAAACTAAACAGAAGCTAAAAAATATTAAATATAAGAAAATAAGTAACAGGGGATACATAAAATATTAGAGGACTATCATGAACAAAAACTGTTTTATATGAACGGCTAGGATTCTCAATTTGTGAATTTAGCTAATATTCCTGAAGGCAAATAAAACCATGTGTTGGGGTAGGAAGTTCTGTGTGATTTAGTCAATTCACTAAAACCTGAGGGAATGTCAGTTCCAAGAGGCTCCCATCTGATAAAGGAGGCAAACACAGAAGCTGGTCCTCACCGCTGTGCATCAAAATTTACCTTTTTAAAGATTCATTTTACCAGTGTTTGCCTACATGTGTGTATGTGTGCCACGTGTGCATCATGACCCTGGAAGGCAGGGGAGGGCTTTGGATCCCCCTGCAAACCGGAGCTACACTTATAAGCTGCAATATGGGTCCTGGAAACTGAACCAAGTTCCTCTAAGGGTTCCCCCTGTGCCCAGAAAGTTTTTATTTGGAAGTATTTTCCAAGTATAAAGTCGATTTAATTAACTGTTAGAAGTTTTGTGAATGAAACTAAAATCATAATAAAATATTAAGTCAAGCTTATAATCCATATGAAAAATGGAGCTTTGATCAATTAGGAAGAGGTAGAAATACTGGTTTTAATTGCATAAAGAAAATATTTCAATTTCAATAACATTGGTTTAGTTGGTTGCTTGCTGCTAAGGTTGACACTGACCAAAAGCCATTTGAAAAAAGAAGAGTGCACTTCAGCATACAGGCTACAGGGTGTATTTCAGCGTATAGTGATATACCGCCCATCACTGAAGGAGGTCAGGGTGTATTTCAGCGTATAGGTTATACACCGCCCATCACTGAAGGAGGTCAGGGTGGTGTATTTCAGCGTATAGGTTATATACCGTCCATCACTGAAGGAGGTTAGGGCAGGAACTAAAGGCAGGAGCCTGGAGGCAGGAACTGAACACAGACCATGGAGAAAAGCTCACCAGCTTGCTGAAGAACACGAGTTTCAACCCACGAGCCACTTCTCCAGCCCCAAGAAAACAACTGTAATTAAGTTTTTACTTCTTCTATCTACTGTGTGCAGACGTGTATGTGTGCCATGGTGCAGGCAGGGGCATCAGAGAACAACTCAGGAATAGATTTTTCTGCTTCCACAGTTTGAGTCTAAAGACAGAACTTGGGAACTTGGGTTGTTAGGCTTACTGGCAAAGGTGTTACCCAATGAGCCATCTAGCAGCCCCTTAATGTCTTATTTTATTAAAGACTGTTTACTAATTTTAGTTATGTGTGTGGCGCTGCTCTAGACGCTTTATATAGTACAAGAGGACATTTAGACAGGGCATGGTGGTGCACATCTTTATTTCCAGTACTGGGAGTCAAAGGCAGGCAGATCCAAGTCTGAGAACAGCCTGGTCTACCCAGTGACTTCCAGGCCAGCCAAGGATACATACATTGTGAGACCCTGTCTCAAAAACAAAACAAAACCCACTCCTTCCCTCTCTCATTCACAATATCTAGACTTTAAAACAGAAAATCAGAAGGGAAACTTATTACTAAGAAGATCAGGAGGAAGAGAAAGGGCAATAAGACAGCCAATACAAGGTTAAAGTACCGTCCAGAGATGCATGGAAATATCACAATGAATTTATTACCATATACAATTAATATATGCTAATGGATCTTCTTGAAGTACATATACAAATGAGGAAAAAAAAAGAAAAACATGACCAAAACTGTGACTATTAACTGCCAGACAATTCTAAAATCTGAAGGACTCAACTCACGTTTTTCCTCTGCAAATAAAAACACCTGTTTGTATTTCAACTTCCACATGATTTGAATGACATTATTCTTAGATTCATCATTTTCTTATCCAACCTCAAAGATCAATATAATCTGACAGTTGGAAGACTGTATTTTGAACATTTTTATGATATCCCCCTTAGTATAATAAATATATATGCAATATAACATTAACTATGTTGTATTTGTGTACCTGATTGAGTGGTAGAGAATATAGGGTATACCCTTACCTTTCTAACTCAGATACTTTTAAAGTTGGAAATGTTCTCTAGTGTTCATATTGAATATTCTCAGGTACAATAATAAACTTCATAAAATTGCAAGTTTCAAATGCAAAAACAGCTGATGGGAATTACAACAATGTAACTGAGATACTGACTTTTCCCCCAAGGCAATAGAATAATTCATATTCATACTTCACTTAAAACAAATGTCAAGGAAGAAAATAACAAAAACCTTACTGTGTAGCTTTGACTATGTCCCATGTGCTATAGTCATCAATATGAGTTTTTCGCCCAAGAGGTTCACCATATCCATGGTTATAATGGCTTTGTGGTTTGACTTCCTGTTAAAGAGAAAAAACACATAAGCTATAAAAAATATTTTAATATTTTTGTTTTTGTGCTATTTGACAAATATTCATTATTGAAATAATTATGTTTTGCTTACTTAAAATTGGTATTCTAGAGAAAAAGCATGGATAAATAAACCTTCCTCTTATACACATCCCCAAACTAAAAAGCTCTGAGATTAGAAGTTAATGATAAATTAGCAATTGACGTTTGTACCAGAGTTCTTCACATTTTTTTCTGAGATTCTCATTATCTTGTTCAACTTTCCTGTTACTCTAAAATCACCTCAGCTCCAACACTGTGTCCCAGATAAAGTGTAATACATTAATGGGAAAGTTCTCTTAGAGGACTGCAGCATGTAAGAACATTCCTCTTCTAATCATGGTGGCACACGCCTTTAATCCCAGCACTGTGAGGCAGACTGTTTGAGGTCAATCTGGTCTACAAATTCAGTTCCAGGTCAGCCAAGACTACACAGAGAGACTGTCTCAAAACAAAGAAAGAAGAGGGGAAGGCAGAGGAGGGTAGAGAGGGAGAAGAAAAGAAGGAAGAAGGAAAAAAGTAAGTATTAGCATACTTTGGAGTACGAGGACCGTATTCTACTGGGGTCCTGAGACTCATTTAACATGTCTGGATTAGACTTGTATATGCAAGATTAGATATTAACCATATTTTTTACTTAAAGATGTTTGTCCCATTTCTAGAATTACTGATTTGTGGCTTCAATATATTTCTGACATAATAAGATTAGTAATCACATACATTAATCTTTTCCTTGGGCTTCTTTGGTCTTGGTTTTTATATTTAAACACAACTGCAATCATTAATGCTATTTATCAATATTCCCACCTGTCTTCTCAGGCACATAGTTAAGATTGTACAACTCTGGTCATATGAGATAGGTTTTTATTTTTAAGTGACTATGAACAAAGAATATATGCCTCACTCTCACTTTCTGTGTCATTGATACCGGCAATCCTTTTAAAGAGTAAAAATAGTCATTCTGGGTTCAAAAGTAGCCACTGCTTACACCATAATGTATGTGTTGCATGAACCAGTAACACTGAAGTAACACTTTAGGGTTGAAACTGCAGCAAAACCTAGTTTATCCTAACTAATAGAATCGTGATGGTACTTTACTTTGCAAAGTACTATACAGATAAGTCTGACTTATATTGTAGATAGTTGTAACCACAATATATTTTTGCTAATTTATGTTCACAGATTTCTTATATGTGACCATATAAATTATTTATTTTAGAATATCTCTTTGAATAGTCTAAAGTACAGTCTAATTTCCTAAAAATAGGTGGCATTGCTTTCTCATTGTCATGCCCATAGCAATAGCAAAAATGATTAAGTCACCTACATTAAACATTTTACAAGACTAACTGATTCTTATCAGTGATGTGTGGAGTTGGAATGCTACAGGTCCAGAGACAAACTGTCTTCATAGCTCCCTAACTTTCTACACAAGCTAACACCTTTCAACTATTAGGTAAACTCTTCTGGATTGTACAAATAGAGCCCTAGTTTCTTCCCATCCATCTGCAAACTAAAAAAACCTAAGTATTATGAATAATTTCTTAGAAGAATGTTGAACTCACATCTTTGAGAATAAAGGCATTATGTATCCATTTCAATATGCAGCCGAGTTCAATCAGCAAGGTTTATGCAAGGAATAACAAGATTAGATACACAACTAATCCTCTCAAGTAATGCACAAGCATTTCCTGATGATGGGCTAGCTTGTGGGAGGGCTAGTCTGTCCTATGGGAAAGGGGACTAATGATGTACCAGTTGTGTTGAGCAAATACTCTTATCACTGAGCTTCATTCCTCTGCTTTCATGTTTGCTAAAAGGCATGTTTCTACCTACTAAACACCCTAGCTAGAACACTCATTCAACCTTGACTCTTGATTTCGAAGCTCAAGAATGTTTTTCTCTAAACCAATCCTCACTGGCCCCTTTCTCTGTACCCCTTGCAACACCTTCTCACTCTGTCCATACTACTGTCCCTACATCTCTCTTCAGATTTTTATGATCAGGTTTATCAAGTAAATGAGGACAATTTAGCAATCCTACAAACTCCTCCACCAACCTGTCCCAGTTTACTTTTTTTTAACTTGTATCTACCATTCTCCTTCTCCTATACATTTGCAAGCTGTGCACTTTCAAACCTTGCTATCTTGTATCTTACTTAGCTCATGGTCTTCATCCTACTTAGTAGTACTGAGTGTAGGCAAATTTTTAAACCCTTCAATTCACAATTCAAGTATCACTTTCCCTTTCCCCATGTTTCCCTCAGGCACCTACATAACCTATTACCCGAGCTTCCATTACTATGCCCCCCCAAAAAAATCATTAAGCATTGTATTAAGGAATTATGTTAGTTTGCTATCTCTATTGTGACAAACCTAGTGGCTTAAAGCAACACAAATTTATTTTAAGCTTCTGGATCAGAACCCCCAAATCACTGTTCTTGCTTGCTAAAGACAAGAACAACTCCCCATCATAGATCCTTTATCATCTCTGCAATGACTTTCCTTCAGAGGTAATAGTTATTGAGGAGTTAGGTCCCACTATCTTGGGGGTTGGGGACACCTAACTACCAGAGGATAAACAAGATTAGAGACAAGACAAAGTCCAAATTGCAGAGTTGGCACTGTGTGTAGTCCTCTCAATTACTGAATATGGAGATATTCAAGCACAGGCTCTCTCAACTGGGACATCTTGAGTCCTGAGGTCTAGTCTTCAAGACTGACAGAATACTGAGGCAACATCTCACTATGCAGCCCAGCCTGTCTTCGAAGATTTGTGCTCCTACATGCTGGTGGAACTACAGGTGTGAGCCCATGTTCAGTTGACCTCGACTCTCATCCTTGTTTGGTCAAGCAGCCCAAGTTTAGCAGGAATGCTATTAGGTCAATCGAGAGAGAATCTCTTTAAATTCTTCAAAGAATCTCTTTTCACACTACATTCTCTCCACACTGGACAGGCTGGTGGTGATAAAAAGTTGTGGGGTAAATTACAGCTACCCCAAATGCAGAAGTCTTTATCAGATCCTGTTCTCAGAGCTGTCCTCCAAAAAGCAAGCTAAGAGGAAAGAAAAGCTGTCCCAAATATTCAATATTCTCTACATGGGCTGCAGGAGCATTTATCTCTCACACGCAGAAGCAAACTCTGATTTTCTGAGATTTATCAGCCCTGATACAAACAGCTCTCCTTCACTCAGTGGTAAATGGCATTTCATTACATCAGTAAACCACACAAAAACCCTGCCCTACTGGGCATATCTGCTTATTCTTTTTGATGCTCTGCAGCTTAGTATGGTCTGTTTGTTTTCTTTTGTTTTTAGTCAAATTAGGAACACATGTGCAGATAAACTGATTCAGTTTCTTGAACTTCATCATTAAACTGTATTCTAAGGTAGTAGTTCCAATTTATATTCTTCAGTAACAATGCAAATGTTTTCTTTTCACTATACTTAGATTTACCAGACTTCTTCATTTGGGGAGACCTAAGAAACACCAAAAATTACCATTTTGGTTTCTATTTCCCTGCAGCAAAATGAAGACTGCTATGAAGCAAACTCAGCAACACTAAGGTCAAATAATTTTGACAAAAGGTCATGTGTGCCTGACTGGAGATGGTTTAAGATGGATGGATGGAAAGAAATTAGACGAAGAATATCTACAACTCTTTTAGGGAAGTTTTGCCATGAATAAAAGCAGAAGTCAGACCAGAAATGAGATCTAAGGAATAGTGTTTGGTTTGGGTTTCAGACTGGGAATTTTTTCATTGGTAGAAACGATGTGGTGAAGCCAAAAACTGAAGACGCACCAGAGTCAACGAGGGACACAAGCCAGTGAACCAGACACACCCAGTATTCTATGTTAAATACTAGTGAACAAAATCAAAATCTGCATACACAGACATACAAGCCATATTTATCAACTAGAATAAGCATCATAAGTATGTCCATAATTATTCTCCCCAAGTTTATAATATCATTTAATATCATAAGCTATTACCTATTAGCCACTTCCCACACTCAGGAAATGGCTAACAGGCAAGGGCTTTATCATCATAAATATTAGGATGGGCTAAATGTCCAGGGTGTGGTTGTCCATACCAGTCCCATACCCAGCACTCAGGATGCTGAGGGAGGAACCATCACACTTGCCTGGTCACCATGGGCTAGCTACAAGGGAAGATGAAGTCTGTGGTGGTTGAAAGGAAATGGCCCCTATAGGGAGTGGCACTATTAGGAGGCGTGGCTTTATTGGAGTAAGTTTGGTCATGTTGGAGGAAGTGTGTCACTGTAAGGGTGGGCTTTGAGGTGTCCTATGCTTAAGCTATGCCAGTGACACAGTGCACTTCCAGCTGCCTGCAGATCAAGACGTAGAACTCTCAGCTCCTTTTCTAGCACCATGTCTGCCTGCACTCCCCCATACCCTGCCATGATGATAACAGACTAAACTTCTGAACCCAAAATTAAATGTTTTCCTTTATAAGAGGTGCCATGGTCATGGTGTCTCTTCACAGCAATAGAAACCCTAACTAAGACACTGTCTAAGAAAGAAAGAGGGTAGGGACCAGGCTGAGAAATGGCTCAGTAGATGAAGTGATTGCTTACTTAAAGCCATATGGATATGGTAACCTGCCTTGGGAAAGAAGGGGCAGTTTCTCCAGCAAGCTAGCTAGCTAAGCTACAACTAGCTGAATGTTGAGCCCCAGGTTCAGCAAGAGACTACCTTAAAGTATAAGGTAGAGAGCAATCAAGAAAGACAATCAGTAAAACACACACACACACACACACACACACACACACACACACACCCAAAACACACCCGCTGCACATGCACACCCACACAAAAACCTCATACATGGGGGGGGGGTCATAATTTAATAGAATTGCTGCCTCAGCATCTATTTTTAGGCTTGACATAGGTCTGAAACCAAGTCGTACCTTGTCATCTTTGGCCTAGTTAAAACTTTCTCTACTTGAGTGACTGCAATAAAGCAAGTTTGTTCCTTATTCCCCCCAAATCAAACAAACCCACAGCTGTTACTATAATAAAATCTAATGGCCCGTTATCGGTACCTGTGTAAATAAGCTCCTCATCCATGTGTGTTTGCTTTAAAATACTCATGAATGGAGGCCAGCAGACGGCTTGGCAGATAAAGGTGTTTACTGGGTAAGCCTGGGAACTGGAATTCAATCCCTAGAACTTACACATGGGCTGGGAGACTCAACTCTATTAAGTTGTCCTCTGAGCACACATGCTGTGACACACGCACTGAGCACACACACATATACACATCATGCACACACATTCTATCATTTTAGAATTTTTAACTAGCAAATCCACAACCTTGCCCTTCTCCAGCAAGAGATCAACACTATCATATTCATGACCCTTAACAAAGACATCAAAACATCTCCTCCTTCCCTACTTCCAATTCCTCCCTTTAACTTCTCATACTTAACTACAAATGTTTTCTGTTTCAGGCACTCATGTCTCACTAGCACATACCTACCCTAACTCCACAGCCCTGTATCCCTGTCAGAGCCCTCTTACAGAGTGGCAACCTAATCACAAAAATAATCTTAAAATCAGATTGGAAAGAAGCCACACAGTGAAATAATAAAACATCATCATCAACTGCCAGTGAGGATGCAGAGACCGTATCATTCACACACTGCTGATGGGTGTAAATTGCACAGCCACTATGGAAAACAGCTTGATTTCTTACAAACAGCCATGCACAACTGCCACAGTCATGCACAACTGCCACAAACAGCCATGCACAACTGCCACAAACATTAATGAACAACTGCCACAAACATTAATGCACAACTGCCACAAACAGCCATGCACAACTGCCACAAACAGCCATGCACAACTGCCACATGCTTCAGTAACTGCATTCATGGGCATTTGCCCAGAGAATTAAAATTTTATGTTTACACAAATATCTAAAGCCACCTTCTTTACAGTCACTAAAAATTAAAAACAACTCAGGTATTTTACAACGTATGTATAAAGCAACACATTTGTACTATAGAATAGCAATCAGTAACAAAATTGCCACAAATACCTGACAAATCTCCAAGAATTATGTTGAGTGAGAAAAAAAAAATCAAATCAATCCTCTATGGCTACATACTAAATTATTCCATTTATGAATACATTTGTGATATGAGTTTGGAGGCTAAAGGTTAACATCAGTTGTCTGTCTCAACTGCTCTCCATCTTTTCTTCCTTCTTCCTTTTTTTTTTTTGATTTATTATTTGTATGTATGGCATCCTCAGAGACCAAAAGAGGGTACGCCTGAAACTGGAGTTACATAGAGTTGTAAGCTACCCAATGCAGGTGCTGGTAATTAAATTCTGGTCTTCTGGAAGAGCAGGGAATGCTCCTAACCACTAAGCATGGCTCCAGTCCCTCTCTCCACATTAGTTTCTGAAGCAGCCTCTCTCTGAACCTGGAGCTCACCATCTGGCTACCCTGGCTGGCCAGCAAGCTCTGGGAATCTTGTTTTGGCTTCCCATGCTCTGGGGTTACACTTGCATACATCTGAGCCCAACTTGTACATGGGTGCTAGGGAGTAAATTCAGGTACTCATTCTTGTACACACAGCAAATTTTACCAACTTAGCAATCACTCCAGCCCCCAAGATGTTTCTGAAAGATGCACAAAAGTAACATTATTTTGCTCTGAAATAGAACCATACCCAAGGGTTCAGAAAAACAATACGAACTTCAAAACATATTAACTACTTACATGGTAACAAGAAAATTATGTAAGAGTGTACCTGAAATATTGATATCTGCCCAAAAAGCTTCTTAACGTCCTCCACAGTAGTGAGAGCATTAACTCTGCAGAGACTTTGTGTCTGCTAGGGACGTGGGACCCCTCTTCTACTATATACCCTTCTTTATCAGCAAACATAATTATTTGGCAATAATTATATCATTATCTCTTAATGTTTAAAAAATGTTGTGGCTTAAATTTTTCATATCCAATAAAATAGAACAAATCACATGGTAGGGTGATACATCATTCAGAAATCTTAAGGTTATATTTAGTCAGCTTGCTGTAATGCGAGGCTCGAGGGTGATCCATTTTCCCCAGAATTACACTCCTTTCCTTGAACTACATTCAATTATCCACACATGCAGTTACTTTCTAAATAAACAAGATCCTGCATAGCTATACTATCATATCCAAATGTTCCAAAGAATTCAATGTTTATAATTTATTCATAATTAGACCTACAAAACACTGAAGAGTGATGAACATTTATAACTTCAGGGAAGGTGCACAGACAAACAAGAATATCAAAGTAAAAAAACAAACTATAAAGCAAGATGCCCATCCATATTCACTCATCTTGAAGTGCATAGGAAAACCAATGTCACAGGCTAGCGGTGACAGGTGGCTCGGCAGCTGAGGAGCACAGCTCTTGCAGAGAACCACTGCTCCTCGCGTCTCCTCAGGGAAACTCACATGTCCAGTAGCTCCAGCTCAGGGTTCTGACACACCCGCCTTCATGCACAATCCCCATGGCAACACACACACAATTCTAAAAAACAAAACCTTTCTTCCTAAGTACTATTCTAAACTTTATTTGGAGACTTTAAAATGAGGACATGACTGCTCCAAGTATGGCCTAGGGAAAGTTTTTGTTGTAATGTGAGTGAAAGGGCAGCCAGAGGCATCTGGAAGAGTTCAGAACAGAAAGAGAAAGTAGAATACTGAACATGGCCAGCCACTGGCCTTGGCCATCGGGAAGGGGGGGGGGGCTAGACAAAGAGGGGACCAAGAGAGAGGACCAGAAGCCGGGTTATAAGGAGAAGTGAGTGGCCTGGGGGTGCGGGGAGGAGGTGCTCCTTAGCTGGAGAAGTTAAATATGGTGAGGGAGGAGGTAAGAAGTCTACCTATGTGTAATATGTAGGAACCCTGGAGGCCAGTGTGTGCACTACAAATAGCCATTTGACCCTTTGTTGTCTCTCTTGTTAGAGGGGAACCAGCTTCACGACTTCCCGAGGAACGCTGGGATTTTCTGCCCTCCAGAATCTGGATAGTGGAGTTTCCTTTCGAACAGATACCGACAGTTTCAGCGAATGAAAGAGGTTACTATTATAAAGAACACCATTACTATACAGTGTCACAGAGAGAAATCACTGCCTATGGGACTAGTTACAACATGCTTTTAACTTTAGAATTTCTACACATGAGTTGGAGGATTATTTATCATAATTAAGAGATCTTTTATATCGTTAAAACCAGAGTTAAGTGGTCACTGTTCTACTAAATCTTCATGATCAGAATTGGTCTTCTCTCCATCACTGTTTTACCTACAGTTGTCAATACCACTTATAAGCCACCAAAAAAAACAACGGAATAAAAACATCATTTTTTAAAGAACTATTACTATACTGGGTTCGCCTTCCAAGCTACATTCCACGTGTTCCAATGCTGCAATTTTCTTGATCTTACTAGAACATAGCTATAGTTTGAACATAGCCAAGAATCATCTATTCTCAAGTATTCTTTCAATGGGTTGCTGGATGAAACTAGGGGCAGTAGGTGTGCAATTACGCTGTCAGGAACAATCAAAGACAGCCCACATACTGGGGTGACAACTACACAGCCAAAGCAAAACACAAATCACATCTTCAGTTTGGAAATGCTGAACATACAGCACTTAGATTATACAATATTGAGTTCACACAATCTTAGAGAAAATGTATATTCTCTCCTATATGCAGGATCTAGACAACAATATATGTACACACGTAAACAAATGTGCATGTGAGTACAGTATAACATGTAGAAATGAGGACAAAAAAGGCTAAATATTAGGGCATGAGGAAGGACCGAGTGCAGGTATGAGTTATGAAAGAGTATAGAAAAGCCTCTGTCTATCCTTGAAGCAATCAGTATTACTTTAGCTCTTCAGTGTCTCTTATCTCTAATTTAACATATGTATACTTGGGGGAATATTATTTTGAGGTATGTGACTTTCATTTATGCTGCATTTGTTTAACTCTGTGAAGCTGTGATTTTCTGCCTGTCTAAAACACCTGATGGTCTAATAAAGAGCTGAATGACCGATATCGAGACACGAGCAAGGATGGGTGCAGATGGCAGGCAGAGAGAATAAATACAAGGAGAAATAAAGAATAGTAGGAAGTCAGGGCCCAGCCACCCAGTCAGCAACGGACTAAGAAGGAAATTAAGATATACAGAAGAAACAGAAGAAAGATAAAAGCCCAGAGGCAAACGGTAGATGAGATAATTAAATTAAGAAAAGCTGGTAAGAAACAAGTCAAGCGGAGGCTCCATGGGAGCTGGGTGGTGGGCTCCTCAAAAAGACAAAAGAGTAAAATATCACACAACATATAGATATAGATATATCATATAACACACATATAAAACATGTTAGGTGTATGCACATAATAATATATGTATCATTGTTGCTCAATTTCAGATATTTGAGGCATTATCTATTAATACTGTGATCATCTGAATGTAAGTGGCCCCCATAACCTCATAGGAAGTGACATTATTAGGAGGTGTGGCCTTGTTGGAGGAAGTGTCACTGTGGGGATGAACTATGAGGATTCCTATGCTCAGGATACTGCCCAGTGTCTCATTTGACTTCCTGTTGCCTGCAAGATCTAAGATTCTCAGCTACTCCTCCAGCCTACATGCCATGCTCTCCCACCATGATGATAATGGACTGACCCTCTGAAACTGTAAGTGAACTCCAATTACATGTCTACTTTATAAGAATTGCTGTGGTCACTGTGTCTCTTCACAGCAATAGAAACCATAACTAAGACATTAATAGCTAAGATCTACTGTGTTTGTCAATGGCTAGACACAGAACTTTGCTTATACAAAGTTCTATCAGCTTACTTACTAATTACAATAATCTCATACTATTACAACTTGGTGTTAGCTTAGACAGCTTGCCCAGGTCAGATGTACCTAGTAAGTAACAGAACTGAGATTTGAATACAAGTTCTTTACTTACATTTTCCTATCTTCACTTCATAGTTCACTCAATACTTTTAAGATAAATCTCACAAATTATCTAATGAAATAATTTAAGATGAGAATTTGGGTGTTCTAGTTTCATTTCCATTGCTATGATAAAATACCTTGACCCAGAAAAAACAACCAACCAACCAAATACACAAACAAACAAAACCTTGGAGGAGAAAATGGTTTACTGTAGTTCATGATTCAGTCCAGGAAGTCAAGGAATCAGGAACTTTCAGTCACATCTCATCAAGAGCACAGAGAGAATGCACACACCAAGAGGATGATAACCCCCCCCTGTTCCCGCCCCCCCTGTGTGTGTGTGTGTGTGTGTGTGTGTGTGTGTGTGAGAGAGAGGAAACCCACCTTGAGGCTGGTTCTTCCTACATCAATTAATGTAGTCAACAGACAATGCTCCTAAATCAACCTAATCCAGACTGTTCCCAATGAGACTCTCTTTCCAGATTCCACATTGTGTCAAGTCGACAATTTAAACAAACCATCACCTGGGCCCACACCTGTAATCCAGGTACTTCAGGAGGTGGGGGCAAAACAATCTGGGACTCAAGGTCACCCTGAACCACATAGTGAATTAGAGGCCAGCCTGAACTACATACATCAGACCCTACCATAAAAAACAGAATGAAGTTAAGATTGGGGGAGGGGAGGATACAGAACACAAAATGCCATTTTACTTTTCTCGAACCAAGTAAGAATTTTGGTTCTAATACTTTTCAACTTTGGATTTATTATACTCTGTAAGATCAATGGTTAATTTTGTTTTTATTTTATATAGAGACTCAGTAGTTATGCCTTTAAATCCATGTTGCAATGATATGATTTAGGGCATTTTTGCTTTAATTAAAAAAGGGAAGGAGGTTGGAAAGATAGCTCAGTTGACAGCACTTGCTGGCCTTGCAGAGGCCCATGCTCAGTTCCCAGCACACACATGGGGTAGCTCACAAGTGCCCAGCTCAAGGGGGCTCTGCAGCCTTCATCGGGCCTCCATGAGCATGCACACTCTCACACAACACATGCACAGAAGTAAACAATAAAAATAAATCTCCTTTGTTTGTTTTCTGAGACAGGGTTTCTCTACATAACCCTGATGTCCTAGAACTCACTTTGTACACCAGGCTGGTCTCAAACTCAAGAGGTCCACCTGCCTCTCCCTCCCGGTGCCGAGATTGAAGGTATGCACCTACACCACAACACCCAATTAAAAAAAAATTAAAAAATGCTAAAAAGAAAAAAGACATCCTATCTAATTGCTGCAAACATATTTAATGACAGAGTTGCCAATAACCTAACAGAAGAAAACAACTCTGAAAGAAATTTCTTGTCTGTTTTTTTAAAGCAAGACATTAACTTCTACACATAAACAAATGTATCGCTCAATACATAATAGGATGAAAAGTACAAGTGGAAAAAAAGCAAAGTCATCACTTTTAGAGCCTGAAAAGGGGACTTTATGAAGAAACCCTGTGAAGACAAGTACAATAATGCTTTACTTCAATATCCAGCCAAGTTAAAGCATGAGAAAAGAAAATGGACAGAAACAAATGTAAACTAAAGGGTCACCATTGAAAACACACCTGTTCTGGGGGTCGGGGGGAGGGGGAGATGCAGGATCAGGTTTTGACAATGAAGGGAGAAAGGAAGAAAGCAGTGAGTGAAAGCCCTGATTACCTAGGCAACCCAGGCCAGTGCTGTCAGATCTCTGAAGCAGAGCTCCTTGTATACCCTGCAGAAGGGGCTTTGCGATGGTCTATACAAGTGCTGAGCTGACCTGCTGACCAGCATATGCTCTTTGTCCCTCTTCTCTAACCAGTTATTCTGAGTGACTGGAACCTGACACTGATGGCAGGCTCTACACTCCATTCAACACTGACTTGGACTCCATAGAGTAGCTCATAGGCATTTATGCTCCCAGATAGATTATTACTTTCTGGAATACATACTACCCATTTCACTTTAACACACATGATATAAAATAGTGCTGTATATATAGCAGTTAGATGTTCAAGCTGATTACCTTGAAAAATAAATCACAACTCCAGTCAGAACATCAAGAGTTCAAAGAGATTTGGGGATCATCTAGTCTAGTCTCTTTATCTGAAAAGCAAAGAAACTACGAGCAGTTAAGCATCTAGTAACTCAGTTACAGAGCCAGGACCAGCCCTAATCCACTGATGGTCAGTTATCTAGTTCCAAATAGCCTCTAATTCTTCCTCTGTGATAAAATGAGTCATCACCTATTGCAACACAGCAACAGTAATACCAACTTCCCTTCAGTATTCACTGTGTGATATGCCACAGCCTTCAGGTTTGCCTGTCAGTCCAAATGTGTGATGGCTGCTTTTCAAACAGTAGCTCATCTAATACTATGCTAACAACTTGACAAGGTAGGTGACAGCACCCCAACTTCACAAATGAGGAAAATATAATCTCACCATGACCACAGTAAACAGCATCCTATAGTGATTTATAGGATCCTATAGTGCCTTTTTTATCTTAAACACACACACACAATTCTAAATTCAGTGCCACATCTGGTCCAAATCCGATACACAAGTTTACATGACTCACTAAACAAATGGCACTTCATTTAAAAAGGTTTTCTTGCTTTTTATTTAACTGTCCAGACTTGTGTAAAAAAAAAAAAAAAAAAAAAAAAAAGTTTTAGCAGCGGGCAGTTTCCACACAAATTTCCAGCAATAGCTGATTCTACCAATCCCCAATCTGTCTAACTGAAGCGGGTGAAGTGGGTGGGGCTGTCCTGCTGTGTAGCTCTGCTGGCCGCAGCCTCCTGCTTTAGTTCCTCAAGCATTTGTATTCTAGGTGTGCTCTGCCATGTTTGGCAACAGCTGAACTCTCTATCCTACAAATAATTTGTATTTAACAAATACCTAAAAACTATTTTTTGACAACATTAATGCTAAAGAAAAAAGTAAAATGAAACGTCCCTACAAAAGGTGAAGCCAACCCATGTAAATTTCTAAATTACTCAAAAAGTGGCAATTCTTCTGGTAGTAAGAGTGGAAAATGACCTTAACTGAGCACCTACAGTGTGTTCACTCAGATTCTGACGTGCATTCTCCTATAGCTAAACAAATCCTGGCAACATCAATGTTTTCTGATGAACAAACAGAAGTCTGTCTTCATATCATTTCTTTGCTCAGGATTCCAAATTGGAATCCAGGACTGGGAACGAGGCTCCACTGGCAGAGCACTTGCCTAGTATACACAAAGCACGGGATCAACCCCCCCCCCCAAGGTGTGAACATCATCATCCTTTGTTACTAGGGTGGACAAGATGCTCTGCCTGGAAGAGGGAAAGGAAGAAAAATAGGAGGGGGAAAGGAGGAAGAGAAGAAAGAGGAAATAAAACAGAAGCAGCAGAATTGTAATCCCAATTATTCTGGCTCCAAAGCCTGTGTTTTTCCTTACCTCGTGTAACCTCCATAAGGGGCCATTTGTTAAAGTGTTACCATCATCATCATCCCAACTTCACACACTCAGAGAAATAACATGCCCTATTCTGCTCCTAACACACAGTAAGGTACATAGTAATACCAGGTCTACAGTAAGTGCAAGAAGCTAGCCACAGAAGATAATGACGATTTCAGTCAGTCCCCAGAATTCCAGAATTTAAACTTCTAGACCTTGTGCTTACAGGGTAAAAGGAACTAGTAATATACCATCTATTAAATAATAGAAGGATGACACATAAACTGCAAGCTCTCTATCATATCTAGCAATCTCTAGACTTATTAGCAAGTTAAAAAAAATTTCCAGGCTGTGGTGGTGCTTGCCTGTAACCCAAGTACTTGGAGAGACAGAGGCAGGCAGATTACAGTGAGTTCGAGGCCAGCCTGGTCTACAAGGCAAGGACAGCCAAGACTTACACAGAGAAATCCTGCCTTGGGTGCCCTGGACAGCCTGGAACTTGCCATACCAGTCTTACTTCAAACTCAGAGACATTCCTGACTCTGCCTCCCAAGTACTTGGGCGTGCACTACCACACCCTGCAAAACTGTCTAGAGTAAGGAACAACACACACGTTTACAAAGCAAAGCTTTTTGTTTTGTTTGTTTATAGTTTGGTCTGGATTTTGGAGATCATTATACTGTTTGGGCTAGTTCTGAATTCCTAATGCCCCTCCCTCCACCTCCACCAACTGTCCTAAAACATACAGGAGACTTTAAGTGCTTGAAATATACACACAGAAACACATGTGTAGAAATATGCCTTAGCCACAATTGCAAGACGTCTGAAAACTTTCTAGACATATTTTTAGGGTTTAAGTGTAAGCCAAGGGAAATGTCTCTAATGCCAACTCTTAAAATTGTTACCACTTCCATTTTTTAGTGATTTATTTTTACTTCACGTGCACTGGTGTTTTGCCAGCATGTAGTCTGTGTGAGGGTGTCAGAGCCCCTGGAACTGGAGTTAGACAGGTGTGAGCCTCCATGTGGTTCGTGGGAACTGAACACAGGTCCTCTGGAAGAGCAGCCAGCGCTCTCATCCACTGAGCCATCTCTCCAGGACTGACCACTCCAATTTTTTAAAAAGTTTATTCTTGCTGCATAGTTCTGTCAGAAAGCGAGAGTAACTTTTTCTAATTAGACGTTTTCCAGGCATATATTTCTAAGAAACCGTCTACTTTTTGCACGTGTTGTGTGTGGATGAACTTACAAATGAGGCGATAATGGAGGGTGAACATAGGAAAAAGCGGTCATTGTTTTTCACAGCTTTGGCAACATACAAAAACCCGGAGAGAAAGTCAATTTCACGCAAAGTAACCACCTTTGTTCGCCCTGTACTGAACAGCACGGATCTGTGCACAATATTCAACCTCAAGACACGACCCGGGTTCTGCAGCGAGCTGCGCTCCTTCTCCCTCCCTTCCCCCAGCTCACCGTGCACCGCTAAAAACCCAAGTGCACACAGAATGAATGGCTTCCAGGTCTTAAGCTAAACACAAACTCGGCCACCAACGGGGAGGTAAACAACCACAGGACGTGACCGATCTGGGACAGAGATGCTCACTTCCTGAGAAGATACAAAACAAACGATGGGAAACGCCTTGCACTGTGAACCCTCGCGGACACCGACCCCGTTCCTACAGCAGCGGCACTCCGCCAAGCTAATGCGTGCGTGTGTGTGTGTGTGTGTGTGTGTGTGTGTGTGTGTGCGTGTGTGTGTGTGCGTGCGTATGTGTGTGTGCATGTGTGCGTGCCTGCGTGTGTGTGTGCGTGCGTGCGTGTGTGTGCATGTGTGCGTGCGTGCGTGCGTGTGCGTGTGTGCACGCGTGTGTGTGCACGTGTGTGTGCGTGTGTGTATGTGTGCGTGCGCGCGTGCGTGCGTGTGTGAGTGCATGTGAGTGCGTGTGTGTGCGTGCGTGTGTGCGTGCGAGTATGTGTGTGCGCGTGTGTGTGCATGCGTGTGTGCGTGCGTGTGTGTGCGTGCATGTGTGCGTGCGTGTGTGTGCGTGCACGTGCGTGTTTATCCCGAAAATTCCGGCCGCTCTTTGGTTTTTGTTTAACTTTAGTGACTTAAGGGCAAATGCTCCAACACAGAAATCCGACATCCTGAGCGGCGACTTGGTTGCTATGGCAAACCCTGGAAGGACATCACTTTGCCCCCTTCCCACCCCGAGCCCAACACACACACACACACACACCCGGAGTGCACACTCACACACACACTCACACACACTCTCACTCTCACACCCGGAGTGCACACTCACACACACACACTCTCACACCCGAGTGAACTAACGGGGAGGGCAGTGTCACCCGCCGCGCTGCGGAGTGGAGAGGGGCGAGGGGAGCCACGGGCAGAGCAGACCCGCTCGCCGCTCGCCCGGGGAGGCTGGAGCGAGACCCGGGGCTTCCGCGCAGGTTGCACAGGGCCGCAGGCCGCGTCGCCTCCGCACCCCGGCAGCGCGGCGGCCCCGGCCCCGGCCCCGGCCCCGTCCTCCAGGCACCGCAGCGCCCGCCCGGCCGGGCCCGCCCCGCCACCTCCTCCCCGTTATCCGCTCGCCCGCCCGCCCGCCACCGCGCCCGGGCCTGGACTCGCCTCCCAGCCTCCCTCCCGGCGCGCACGGCCTCCGCCCTGGAGCGCGGGGGAGCGGGGTCGGCGGCCGGGGAGCGGGCCGGGCCCGGGCGGCCGGCGCGGCCCTCACCTCGGGGTGGAGAAGGGGCACGCAGCCCGTCTCGGCGCCGTACTCATCCGGGCCGTCCGCCATCTTGGTGTTAAATCCCTCCTCCCGCTGCATGCCGGGAGGGAGCGTTTCGGCCTCGCGGGCTCGGCGGAGGCGGAGGGCGAGCGAGCGCGAGCCCCGGGGAGGGCGACGCGGCCGCCGCCTCCTGCCCTGCTCCCCTCCTCCTCCCCGAAGCCCCTCGGCCCCTCCCTCCGCGAGGGCGCGGGTCCCGATGCGCGTGCGCGGCCCGGGCCCCGGCGGGAGCGGGCGAGCGCCGCTGCTGCACTGCGCCGGCCGGGACAGCGGGCCGCGCCGGGCGTGGGCGCCGCGGGCCGGGGGCGGGTCCCGGTCGGCTGCTCGGCCCCCGGCGCCCGGGAAAGGCGGCCGGAGCAGGGACCGAGCCCCGGAGATGTGCGGTGCGGTGCGGTGCGGTGCGGTGCAGGGCCCGGACCCCTCCCGAGGAAGCTGGGTGGGGTGGCGGGGGGCGTCACCCCCGACACCAAGGATGCTTTCCGCCCCTCGCCTCCCTACCTGTGCCTCGGGAACACCCGAAGGAACAAGGACAAAGCCTGGCTTCTTGGAAGAGCTTTTTGCTAAGCGATCCCCTCTTGCCCTCGTTGGTATTGAGCTGGTAGTGCATCTCTAAATAACTGTTTTACAAGGTCAAAGCCCCGCACATCCCCATCTGCTGCACTTTAATGTGACCCCGGGAATTCAGAACTCAGAGCACCAGAGTGTGACCTAGATATAAAATGACTAAAGCCATCTTTAAGAGGATATTAGGGCTGGTGGAACAATTGGAGATTGGATTTGTTTCTGGTCTGGGCTACGAGGGATTGTGAATCTCTACTGTGCTGGGACACAGTCTGCAGAGAGCGATCGTGAAACCTGGCCGATTAGAGATGTTGATGGGAACCAGTTAAAGCCAAATCAGCCCAAGATCACCAAGAAGAATCCTGCAATCGAATAAACCCACATTTGCTTGTAAATCGGGAGGAGGGCACGGTAGAGGGATAAAGAACAGAGAGGTGGGGTAGGATTCCCTACCCCTTTGTAAGGTTTTACGTTCCCGCCAAAAGAATCTGAACAGGGTCTAGGGAGAGCTGGGATCGGTTCTGGATTGGACCTCGATTCTGAGGAGGGGAGGAAAAACCGGGAATAACGAGGCACTGCGTGCGATCCTGAGCCTAGGACTTAATAACCCGGCGCTCCCAGGAACAAATGCACATGACAAAGTAGACCTAGCATTCGTTGGTGAAAGAGCAGTGATCTCTCAGGAAAGGATGGCTATGCCGTTTCATAGCTGCTTCTGGTGAGGGAAAAGAGGCGGCATCCCTGAGTGTCCTCTCAGCACGGCTTTTCCTTCCGGCAAGGACCGATCTTCATTCTTCTAGCCCTGGCAGAAACCAGGAATCATGCAAACCTAAACAGAATTTCGAGTTCTCTGTTTACAGCGCCAATTTCCCCCCCCCCCCTCTCCAGTCAACACGGACAGAATTCTTTTGATTGGAATATTCTGGGCCGCATCTCCTTACCCTGGCGCTTTTTTGCATTTACTTAAATCTAGAGAAAAGAGTAAAAGTCGAGTGAAAGAAACAGCTGAGAGGCTATGACATTAAAAACAAACAAATCCCACACTGAATGAAGTGAATGAGGAAAATAGGCATGGAAACCAAGAAAAAACAGTCCATGAGTGCCCATGGGTTAGACGTGTTAGTGCGGGGGCCCTGGTGGGCACAGCCATAAAAGGGGTGTGCAGTGTGGGAACCCGTGGCTTCCCAGCCAGGATGCTTTGATAGAAGGTTCAGAGTCAAATTGAGTCAGCAAAAATCTGCCATTTAGCTCACATAATAGTTTGGTAGTTTTGAACCATAGTTTAACTAGATGCCAAAATTAGGTAAACCTAGAGGTTTCAATTTTTTTAAAAACGTAGATTTTTTTTTTTTTTTTTTTTTGGCTCCTTCTACTTTCTGTCCACCATTTGTTCAACAGCCGCCTCCAAGTTGCTCCCACCACCATGACGCTCTGCATCGATCAGACCCAGAATCAATGAGTGAAGACAAAGACTACTGACTGAAATCCCCCAAACTGTGAACTGAAATAAACCTTCTTCCTCTGAACAAAAAGTCTTAAGTTTCCAACATGGGGGAGGGGCTACCCCAGCCTTTTTGCTCAACCACTGCCAGACATAGACCCGCTTTTTTCATTCCCATTGTCTGGTTGGCTATTGGAAACATTTGTATTTGTAACTTCTGAGAATCCTACAACTTACAGAGGAAAAGATTAACACTGAAAGTGGCTGAAACAGAAAATGTACAGTCGGTGTCTTCCTCACTGCAGTAAGGCTGAAATAAATAATTCTAGATAAACCAAGGGAAAACCAGGAGCCAAAGCAGCCATTCCCATCTTCACCCAGTGGCACAGTCCACGCTCCAGAGGAAAGCCCGGAGTTTACAAGCCGGTCAGGGTTTCATTGCATGACGCTGTCTCAAATGTTAACAAGAAAAAAGGGCAGCCGGCCTTGGAAAGCTTGACAAGTCGGACTGAGTTTAGTATGGACCAAAATGAAGCCATTGGCTCTGAGCGCACTCCACCTTGGTAACTGCAGGGTTCTTATCTACACAGCCTGACTCTGAGATAATATTTTTAAGGGGCCGTGAGTACAGCAAGTAAGCATACTGATTGCACACAACGGCATTCATAGATAAGAAAGGACAGAGTTGAAAGAGAAGAGTCGATCCGTTGAGGAAAAGAATGGAGAAGTGGGGATAAGGACAGGAAGACTGGAAGCAATGGGCTCCAGCAGTGTAGATACGGTTTCACAGGTAACCTGAGAGACAACGTTAGCCGCCCTCTAACTCTAATCCAAGTTTGCCATTTCACAAATGGGCAAATGATGGTTAGTCTAGAAACTTGCTTAAAGCCACAGAAGCAGGCTGTGACATAATTACATCTGGAAGCCTCCTCAAGTTCCCCGTCTACTCCACTGCCATTCCACATTTCTCCTGTTATAGTTATTTGCAATAAATTATTTAGTTTACTGGGCAATTTTTTAAAAATTATGTGTAGGTATGTGTGTCTACATGTGAATGTCTGCATGTGTGTGTTTTCATGTGTGTCTGCTTGAGTGTGTCTGCATGTGTGTATGTGTCTGCATGTGAGCATATGCATGTGTGCATGTGTGTCTGCATGTAGATGTATGTATGAGTACATGCATGTGTGAGTGCATGTGAGTGTATGCAATGTGTATGCATGAGTGTATGCATGTGTGTCTGCATGCATGTGTCTGCATGTGTGTGTCTGCATGTGAGTGTCTGCATCTGAGTGTAGTTGCCCATGAGGACCAGAGGTGTTGGAGCCCCTGGAATTGAAATAACAGAAGGCTGTGAGGAGCTGGATGTGGCTTCTAGGAACCAAACTCTGGAGTCCTCTGGAAGAGCAGCAAGTGTTCTTAACCACGGAGACATCTCTCTAGCCCCTATTCAGTGGTGTTTCTAAATTATGGTAAAAGCGTTTAACGTGAGGTTTGAACAGTTACTGCATGGTACAACACGGTTAACTATAGGCACAATGTTGTAGGACAGATCCCTAGATCCCATCTGGAGGTAACATACTTCATACCCACTGCACAGCACCTCCGTCTTTACCCTACTCTAGCTTCTGCCAACTGTCATGCTGCTTCTCTTCTATCTGTTTGACTGTCTTCATATTCCGTATAAAAGTAGAAGTATTTCCTCCTATGGCTGCCTTATTTCGCTTAGTGTAATCCCAAGGAGTATCTGTGCTGTTGTATATGATAGCAATTTCTTCTTTTTAAGAACACAACAAATGCTGGGTGTTGGCGGAGCACGCCGTTAGTCCCAGCACTCAGGAGGCAGAGGCAGGCGAATCTCTGTGAGTTCAAGGCCAGCCTAGTCTACAGATCAAATTCCAGGACAGACTCCAAAGCAATACATAGAAATCCTGTCTAATAAATCTATAATAACAATAATAATAAAATAATCGAGCAATATTCCACTGTACTTTCATATTCTCCACTTGCATTAGCCAACATTTGCAGTATCCATTCACACCCTAGGAGAGTGTTTCCAAGTTGTTCATCTTTTGGCTATTGTGAACAATGTTGGTTGAAATACAAAATACTGCGGTCACTATGGAAAACAGATTATGTGATTTATCAGAATGGCTGTGATTGGGCTAGCCCAACAATGGCTGTGTACCAACCGAAGGTCCAAGAATCCAGTAGTGAGTGGTTCATCTCTTGAGGCTGGATGTCTCAGCTGATCGTCAGTACCTGCCCGCATTCTGAAGAAGTAGGTTGCAATGCCAGTGAAGGGATGGTCTTGCCAGCAACAGCAAGGGCAAGCAGGCGACAACGGAGAGCGAGCTTCCTTCGTCCAGGTCAGTTAGGCCACCTGAAGAAGGTGTGGCCCAGATTAAAGGCAGATCATTCCACCTCAAAAGATCCAGATTTAAACATCAAATGATGTAATTTAAAAAAAAAAAAAGTCACAGGTGTACCCAGCCACTTGGATTTTCATTAATTCCAGTTGTAATCAAGTTGACAATGATGGACAGCCACCACAAGGTTCCCTTCTCATTCCTCCACATGCTTGCAAACACCAGTTACCTTTTTGGGTCTCTGTATCTGGCAGGTTGGTTGGTTTTTACACTTAGAGTTGTCTTTATATATTAAGTCACAGAGTTCTCTTCTGGTATTTTCGTACTCAGTTCCTCTCCCATCTCTCCCCCTCCCCGGTCTCCTGTCACTGCTTCTCTGATGGGTCCTTCAGCTCCTGCAGTCTTCCTTGCATTTTCTTATCCCATGTGTCCTGTGCCTCCTCTGCGCCCTTCCTCAAAGCCTCCTTCTTTTCCATCCTTGGTCATTTTCTAGTTTCCTGTCATCTACCCACACTTTCTCCCACCTCCATATTCATATTTAACAATGCGAAGCCGCTGTGGGACCCATGTATGGGAGATAGCATACGTTATCTGTCTTCCCATCTTGGATTTTCCACCCATTTTCCTGCAATTTTTGTAATTTTGATTTCCTTAATGGCTACATTTAAATTCCATTGTGTATAAATTTATACCTTGTTTCCATTATCCATTCATCTGTTTTGTGTCTTTAAGCTGTCTCCATCCCTCTGCTGTTATGAATAGAGCAGCAATAAATATGGATGTGCAAATGTCTATGGTATGATTTCCAGCCCGCTGAGTATAGGCTCAGGATGGTAGAACTGGGTCACACGGTAGTTTTATTTTTAGTTTTTTGAGAAGCTTCCACACCGATTACTTGCATCACCCACTTACAGTTGGGCTTTTGTTGTTGTTGATTGGTTGGTTGGTTTTGGGTTTGGTTTTTGAGGCAGAGTCCCTTGTAGCCAAGGTTGGCCTCAAATTCACTATTGAACTGGGAAGGACCTTTGACCCGTGATTCCCTTTTATCCACCTCCCAAGTGCTGGGATTACACGAGTATTACGCGAGTGCTACTATACCCAGTTGCTTTATTTATTTATTTTTTTATATGTTCATCCTAACAATTGTGTAATTGTTCATCTTACTTGCTAGCTCTCTCTTAATTATTAACCCGTAACTACTAATCTTTGTACTTCTACATGTCCTTATCTTACCAGAGAACATCTGGCACATCCTATCTTCCAGGTCACTACATGGCATCCCTTCCTGGTGGCCTCTCTCTCCCTCCTCTCCCCAGCCTTTTCCTGGTGTCTGATCCCCGACTATACTTCCTGCCCAGCTACTGACCAATCAGTGTTTTACTCATCAACCAATAAGAGAAACATATATACAGAAGAACATTCTCCCATCAACAATGCTTTGAATTTTATCAAGTATATTGATAAGATCTCTGCGTAAGCCATTGTGAGTGTTTCTGTGTATCATTGGAACCACCAGCATTAGAACTAAAAATCAGTGCTTCTTAGAACTCAGCTGAGGCAGGATCCCACGCAGAACAAACAACACTCCACTCTCCTGTCTTAGATGAAGTGTGGACCATTTCCCCCTCATATTTGGTGTAGACTGAATCAAACTGGAAAATTGAAAGAAATATGTGGAATGGGTGTGGCTGATGATAAACTTCTAAGAAGCCCATTTAAGAGGAAACAAATACACACTATAACTAAACTTTTCAGAAAAAGCGATTGAAAGCAACAGTGAGGTCTCAAGTGAGCACTTCCCCACACCCTCTCTCTACCCCTACCCAGGCCCTGTTTGCTTCTTGTTTGTTGTTGTGTAGTCACTTGTGACACTCAGAATGGTAGAGGCCCATACATCTTCACTGACCCAGAAAGCCATCACTCTGGCTGTTGTAGAGGAAGTGGCCCCAGGTACCTGACATCCACCGTCTTCACTTCTTCCCCAGTCACTTGCTGTATTGCTGTGAAGAGACGCCACGACCAGGGCAACTCTTATAAAAGGAAGCGTTTAATTGGGGCCTGGCTTACAGTTGTGGTGGCTTAGTCCTTATCATCATGGCCGGGAACATGGCGGCGTGCAGGCGGGCAGACACTGGAGACATAGGTGAGGGTTATATACTGATCCATGGGCAGAGAGAAGGAGACTCTGGGCTTGGCAAAGTCTGCCCCCAGTGACTCACTTCCTCCAACAAGGCCACACCTTCTGGTCCTTTTAAACATTTAAAATAATGCCACTCCCCAGTGACTACGTATTCAAATATATGAGCCTATATGTGTGCGGGAGGGGCGGCAGCATTCCTATTCAGACCACCCTACCATCCCTGATTCGAGGGCAGGATGGGCCTGTGGTTCAAGCATAGTGAATTTCAGAATGGACAGAGCTGTAACTGTGGTGCTAAGGGTGACTTGATTTGTCTTGCTGAACCCCTGGTGGCATTCTTGTTCGGGGCTTCATCAAGATAGTAAGTGTTGCAGGTCATTTCTAGAAAGTTCTCCAGCACTGGCATTTCCACACTCTCTGTTACTAAAGGAACATATTACGTCAGTACGCTGGAATTTGAAAGCAGGAATCTTTTGTTTTAGGAAGTGTCTCACTGTGTAGTCCTGACTGCTTTAGAACTAGCTCTGTAGAGCAGGCAGTCCTTAGACTCACAGAGATCTGCCTGCCTCTGCCTCCTAACTGACGGGATCAAAGAGGTAATTTAATAAACTCAATATGTTTCTACCCAGGTTTTCCAGGCTAGTCAGACAGACTACCTGGGTTAAGACCCAATTCTAACATCTTAATTCTGTGACCAGAGGACAATATGTAAGTTCTTTGGCTGTGATGTGTTTGCAGTTGCCATGCCAAATCTTTGCATGCTACTCGGGCTTAGACAGCCTGTGTTGTTCTACCACATAATATGGCAGATTTTTTATTTAAACATCCTTTGCTCTGTATCAAATTTGGTTTCTACTCTTATCTTTCGCTTGAAGATTAAGAATTTAATTTTCTTATTGTTTCTCTGTACATAAAGGAAATGATGTGGCTAGAGAAAAAGTTGATCAAGGAAATCAAAATCCGCTCTTGAGAAAGCCTGGGTCCAGAGATTTGTGCACTCCACCTAGGTGATGATTTTATCTTCTTTGCACAGGGAAATATCCCAGTCAGCCATTTGCTCCCCATCTCAATGAGCCTTTTCTTTCATCAGAGTCAGCACTGCAGTGCGTGCCCTTAACAAAACAGACTTCCTGCAATCTCTTCTGATATTGTAAGAAAATGAAAAATGGTCAGGCAGTGGTGGTGCTTACCTTTAATCCCAGGACTTGGGAGACAGAGGCACGCAGACCTCTGGGAGTTCAAAGCCAGCCTGGTTTACAGAGCGAGTTTCAGAGAAACACTGTCTCAACCACCTTGCCTCCAAAATGAAAACCACAAAGAGACATTAGGTTTGATATTTCCCCCCCCCAAAACTTGAGGATATTCATGCGGATTCCAGGGATCAAATTCAGGCCCCTTTACCTGCTGAGCCCGTTAACCCTTCCCGTGATCTATTACAGTGTCAGTTCTTGACTAATGCACTCAACCTGGAAAGAACATCCTGTTGTTTTCAGACAAATAATCCTTAGCAACTGTGATGTAGGAAAAAGACTCTTACAAGAAATTGGCTCTGGCTTGGCAGCTAATTAACAGTGTCATTTCTGCCATTGCCAGATAGTTCTCTTTCAAACTTCCATAATGGAAAGTCATCTTCCATATTTAAAAAGGCGGAGATTGCAACAATCGACTTTTGTTTTTCTGTGAATTTTACTCTCAGAAAAGCTTCCTTTTTTCTTTTCTTTTTTTTAAAGATTTATTTGTTTTATGTGTGTTGGTGTTTTGCATGTGTGTATATCTGTGTGAGGGTGTCAGATCCCCTGGAACTGGAGTTACAGAGAGTTGTTAGCTGCCCTGTGGGTGCCCAGGTTCCCAGGAAGAACTAGTGCTTTTAATCGCTGAGCCCTCTCTTCAGTCCTCCTATTTCCATCTTAAATTCATCATTCTGTGAGTCTTTTGTCTCCCTCCATCCTCTTAACCTTTTTTTTTTTTTTTTTTTTTTTAATTTTTGAGACAAGGTCTTACTACATGAGCCTCAAACTCATTCTGTAGCCCAGGCTAGCTTTGAGCCTGCAACCTGCAATCCCCTGACCTCAGCCTGCCAAGTATCTGAGATTATAGTCCTTCACCATCAAGCCTAGTGTTATCTTTTTTTAACCTAAATCATTCCGAAATAAGCTTAGCCTTAATAAAAACTTCCAGGTTGCCATCAGTAAAAACTCTTTTTACCCCATTTCTAAATATCCACTCTCATGAGAAGTGCCAATACCAATGCCCAATGGCTTTCCATTAGGTATTCTGCCTCTCAGGGAGGTAAGAGAAACTTTAGTATTGTGGCTGTATCATCTACTATCCCTTTTCCTGTGCTGGATTACACTATCCCAGGCTAATCTCTGTGAGATTACACTATCTCACAGAGCAAGTAGAATGGCAAAGGTATCAGAGAATAAATTTATTAAGGGAATAAAATGAAACCAGGCATGGTGGTACATGCCTGTAATCCCAGACCTCAGGAAAGGAGGCAGAAAGAGAAAGAGTTCAAGGCCGGCATCTGCTACAAAATGAGATCATGTCTCTAAGTCAACTGATCAATCAATTAACCCCTAGATTCCCACAGGATCCAATTCAAAATACCTGCCCGTGTCAACAATTCTTCCTTTTTTTTTTTTTTTTTTGTCAACTTGTTCTTTTTCTAATAAATTATCTTAAAATGCTTTATTTTCTTAGTGTCTGAGGGAGTATATGCCACATGTGTACAGGTAACCAAAGTGGCCAGAAGACAGAGTGTAAACTGGAGCCAGGCACTTGTGAGCCACCTAACGTGGGTGCCGAGAACTGAACCGTGTCCTCTGAAAGAGCAGTTAAGTGCTCTTAACCAATAAGTCATCTCTCAGCTCCAGCAAACCAACACTTTTTTCTTTTGGTTTGGTTTTTGGGTATTGGCTTTTCGAGACAGAGTTTCTCTGTATAACAGCTCTGGCTGCTCTGGAACTCACTCTGTAGCCCAGGCTGGCCAATTTTTAAAGTCTAGAAAGATTGTATACACTTTAACTTTTTAAATAAGAAAAATAAAAAGTAAGCTTAAGTCTCTTTGCCTCCCTACTTATCCAGCAACAGTTCCTAGAGTTCATTATGGTTGATCATAGTTTCTCTAAAACCTTGCAACACATAAAGAGGCTTTGGTCAATGAGGGCCCATTCGTATAACAGTGGTCTCATGAGATCACATGGTAGCCGAAAATTTTCTCTAGTTTAGCAGCATTGTAGCCATTGTATAGTTGTGATGCACACTAGTGTGCGTGGTGATGCTGGGACGGATTGTGCTGCCAGTTGTATGGAAATAGTAATATGATTACGTGCTTAATAAGAAGCAGTGCTAAGAGATAGTCATGTAACTGTATCACACCATACTATTATTTTATAGTGTACTCACAAAAAAAAGATTCATTTTTGTTTTTAAAAGTGTGTGTATGTGCACCAGGCAGTGGGTGCTCTGGACCTGGAATTACAGGTGGGTGTGAGCTGCCCAACATGAGTGCTAAGAACCCAACTCGGGTCTTCTGGAAGAGCGTTATGGGCTCTTAACCACTGAGCTATTTTTCCAACTTCACAGACTATACTCCCAACGCTTGGAAAGAACAGGATTATAGTGAAACAGCAAGCCAAGTGACACCATCAGCCATCTCGTGCACCTTTGTATGCTGTGCTTGGTTGCCGAATTCCTTCTGAGTAGAGTAATCTCACATCTTCATTGGGATCCTAGGAGTAATAGGCTATATCATATAGCCTACTTGTGTAAAAGATCTGCACCATCTAGGGTTGTGAAACTACCCTTTGATGTTAACGCAATGATGAAACTGCTCCACACGTTTCTCAGACTGTTAAGTGTGTGCGTGTATGTATGTGTGTATATATATATGTATATATATATATATATATTTGCATATGTATCCTGAAAATGTGGTATTTTAACTGTGTGAAATATGCTACACTTTTATTCATTCTAAGATATTTTTCAGTCAGTGTTCATAATGATTTACATAGTATTGACTTAGTTATTTTATACCTTTATCAATACAAAAGTATTGGTTCTGTGCAACAGAAAACTTTATTAAGGTGGTTTTTGATTTATCTATCTTTATTTCATGAGCACTACTGTTTTGCCTGTATATATCTGTGTGAGGGTGTGAGAGTCACTGGGGCTGCAGTTACAGACAGGTGTGAGCTGTCGGGTGGGTGCTGGGAATTGAACCTGGTCCTCTAGAAGAGCAGCCAGTGCTTTTATCCCTTGAGTCATCTCTCCAGTCTCTAAGATGGCTTATATAGTAAACACCTTTATTATACATGAAATCTAGAGTCAGTGAAGTTCAACAATCTGATGACATTTGAAGATCCAAGTAATTTTCAGGTTAGTTCAACATCTCAGTACTGTCATGAAGATTCTGTCACATCCCTTTCTCTGCTTTGCCATTCTCAGATAAAAGTGAGAATTTTAATGTCCTCAACATAGCTACAGCAGCTGTAGGTATTATTCATCATACAGCGGCATATATAGGCATTTAAAAGACTGTTCCTCTTCATATGCCTCTTTTTTGTGTGTGTGTGCCAAGGAGCAGATTTAAATTCAGGTGTATATGCTAAACCAATCTTTGGCAAAAGAACTGAAGCCACATTGAAATTGATGACACAGGAGATTGGCAGGCGAGCTTATGGGCTACATCTGTCCTGTTGTCTGCTTTGCACGGCCCATGAACTATCGGTATTATATTTTTCTTTTTTAAAGACTTCTTAATTTTTGTTTTTATGTGTGTTTTGCCCATGTATGTATGTATGTATGTATGCATATGTATACACACACACGCACACACACGCACACACACGCACACACACGCACGCACACTGAATGCATGCCTGATACCAGGAGGCCAGAAGAATTCTCTGTAACTGGGGGTTTGGATGTTGTATGAGGGAGCTGGGGACAGAACCAGGTGCTCTGGAAAAGCAGCCAGTGCTCATAACTACTGAATTACCTCTCCAGCATTTCTAAATGAGGGAGAGAATGGGAAATAGTCAATCTTAGATACCTTTTGTTTGGTTTGGGTTTTGTTTATTGAGGCAGTTTCTCTATGTTGTTCTGGCTGTCCTGTAACTCCCTCTGTAGACCAGGCTGCCTCTGCCTCCCGAGTGCTGGGGTTAGAGGCGTGCACCACCACACTGCCTACATCTGTGGAGTCAACATACCCAGGATTGGGAATATTTAATAAGGAATAATTACATCTGTACTGAACTTGTACACACCTGTCTTGCCACTTCTTAAGCAACAATGTATAACTACTTATGGAGAATTTACATTGCATTTGTTGGTCATTACCACTAACTTAGAGATGATGAACTTATTGGAGGATGTGTACAGGTTACATGTAGACACTATGCCATTTTACTTGAGTCTGTATCCATAGGTGTCTTAGAGGTACCACTGCAATGTGCTGTGACACAGGAAAATGATAAAAAATGAAGAGTCTAATGTCCATAGGTAAAGCATAGCTGTTTTCTTAAAGGATGCTTTCACACTGCAGTAGCAGAGTTTAATGGTGACAGTGGGAAACTATGAGGTCCACAAATCCAAAATATTTACTAATCTAGCTATTGACTCGTCCCTGGCCCATAATATCCACTGGGGACACAGAGTGTTCCTGCACTAAGCTATGTGGTCAGTAAGGACGAACAAAATTGAGCTCTTCCCAGAAAGACTGGAAAGGAAAAGTAAATGGGCCAGATAGAAATCAGCAGTGCCTGCTTATGCTGCCACACATTTTCTTTAGAACTTTCGATTGGCAGAGAGCAAATTCACCTTATTCACCTTACAATGTCTCCAGTGCTGGAAGGAAAGCTGGTTTGCATCGCTTCAGCCGAAGGACCTGGTGTGGACAATGACAAAATAATTATTGTTAACTGCAAGAGAGAGTCCCCAACGACATCGTATGCGTGGTCTTCTGCACCTGATCCTGCTGATCTCCTTAATGTCCCCTGACGTCTCAACCGCAGTTAATGATGCTCCTTCTACTGTGGAACGTTTGCAATTCTCTGCTCTCACCAAGCCTTCTCCTAACTTTTGTCCGTGTTGTTGCTTCTACCTGGAACACACTTCCCTCTTGTCTACCTGGCCAACATCTTGAACCTTTAAGGCCTAACTCAAGTGTTGTTGCCTTTGAAAAAACATATAGAACATCCAGCTGACTTTGCTATCTTTTCTAGGGTTCCCTAGAATGAAAAGCCAGAGACAAGCATTTCCTCACTTTGTGACATGATTCCAGAGAACAAAAGTTAGGATGGAAAATCAAGAGTGAAACCAGTAAAAAGGAAATGAAATAAATGTGCAGTACATTACAGAACACATTTACGGCCACAGGCAATGGATCGAGTCACGGGATCCCGAATTCAGAAGGATTTGCTCAAAGAGAAAGGGATAATTTTGTACTCTCTCAGTCTAAGCTCTTACACTTTTACATCTGCAAAGAGAAGAAGTCTTAGGGTAGAAAACAAAAGATACTGACCGCAGTGATCATGTGTCATCTTGGCTCAACTGGTAACTATGGATACAAAGTGGATGTGAGGTGCCTGGTTTGTTCCACAGTGTGAATTATGCAATCTGACTGTAGCCGTCGCTAGTCTGCCACAGGGCCTTCCGAGACAGTTGCTGACAGCGTCAGTAAAGCAGTGGCTCTGGTAGTAATAGACAGACGAGCACGGTCTTTGGTGCTGCTTTGGCTCAAGACTTGGTTTTTATGCCCCTTCACCACTCCCTGGCTAGGCAGCTCTTTATCTAAGGGTGTGGAACAATTTGCCTTACTGAGTAATGGTTTTTGCATCTACCCATTTATAGTTATTATTAAGTGTGGATGCACTGAGAATCCCAACTAGCACCATGGCACTGTCACAAGGTAATCTACGAAATTTCAAGTTGCTTGACGTCCCATGCACTGTTTAAATTGTGACGGAGAACATTAACCTACTTCTGTGGCAATGGAGTGCATATGAAAGACAGCTCTTGTGCCTCACTATTGGCAGGGCTGGGAAGAATCTATTCCCTAGGGCATTAACCACATGCCAGGCAACCAAAGGCTAGACTGTTATTTTATAGTAAAGTAGACCACACCCAGCACAGCAGCAAGAGTTAGAGCTGTTCTTAGGTTACATTTCCAGTAGCCAACAACCATGATTTTCTGTGATGGAGCTTGCTTTTTTGCAGTGGCCAAACAGGCTACATAACGGACTGGAAGAAGAAGGTGACAGGTACCAACAAAACTCCAGGCTGTAAGTCTTTCACAGAGCTACGGATGTCTGTTTCCTCTTGAGCGGTTGTCATTCTTAGTTACTGCTTTACCCAGCAATGGTGTGCACTTTCTGCTGTTTTGAATATTTTCCCCCCTGTCACAACAATTCTTTGCTACACAATAGGGGAAACAATACAATACAAGAATTCTGCCAGTTGCTACATACACATTTCAACTTGGCATTTAAGAGTATAAATTCAGGATAAATCTGTCTGCCCTGAACCACTGTGAGGTAAGCCCGGGGCCATCTGGCCTCCATGAATTCTCTCTCTCCTTGGAGGCTATGACGGCGGCTTCTGTTTTCCCAGTATGATGTAAGCTCAGACCCTGTACCCAACAAGCCTTGAAATGTCTGTCTGTTTCCCTTTTCTCAATGAGCTGTCTCTATAAATAGATACGTGTCCTTTGGGGGAACTGTTGGAAGAATACACAGGATGTGTTTGTCCTAGAACTGCAAGATCTGTACTTTGCTTCCTTGCTACATGAGTTCCTGCCTAGAGCTTGCTTAACTGTGTGGTGGGTAAGGGGATGTAATGGAGACAGCTAGAGACCGGCATTCTGCCCACCAGCTGTCTGCCTTTTAAGAGGCACATGTAGGTCAGATAGCACTCCAGTGGACGGACGCTCATTTAGCTTTCTCCAAGGCGCACTGGTCTGTTAGTCATTATCTCAGAAGCCTGTAGGCGAGGCACTCGGGTTACTACTCTGGCCTTGCAGCTCATTATTGTAATTATGTTCACTTTCTGTCTGTCAGGGGGCTGCCATCTGGCCTCTGCTATTTTGGATGCTTATTGATTCATTGTATTAAGAAGTCCAGTTCCTTGGCAAGACCTCTTACTCTCAAGTACTGTAGACAGCCATCATTGAATAGCACAAAGAAGCCAATGGCACCTTCATCAGGGAACTTCTACCTTAGGGGTTCTTATGTCCTCTGGGATCTTAGGAGAAATACAGTTAGGCTGTCTTAGACTTTATATTCTACTTTTTCCATAATTCTAACTTCCTTTGCCTTTAGACAACGTTCCTAAGTGGAGGTACTGTCATGTTCCCTTCATCCTATCTGTGCTGTAGGTACCCTTCCCTACTGTTATTAAAGTGGACTCAGGTGTCCTTCCTTTGTTAAAAACCCATGTTGTCAATGGTAATGTTGTCTTCATTAATGCCCTGCCCTCCTTGACTTGTTACTATCAAGATCCCATCCCTATAACTTTGTCCTTTGTTCAAACAGGTGACAGCATTCTTTACCTCATTGGAGGTGAGTGTAGGGACCCCAGAAAAGGACAGTCTAGTCTTTCTAGGACAGCAGTTATCAACTGGTGGGTTGAGACCCCCTTTGGGGGTCAAATGATCCTTTTACAGGGATTCCGTAAGACCAACTGCATATCAAGTATTTACATTACAATTTATAACGGTAGCAAAATTAGAGTTATGAAGTAATGGTGGAAATAATTTTACAGTTGGGGTTCACCACAACATGAAGAGCTGTATTAAAGGGACATAGCATTAGGTAGGTTGAGAACCACTGCTCTAGACAAAGCAGAGGGAACTGTTTATGTCAAAAGAGTGGAAATTTCATAGGCTAATGCTTTCATGACAGGTTTCAGCAACCCATTCTTTCCTTATTCAAGGACTTTGCTATAGATGGCATCTCTGGGCTATCCATCCCTTTGCAATTCTGTTACCATGCTGTCCAATCTTGGGTCTGGTTGCCAGGCATTCCATGCTCTGTCAAAGAAGATTCGGTGTAAAACACAAGATATAGCACAAGGGGGAAACCAAGGAATTGTGAGGAAGAAACCAAAGCAGTGACACACACACTCACACACACACTCACACACACACTCACACACACGCACACTCATACACTCACACACACACTCATTTACACATACACTCACACACACATACACTCACACACACTCTAACACACTCACACTCACACACTCACTCACACTCACACACTCACACACACATACACTCACACACTCTAACACACTCACACTCACACACTCACTCACACATACACACACACTGACACACTCACACACACTGACACACTCACACACACACACACACACACACACACACACACGTGCGCATGCCTCCCTTACTGTATTCACAGACAGCATCCTAGTTTTTACCCTCTGCCTGCCACCTGTCTCAGGTGCTAAAGGTAGGGACATGGGATCAATTGGCATCATGAGCACTGAGATTACAGCACTTCTGTGGTGTAAACCCACCAAAAGCCAGATCCCAAATCTACTCATGAAGAAATGTCTGACGAACAAATTACCTGACAGTCCACAAAATGTATACCCTGTACTTCTGTTCTCTGCCCACCCCTCCCCACCCCTACCCCCACGACCCCTCTCCACCAACACACACACACACACACACACACTCACACACACACACTCACAACATGACTGTTGTGAAAGACAAAGTCTGGGAAATTTGCTAAACAAAAATCAAATGTGATATCTGAGCCAAGATTTGGTTTTGCTAAAACAAACATTATTGGGACATTTGACAAAGTTTGGGTCTGACCTGTAGGTTAAACATTATTTTTTGCATTGATGTTTATTTCCTGGTTTCTTGTATTGTGGTTAGTTTAAAGAGGTCCTTGTTTTTATGAAAATGGCATGTTAAGGGTAGGAGAACATCATCTCTGATGGAAAGTGACAATAAACTTTTAGAATTTGAGAAAACTAAGAAAAAAGGGGGGCTATGAGGATATGAAGGATATGGGACAGCTCTTTGTATAGATACTGTGACAAAAATCTGAAACTATCTCTAAATGAAACTTAAATTTTTAACATGTATATTCATAGATATGTATACAAATATGAATCTATGTGTGCATTGATCTGTCTTAAGTTCTTAGCATAATGCTTCTGTCACATAGAAGATGTTATATGTACATTTAAGAAGAGATGAGAGGGGAGTTTAAACAAAACAAGGGCAGGTTTTAGTTGACTCTGCACTTTCTTTTACTTTTATAATTTAGGATATCCCACATAGAAGAGCTCTTTTGCCTTAAGGCATGTATTTTCCAAAAGAAAACGGAAGACGGAAGTTTCTGTTCTGCGTGGACCAACTGCCATTTAGTTCCAAGTAAACACACAGAGGCTTATATTAAGTATAAGCTGTTTGGCTTGAGTTTCTAAGCTAGCTTCTCTTAATTATTAACCCATTTCTATTAACCTAAGTATTTCCAAGTGGTCTTGGCTTACTGAAAAATGCCCAGTGTTCTATCTTCCCAGCAGCTACATGGCGTCTCCCTGGTGGCTCCTCTCTGCCTTCCTCTTCTCAGAGTTCTCCTAGTCTGGTAGCCCCACCTATACTTCCTACCTGTCTACATCCTGTTTGCCCATTGGCTGAAACAGCTTTATACATCAACCAATAAGAGAAACATATATGCACACCATACAGAAAGAACATCCCCCATCAGAAACTTGTGCTTTGATCACAAATATTGGTTCAGTTAGTAGACACAAGTATCCACTAGTTTTTGTGGGGTTTTGTTGTTGTTGTTTGTTTAATGTTAAAAATTCTATGTACCCTAAAATTTACAGTACTCACATTTGGAAAGAGGCTGATCAAGAAAGTCACTTAAGTGTAAGTTTCTTGAGCTGTGTGGGTCTCAACCCCATATGGGATCATGTATCTGAATGTTTGGCAAGAGTCAAAGGCTACTAAAAACGCAATGACCACAGGTAATTCAAAATCAAGTGATATGCCTCAACACACAAATTGCAGTTTCAATGAGTGCTGCCCTAAGCAGCCTAGCCCAGATTCAGGACAACTGTGTTACCAGTTGCCATGCATGCAAAATGTTCCATGCTTATAGATATGTAATGGTCTAACTATGGAAGCAAAGACTTGATATTTCCCTACCACCTTTGCCAGCACCTGTCAAGTTACTATGTATGTATTTGGATTGTGTTCTGTTAGACACCTTCATCTCTCTAGGGTGGAAACTTTCTTCCATCCTTAATAAATGGTAACACTGTATACATACCAAAGAATGGGGTTTTGGTTTTGTTCTGATTGGAACTCACTCTATGGACCAGACTGGCTTCTAATTCACAAAGGTCCACCTGCCTCTACCTCCTGAGTCCTGGAATTAAAGGTGTGTGCCACCACAACTGGCAAGGAATTTTTAAAAATAAATTTCATCATTTGTGCACACATTTTCTATAATCATATACTAAATTACCTCAAAAATTTCCAGGTGTAAAAAGGGAATGACGAATAGCAAAAGTGTATATAAAGGTAACAGTTCAAATTCTCTGGAAATAAACTTAATAACAAATTTTTATTAAATAAAAGAAAGAATACAGATAACTTTTCTTAGTGTACATTTAAAACGATTTATATGTCACCTGCCATCTGTTTGTAGCCCTGCAGGAAAGCCTTAACACTCTTAGAGAGAGCTGGAAGATACCAGAGGGTCCAGAAGAGCCAGCTCTAGACACTGATGCTTGGCCATGGGCAATCCCCTCACTTCCTCTTACATAATCCAAGGAATCTTTTTTTGTTTTTTAGTCATAGCTAGCTTGAGTCAGGCTCCTAAGATCGCTATAAAACCTGTCACCACCAACACACACAAAAACTGAGACCAGTGGTTTGTCACACTCTGGAACGTCACCCGGTTGGAGATGTAGTCAACTCGGTTTTTAACAAACCTACACAGGACCTTCTCTTGGTCTTCACGTGGCATGCCAGTGTTCAGACTGTCCCCACTACTGGTGATTTTTCTCTCAGCTGTCTTTGTTTCTTTCACAGTTTCACTCAAGATCTGGACCAATCCCAGCTTTTGACACATGTGGCATCATTTCGTGCCTTCTTACATAACCTCTCATAAGCTGCTGTGTTATTGATATCCAGGCAACCTATGCTCTGTAATTCTCATAATTTTGAGCCTCAAGGCTACAATAAACCATGTTGTTATGTAGTATTTTTGGAGGGGTAGTGGATTTTAAAAGAATGTGAATTTCTGAGACTGTAGTTCCTGAATATTAAGAACAATGAAGAGGAAAGTAGATGCAACTTTGCATTGTGGGAAAGAGAAGACTCCCTGGGGACCAATGTGAACTGAGTATATTTTCTCAGATGAAAAATCCATTATATATGACCTTCTTGTCAATCTAATTCTAAATTCAATTGCATGCTTTAAAAACTTATGAAGTCTATATGAAATTCAAAAGCATATATATTATTTGTTGGAAGTGATCTGCAATACATATTTAAAAAATCCAGCCATAAGAATTATAGCTCAGTGAAAAAGAAATATAAATAGTTTATACATAAATGATAGGGTACCAGATCTCAACCAGGATTATACTGAAATGAATACTAAAGCAACAATACTATACTATATCTTATTAACAGACTGGCAAAGATTAAGAACATACACCCAAAGACATATATTGCTGTTAAAAATTCAAGTTAGCATAAGCTTTTTGGATGACATTTTTGTAGTGTTTATCTAAATTTCAAACACATCTATTCTTTGACCTGGAAATTCCATTTCTAGAAATTTACAGGTTCCTCACACAAGCACGCAAGAGCTCATATTATAAAGTTATTATGGCAGCTTGTCACAGTAAAACTCTAAAATCACTCTAATGGTATGCCAGAAGTGGAACAGTTTAATATAGGAAATCTGGGTTGTGAAAGAGCTACATGGTGGGTTCGGAATGTTAGATGGCAAAAGCTAGTTTTAAGACCATGTTGGGGCAGGGGGGAAATTTCGTGTATGCAAAACGGCAGAAAAATGCTGGTAAATTCTGAAAAGTAGACTTTTTTGTTTATGTTTGTTCGCTTGTTTACTTATTTTCTTGACATGGGGGTCTCTCTATAAACCCCAGACTGGCCTGGAATTTACTAAATAGCCTAGGCTGGCCAAACTCACGGAAACCTTCCTGCCTCAGCTCTTTGCGTGCTAGAATTACAGGTGGGAGCCACTGTATGTGTGCAGAGTAGAATTTAAATGAGAAGAAAGAAAAAGGATAATTTTTCTTAGTTACTTTTCTATTGCTGTGATAAAATACAGTCACCTAGGCAACTTTAAAATTTTAAAATAAAAGTTTAATTTGGCTTATGGTTCCAAGAGGGTTCGAGTCTATGATGGTGGAGTGAGGGAATGGAGACGGGCGGCTGGAGCAACAGCTGAGAGATCACATCTTGATCCACAAGCAGGAGGCAAGGAGCACAACGAGAATGGGACAGTAGTAGGCATTCATTAAATGTAGATATGAATGAATGAGTGCACTTTAGAAGGAAGAGTCCCTAAAGATTTGAGGGAAAAGGTACTGGTACCCAGGTCTCAAAAGCACGCCAGGGTGGTGGAACAGGCATGATAGCACACGTCTTTAACCTCAGAACTTGGGGGCAAAGGCAAGAGGATCTCTGTGAGTTCAAGGCCAGCCGGATCTAGATAGTGAGTCCCAGGACAGCCAGGGCTGTGTAGAGAGATCTTGTCCCAAAAAAGGAAGGAAGGAAGGGAGGGAGGGAGGGAGGGAGGGAGGGAGGGAGGGAGGGAGGGAGGGAGGGAGGGAGGGAGGGAGGGAGGGAGGAAATGAAGAAAGACAGAGGAAGAAAAGAAAAGGATGGGACTCATTAGCTGTCTCTTTAGCACAGTTCATTTGGCAAATCCTGTTTCCTTGAGTAACCTAAGGAAAGTGCCACAGGCACACAATTAAAACCACTCAGCCAGGCCGGGTGTTGGTGGCGAACGCCTTTAATCCCAGCACTCGGGAGGTAGAGGCAGGGGGATCTCTGAGTTTGAGGCCAGCCTGGTCTACAGAGCTAGTTCCAGGACAGGCTCCAAAGCAATGTAGAGAAACCCTGTCTTGAAAAAACAAAACAAAACAAAAAACAAACAAACAAAACCTGTCATTTGTGTTTTCAGAATCCCTCATGATAGAGCAAGCACAGCTTCTAACATCTCCTTTCCTGAATCACTGAGCTCAACTTCAACCTCAGAGCTGTGAATAGACAAAGGAACGTCCCTTTACACACCTGGGGCACACATAGATACAGAGGTAACAGCTGATGATACTATTACAAATACTGGTACTCTTGTCACCACCATGACCAAGACAGTTAACTAAAAGTGAGACTACCCAATAGTAAATTGGGTTGACATGCCTTTGGGTACAGAGGATGAGCAGAAGGGACACAGACCTTTCCATCAGGTTATTTGCATATCTATAGTCCACATTTGCATACTATTATAAATATATTGGAAGATGGAATTGAGGAAAGACTTCTAGGGACCAGAAAGGTTGCAGATCTTAGAAATTCTGTCTGGGACTCAGCACCTGCAGAGGTGCGTCCCTCATTTCAGCTCTCATACTTGCCTGCTTTTGCTTGCCCTCGTTGCCTCTGGAACAAATGGTTTTTTTCCCATCTGTGAGCAAGTTTGATCTTATAGCATTCCAAAGGGTTCTAGCAGCTTCTAGAAGATGTCACATTTCTAGCTTCATTCTGAAAAATTTCCAGTGAATTTTCTAAGTGAGTTGCTATCAAGTAAGCGTAGACCAGCCAAGAGGGTGGATTGCATGCACTACCTCAATCCTTCGGCCAAGGAACTGGGTTACTGTGATTGGCAGCTCCATACAAAACCATACAGGGTTCAAGGTAGAGATGATGCCCTTCTGAAGGAAATGGCTGATGTTACCAAAAGAAAAAAAAAGTGGCCAGCATCAACTGAAGAATGTCTGAAGACAGACAGACAGGCAGGCAGACAGACTGGTCCCAGACAGACAACAGACACACAGACAGGAGATTGACCAATTAGATGATAAAGGAGTATGTCTGCTCTTCTATTTATTCTAGTATTTGTTCTTGTTATCTTTTCAAAAGATGTCTTTTTTGCTATTCTTTCCTGTTAATATTTTTTAAGTTATAAAATTCTAGTCTTAAACCTGCTGACATCCTAACTTGAAGTTATGATACCCAAGACGGATTTGAAAAGAACTGACATCGTTTACAGTATTAGACTTCCAAGTACTGAATACAGTTTTCTCCACTTAAACTTTGTGTCAAGTTTTTAGTTTTGGTAGATCTTTTATAAAATTTGGGTGAGTTTTATTTTTTTTAAGTAACAGCATGTACTACTCTGATTAGGAAAACGTCTTAATGAAATAGAAACAGTCACCACACAGTGCTGTTCGGTTTGGGCATTGTACCATTCCTTACACAGACTACGAAGTAAGCTGAAGCCACCCTGCGAAGGTGAGAATGCCCACTGGCGGCAAAGCAATGGGTGAAGGGAGGCTAAGCGGCTGCCAGAAACCATTAGGAAAGGTTGGTGTATCCGTCACGTGAGAATATGTAAGCTATCCAAAGCACGGCAGGGCGGGGAAACCGCGTGTGGTGGGTGAATGCATGCATGTGAACTGGCCAAGGAGTACATCTTGTTGGGAATGGATAGGTGACATCCGAGGACAGAAAAGTTCTCCAAACAAGTCTAAGCTCTCTGCAAAGGAAGATAAAGGGTCCTGTTGCCAGTAAAGTTTCTGGGGCTAGAGGGCATCTCTCTGTGTAAGTTCAGTTGGAACAGTGGGGGAAACAAAGCTTGGGCTTGGATCTGGATTGTATTCAGATCAGGGATAAAAGGACTGACACACATTCAGAGAATGCAGAAGTCGGGGAGTAGAAATGTGGGGTGGAGCCCCTCACATCTGAAACTCAGAATTCTAGACTGGAGGGGACCACGCTGAATATCCCAGCTGAATTCACAATGACCCCATACACTCCTGGAACATTTTGTAAATGGAACCTTATTTTATGTAGTATTTTAATCAACAGTTTCACTGGCCACAGCACACTTTCTTTCCTTATATACCTGTATATGTACACATCTCCCATGAATATTATATATATATCATATCATATCATATATATATAATATACATGTGATATAAATGTAGTAATGAACTGAGTGTTTAAAAAAAAAACATATCTTGGATCTCTTGGTCCTTTTCATTCCTTCTTTTTATCTAAGATCACTTCCTTTTACAATGAAGAATCCCGTGGGCCATCTCTTGTAGTTTAGCTGCCAACAAATGGTCTTGCTGCTCACCTCTCTAAAAATGACTTTATTTTGTATCTTGTAAAGAATCCTTCTGGAATACTCTACAGTGGCTACCTTTATTCCCACCACTCTGTGTAAAGATTCTGCAGTTTGGCTGTACTGGGCACATGTGTGATGTCTCTTACCTATTAATTTTTCCTATGGTTGGCCAAACTTCGTGGCTTTGTGAGCTTAGGTCTTTCAAAATTTTGGCTATGATGACTAATGGCTCACTCCTTTTTGGGTTCTGCTTCTGTATTTTAGAAGTTGCTGGCTTTTCTTTCCAGCCTGGTCCCACCACCCTGCCTCAGCCCCAAATAAGCACATAGACACTACATTAATTATTAAATTGTTGGCCTATGGCTAGGGATTCTTATTGGCTAGCTCTGTCTTAATTATCAACCCATAACTACTAATCTATGTGTTTCTACATGGCCTCATCTTACCAGAGAATGCCTGGCACAGCCTATCTTTCTGGTCTCTACATGGCGCATCTCTGCTTCTCTCCCCAGCATCCTCCTCATCTCTTAGCCCCACCTATCTTCCTGCCTCTACTGGGCAAACAGTGTTTTAGTCATCAACCAATAAAAGAAACACAAATACAGAATAATAGCCTTCATCATTAGAGTATTTGGATGATCCCAAGGTAATGGCTGGCACAGTCTTTTATTTTATTTTAACCTCTTTCTTCTTTGCCTTTTAGTTTGGTGATGTCTTCAAATAATGACCCTCCCTTGGCCCTTCTCAGTGACCCTTGGCACTCTTGGGGCAAGGCTACATGTCGACGCTTATAATCAATACTTTTTCTTTGTTACTTAAAAAGCTTTCCGGTATGTTATTTTATTAGTTTCCCTCTCTCTGCTTAAATTCTTCCGTTTGTATGGTGCATTGATTACTTTTCTTGTTGCTATGACAAAAACAATTTAAGAAAGGCTAGATTTATCTTGGCTCACAGTCCCAAGGTCCAGTCCATCATGTCAGAAAGGCATGGAAGGATAAGCGTGAGGCAGATAGTCACATTGCATCTACAGTTTGGAATCAGAAAACAATGAATGGTGGTATCCAACTCATCTCCTTTTCATTCAGTCAAAGACCCCAAGCTTTGGGATGATGCAGTTCTCTCTGGGGGTAGCTTTTCCATCTTAGTTAACTGAACCTAGAAACTCCCTTATTGGCAAGCCTAGATGCCTGTCTCCTACATGATTCCAGATCCTACCAAGTTGACAATACTATAGGTGTTGTCCATTTCATCCATTTTAAAGATAACTATATAACAAAGATAATGCATTGACATTGATTCTGTAGCCATTTGCATCTGGTATACAGATCTCTGGTTATGTAGCCAAGTTTAGATTTGGGGCAAACTCAGGTTGAAATCCTGCCTCTGCCACTTAGGATCTCTGCAGTGCTGGCGTAAATTTTATTTTCCTTTGAATTTCAGATTCTCATCTGTAAAATGCTCAATCTATAAAAATACAATCTCCTGGCAGGGCTCCTGTGCGGCTGGAATGAGATGTTTCAAGGTGAACAGTGTGTGCATTGGTTTATTTCTGTGTGTAGCAAGGCTCTCCTTGTCAGAAAGCTAGTCTGACTCAATGAAAGCAAACACTATTCTTTTCCAAGACAGATTTAGTTTCCTATGGGCTTCTAAGCAACACTCGAGGGACTGCAGAGTACACATGCTCACTGGGGAAGGGAGGAGTTAGTCATCTTACAAAATGCCTAAGAGTCACTTTATTTTTAGAATGTTCTCTTTGGTGGTTGACATCTTAATGCACTGTAATTTGAAGTGAGTGCATGTTGAGTGAGTACAGCGTAAGCACTTCGTGGTGGCGAGGGTAATTCTCCTCAAATGTGTTATGAATCAAAATGTGGCGAAGAACGCACAAGAAGCACAGAGCACAAGTGCCTTAGCAACGGGGAGAATGCTAAGAAAGAAAGAGAAACAGAAGGGTGCTAAACAAAGTGCTCACTTTAAATACATCCTGCACTTCTTTCTTCGCCGATGTGATATTGCAAACAGCGAAGTTCCTGAAAATTAATACTGTATGTGTGGAAGCTTCAAATTCACATCTCAGGGGAGATAGGATGTCATACATGTAAGCGTCTTGGTTTGCTTCTCTGCTGTTGTGACAAAACACTGACCAAAACCAACTTTGGCATAGGTTCATTTGGCATAGAGTTCATGATCAGGGGGCAGGAACTGATACAGAGGCCACAGAAGCTGTTTGCTGACTTGCTCCCTGTGGCTTACCTCTCACAAGCCAGGGTCACCTACTCCATGGTGGCAACGCCCACACTGGGCTTTGCCCCCAGCACCGATCATTAATCAGGAAAATGCTTCACAGACATGCCCTCAGGCCTATCTGACAGAGGCAATTCCTTATTTGAGGTGCCCTCTTTTCAGAGGACTCTAGTTTGCGTCAAGTTGACAAAAACTCACACACTAGCTAGATGGCAGAGTTTGACCTTCTAGACACCATAATAACATTGGACAGTACCTTATTCTTCCTCTACATATGTGTGTGTGTAGATATACACATATTTAAATATACATGTATGCGCGCACACACATATATAAAGTGTGTGCATATGCATATGAGGATGCATGAGTATGCATGTATGTATGTATTACGTATGATGTATGTATGTGCATGAACCTGTATGCACATCTGTATACGTGCATGTGGAGGCAGATGTTATTAGTCACTCAGTGTCCCCACTTTCTTTTTTGAAGCAGGATTTCTCACCAGCCTCGGTCTCACTGGTAGGCTGCCTGTCCAGTGAGCCCCAGGAATCTGCCTCTCCGCATCTCTAGAACAATGGGATTATAATCATGTACCATCACGCCTAGCTTATATAGAATCCTATCTAATTGGTTCTGTTTCTCTGCAGAAACAAGATCAATATTCCCTTGACTGTATCATCTTAAGGGATGAAATGGAGTTTGCAGTCATGATCAAGTTAGGAAACTGAAATGGGAGAATTGCTTGGGATTACACAGTAGTCATAATGTAATTGTAAGGATCTTTCCCTGTATGAGAATCAGGGAAGACATGAGGAATAGGTCCAGATGATGTGACTGCTAGCTGGGAGCTAGCCAGGAAATACCCAGAAGAAAGCTCAGAATGGCTACCGTGCTGACTTCAGACTAGCAGGATTATGATAATTAATCTCAATTGTCATACGGGTGAAATCCAGAGTCACCTGGGAGATAAGCACAGGCCTGCCTATGACAGATTAGTTTGGCAGAGGTGGGAAGATCCACCCCAAAAGTGGGTGGCACCATTCGCTAGGCTTGGTCCTGTATTGCGTATAGAGGAGAACCTGATCTTGGCAACAGTATTCGTCACTCTCCTCATTGATTGTAGTCACAGTTTGACCACCTGCTTCCCACTCCTGCTGTCTTGGCTTCCTCACCAAGATGGACTGCAAGCCCAAATAAACTCAGCCTTCCTTGAGTTGCTTTTGCCAGAGTAATTTGTCATAGCAACAGGAAAAGTAGTACAGACTCATTCTCAACTTTTGACTTTCAACATTGTAAGATGATACATTTACTTTATCTTAAGGTAGTAAGTTTATGATAATTTGTTGGAGCAACAACAGGGAACTAATACTATGTTCAGGAAATATTTATGGATCAACAAAATGACTTAAGTACTTAATACGTTAAGCTATTATAAGCAAAACCCTTGATAAGGATTTTAAAGATTTGTTATTATTCCTTTGTTGTTACTATAATTATTATTAATTAGTTATGTGTGTGGCATTGTATGAAAATGTGCACATGATTACAAGTACCTTTGGAGTCAAGAAGAGATCAGAAACTTCCCTAGAGCTGGAATCACAGGCAGTTGTGAGCCTCCTGACATGAGTGCTGGAAACCAAATTCAGGTCCTTTGCAGGAGCAGAAAGTGCTCTTAGCTACTGAGCCATCTCGTCAAGCCCTGATCAAGATTTTATTAAGCTTATTGACAGATGAGCAAACTGAAATTCAGAAAAATTGGGTAATTCAGGAAATCACCAAGACAACCATGTAGTGGAAGCCAAAGTATCTTCTATTCCACTGTTTCCTCAAAATCCTAAGACATACAGCCATACATTAGAGCAGCAAAAGATGGTTTGAGAGCCTGTCTTAGTCAAAGTTCTATTGCTGTAAATGGACACCACGACCATGACCATGACCATAGCAACACTTATAAAGGAAAACATCAAAAACCAAATCTCATTACTTATCCTTGGGATTGATTCCCTGGGTGAAAACTGACATTAAACATATTTCAAATGATGGATTAAGCATGTTAAGCCATTAATGAGGATAGAGAGATTATATATTTAGTATCTTTATATTTCCACTTATTAAATAATTTATGTACTAATCCATACTGCTATCCATCTAAATCAATAACTTTTGCCAGAAAAAAAATTCTCCATGAGTCATTTCACAGTTACTTCTTGAGAAAGCTGTGTGCCAAGTTCCTTTCAAGGCTGGGAACACAGGGCCTGGTGCATAGTAGATGAGATCTCTGTTTTGATGGAGTTTGTGTTTGCTGGGTGGAGAGAGATAGGGAACAAGGGAACAAAGTCTAGAATAATAAAGCCCCAGAACTTTCTAACTCTAATAAAAGGAGTGAAAATAGCAATAGGCTATAACAATGGAGGAGGGAAACTGAGTTTAGCTGGAGCAGAGGTTCTCAGCCTATGGGTCATGACCTCTTTGGGGTCAAATGTCCCTTTCACAGGGGCCATCTATATAAATATAAATGTCAGAGATTTGGATTATGATTCATAGCAATAGTGGAATTTAGATATGAAGTAGCAATGGAAATAATTTTATGGCTGGGGGTCATCACAATATGAGGAACTGTATTACAGGGTCACAGCTTTTGGAAGGCTGAGAACCAATAAGTTAGAGTGACACAAGAAAAGGAACTCATGACAAGGTTTCAACAATGGAAAAGAGCCACAGGGAGCTCTAGAGGGACAACAGTCTAGACAAGGAAGACGTGTACAAGAGCCCTGATATGGGAACACATATGCACCTTCTAGAAAAAGTGTCAATGGTGTGGAATGTAATGGTGTCATAATTTGTTCTAAGAGCTAATGGTGGCTTGAGAGAGGATTTTTAACAGACTCTTAATAGTGCTTGAATTTGCTCCTGCCAACTGGACTCATCATAGCATGTAGGGGTGCAAGGCAAGAGGGAGATTTACCTAACTTAGTAGATAATTTACCACTTACTGAAATGGGGAATCTAAAGGAACTTCTCTCTGGGGTCCGTCATGTGTTTTATTTGGAATTTGAGAAATATATATCGAAGAGGAGTTGACAGGTAGGTAGCAGAATATTTGACTCAAGACGAGTCAGGAATGGTAACCCCGGCCACCTGCACTGATGTGCTGGGCCCATAAGGTAGACAAACAGAGACAGCCTAGGTCAATATGACTTAATCATTTGTTCCAGGAAATTTTGCCCAGGGAAGGTACGACCATAAACCAATAAATAACCTCCGTGCTTGCCTCAGGGCTCCCTGCAAATCAGATTATCAGAGACAGTCTGCTCTGTGTGAAAGCTAGCACAGCAAACCACGGCTTACTTATCAGGACTTTCCCTTCAGAATGCCAATCAACCCCAAACTAAAAATGTCCAAAATTCTCCCAACCAATCTGTCCCCTGGGTGAGACGCTTAAAATTCAACCCTTTCACTAAGGCCCAGGCCCTCCAGTCCTATACAATTGTCTGCCTCTTCCTTCTTGACCCCCATCAAGGAACTATTGGCTATGATGTGACTTCTAATAAATTGGGTAGTTTTTTTTTTTTTGTTTTGTTTTGTTTTTTTGTTTTGGGTGGGGGGACAGGGTTCTGTGTGGTTTTGGAGCCTGTCCTGGAATTAGCTCTGTAGACCAGGCTAGTCTCGAACTCACAAGAGATCTGCCTGTCTCTGCCTCCCAAGTCCTGGGATTAAAGGCTGTGCCACCAACACCCAGCAAATTGGGCGTTGTTTTAAATCTAGTTGAATTTGGGAGAGTTAAATAGTACTAGTAACAGGTATTCATCTATAAATGTTTCCCACTGTCTCTGAAACTCACATTTAACTTAATAAGATTACCGGAATTGGCAATGCCCTGAGGTTACCTGTCTGTTCTAATCAGTTTAATTTACACATGAAAAAATTTACTCTGAGGATTTGTTAACCTCTCTAGTGTTTCAACTAGCTAGTAGTGACTATTATCGTAAGGCTCACCATGCCATGCTGAGACCCTCTCATGGAAGAGTACACAAGTCTGTGCTAAGATGAAGTAAATTGTCTTTATTTTATTTTTATATTTATTTATTCATTTTTTATTTATTTTTTTTCAAGATATGGTTTCTCTGTGTAGTTCTGACTGTCCTGGAATGAACTCACTCTGTAGACCAGGCTGGACTCAAACTCACAGAGATCCGCCTACCTCTGCCTCCTGAGTGCTGGGATTAAAGGCATAGGCCACCACACTCAAATTATGTTATTATCTCTACACTTACCATCAGGAGAGAGAATGTTCTGGCTGCTTTTTCTTTTGTTATGCTTTTATTCCTCTTGTCAGGCTGGCTTAGACAGGATGTGAATACATTTTAATTTATATTTATCGAAGTTCAGCTATGGGATATTCAATATTAATCAACAGATGGACACACAAACATCAGCCACTGGGCCATAATTCCTGACACAGGTGTGGTTTTCTCCTAACATAAAGGAAAAAACACAGCAGCTTTGGACTGCCATCAGTCCATGCATTGAAAAATCCTCCAGAAGGCAGAGTCTCTGGGCTCTCTGAAGAAGCCAAGAGACCCTGCTTATCAGACATCTCCAAATTTTAACTCATACCCTACAAGTATTTGAGAAAAATCTCACACACTTCCTGGGATAACAGCTGTGACAAGGGTTCCAATATCTTTCCTGGCTCCTGTCTTGTCACTCACCACCACTGAATGCCCTACTATGACAGTGGGGCCTGTTCTACTGATACTCTGTGGCTCTATGTCCTAACCATAGTTGATGGGCCCATATGATGCCAAGGGGTCAGTGGGCTGAGAACAAGAGACTTAAGTTAGCCTCTCAGTGCCTGGATTATAAATGTGTACTAAGAACTTCCTGTTTTCTGTATTCTGCATTTTTCGGCAAGGAACAAAGGAGGCCATAATTTTGCTTGGTGTTCCACAGTGACCTTGAGCCACACAAGTAATGGCTGTCTGTCAAGTCGGATCCTCCCCAAGCTTCCATGATTACAAGAGCGATGCTGGAGGCCTAAAGAGCATATGAAGAAAAGGCAGAGGAAGGGCTGCAAAAGGCCAGCCCTATTCCTCTTCCCCAGAACGGCTGTCCTTCGTTAGGACGAGCAACTGGCACAAGGTAGAACTTCACGTCTTCTTCCCTCCCCTCCAAACTTCTGACAGTCACAGGGGTTGGAACTCCATTGATGATGTCACCTGAAAAGAAAGACGGCCACATCCCAGCTATAAGCATGCCACTTCACCCTTAGAACTGTCCTACTCAGGTCATTCTCATCATCAAAAGAGCAGTCTGTCAGGTCCTTATCACCTGTCATTCCCTGCTCTACCACCAACCAGATGAGTAGTATGTAGGGAAATTCTCTTTGTTGAAGGCAGGCAGCAGCAGCAGCAGCAGCAGCAAATGCCTAACCAAACACAGTATCACGAGGACAAATAGCCAACACTCTGCCATGTGCTGCTCTGTTGAACTAGCATTTTCCCAGGGTTGCATGTATTAAATTCATTCTTGGCTGACGATATTTTCAGTTTGCGTCAATTTATTAGGTTATAATTCGATCCATAGTCAAGGAGCATCCATGTATACTAAATGGCATATTAGTGTATCGGCAAGAATGTCAGACTGGGATAAACGGAAATTTAGGCCTCCTGGAAGACAAGATGAGTCTGCAAGAATGAGGAGGAATGAGTCAGGAGGAAATTATAAGGACATTATAGGTGGGGCTTGCAATTGAGCTGCCAGGGAGTGCACAGCATTGAGGCAGCTGAGAGGGGAAGCGTGCGGTGGAGAATGAATGATGGGAGGATGCAGGAAAGGAATGGGTTCACCTCAGAAGAATCGCAAAACTCAGACCCAATGGCGTAAGCCTGTGAGCCCAGCTACTTGGGAAGCTGAGGCAGGAGGGTTAAAGTTAAAAACTTAGTTCAAGGGAACTAAGGAGACGGCTTAGTAGGTAGGTGCTGGCCGTGCACGCATGAGGACCTGAGATCAGATCTCCAGGACCCATGTGAGTTGGACATGGCAGTACATATATCTGTATTCCCAGTGTGCCTACGGAGAGACTGAAGGTGGAGATGGGTGGTAGTGGTGGGCAAGAGGCCACATTTCAAGGGCTGGCACTTAAGCCTGTCCACTGACCTCTACACACACACACACACACACACACACACACACACACACACACACACACACGTATATACACACACACACATACACACACACATATACACATACGTATATACACACACACATACACACGCATACACATGCATATACACACACACATACACACATACACACAGATATACACACACACATACACATGTATATACATACACACATACACATATACACACATACACACGTATACACACACACATACACACATACACACGTATACACACACACATACACACATACACACGGATATACACACACATACACACACATACACACATACACATGTATATACATACACACATACACATATACACACATACACACGTATACACACACACATACACACATACACACGGATATACACACACATACACACACATACACACATACACATGTATATACATACACACATACACATATACACACATACACACGTATACACACACACATACACACATACACACGGATATACACACACATACACACACATACACACATACACATGTATATACATACACACATACACATATACACACATACACACGTATACACACACACATACACATGTATATACACACACATACACACATACACACATACACACATACACACATACACATACATATACATACACACGTATACACACACACATACACACATACACACGGATATACACACACATACACACACATACACACATACACATGTATATACATACACACATACACATATACACACATACACACGTATACACACACACATACACATGTATATACACACACATACACACATACACACATACACACATACACATACATATACACACACACATACACATACGTATATACACACACACATATACACACATACACATGTATATACACACACATACACACATATATACACACACAACACACTACACACATACACATACATATACACACATATACACACATACACACGTATATACACACACATATATACACACACATACACACATATATACATACACACATATACACACACATACACATATACACACATACACACGTATATACACACATATACACACATAAACATCCGTATACACACATATGCACATATACACACACACATATACATACATATACACACATACACATGTATATATACACACACATATACACATACATACGTATATACATACACACATGCACACACATATACATATACACACATACACACATACACATACATACACACACATCCTGCTTGCTATGGGAGAAAACTGATGCCTACCTACATGAATGCAAATGAACTATCCTGAGATGCGTGGTTACATTTAAATTCAGGGGAAAAGCTCTATTAATAAAAGTTTGGCTTTAAAAAAAACTCAATTACAGCATAAAACAATGTATTAATTTAAATTTAAAGAAAAATACAAGAGACAAACTAAATTCTTTAATTGTAAGCGTGTGTCTTCACTGTAGGAGACATGGAACATAATAAAACCAGAGCTAGGTAAAGTGGCAAGAATGGCAGGGGAAATGTTCACAGGCCTTTAATCCCAGCAGAGGCAAGCAGATCTCTGTGAGTTCGAGACCAGCCTGGTCTACAAGAGCAAGTCCCAGGACAGCCTCCAAAGCCACAGAGAAATCCTGTTTGGAAAAACAACAACAAAAATAAAACAAACACACAAACAAACAAAAAGATTGGCGCTTAGGCTTATGAACGGCTTGGAAGAGCTAGGAAAGATGACCCTCTCCCACAGGCCACCAGGACAGCACAGATTCACCTGAACTCACTTCGTGGCACTATCCCACCATGGAGTCCAAAAAGAGGAATAAAAACACCGGACCCCTGAGGGAAGACTTAAGCGGGAAGGTATTTCTCTTTTTCACATGATCTTGGTAACAGCTGACTTAATTACTAAATTACTAAACACTGGGCGGGGGCCTTGTTCTGAGGAACCTCATGTATCGTCACCTCTTTTATTCTTGACAATGAATTCCAAATTAGAGTTATGATCCTCATTTAACAGGCTTTGAAAACTATGACAAAGAAATGAAATAACATGCCCGAGGCATGCACTCACTAATTGCAGAGCTGATACTCCACCTCATGCTAACAGACCAGAGATTACTAAGTATTAAGGTATTAAATGTGATTCTACCCTATTACATCCTTGGCCAAGATCTATATTGCTATTGTGTGTGGGGGGTAGGCTGTGAGCTGTATGGTAGATTTGGATGGAGGCAGGCATACACTGATCTTTGTGGAGGAGCCTGAAGTTAACCTAGTTGGAACTGTGTCATCATCACTCAGAAACAACAAGCAGACCCTTCTTAATTAGCTAACGCAATGTTAGCAACCATAACAAACCCCAAAGGTTGACAGCTCAAATACAGTAAGAATTCAGGGCTGGAGAGACAGCTCAGGAGATCAGAGTAGATACTTGTCTTCCTTTTATAGCACCTGTATCTGGTGGCTAACAACTACCTGTAACTCCAGCTTCTGGGTACCCAGTGCCTTCTTCTGGCCTCTGAGGCACAAAATACAGGTGGTGGGCACACACGCGCACACACACACATACATATATAGAGAGAGTATTATTTTCTGTCCTGTCAATCAGCTCCCAAATAATGACACGGAGACAGTCTTCTCATTAAATATGAAAGCTCAGCCCATAGCTTAGGCTTGTTCTTAACTCGCTCTTGTTACTTAAATCAACCTATTTATATTGTCTACGTTCTATCACGTGGAGTTACCTCTCTTCCATCTTGCACCTCCTGTTTCCTCTCGGGGCCTCCTGGTATCTCCCGTGCACTTAGAGTCTCCTCTTCTTCCTTTCTCTCCCCGGAAATCCCTCCCATACCTCCTGATGTTCAGCTTTTTATTACAACAGTCTCAGCAATACATCTTCACACCGTGTCCAAATATTTCACAACACCTGATGGGAGATAGCTCTCCTCTAAGATAAGACAAACCCACTCAATCCTGTGACTCTTTCATCTGGAACACACAACTTCCTGGGATTCTGTATCTTTTTTTTGTGTGTGTGTATCAAGCAAGAGAAAGGGAAAGAACATAGTAGGAAGAGGATTGGGCCAGTCCTGAAGATGTCATCGCTCACACAGCTAGGACTAGAACTCAGTCACCAGCTATGTCTAACTGTAAGGAAGTAGGAAAATTTCTAAATACCCCCACAAGCTTGTCTCTGCCACAACTGACCTCACTTATGACATTTCTTTCCATTTTATTCCCAACAGGAAACATGAGCTTTATATGGGAGCTAGCACAGCTTTCTTTGCCATGTAAAGTCTGTATTTAGTTTGCCTGGAAGGACATTCTATGTTCATCTCTTAAGACTTCAAGTCATTGTCCCTTCTCTGGTCATCCATGCATAACTTTTTATACTACTTTTTCACTACTCAAACAGAACATATACCTTGCAGAAAGTTGCAAACCTTTCATGTTTACAAAACCTCATTGGAGTGATAAAACATTTACAACCTTGTTATATCTTTATAATTCATTGGTGCATAGAACTTTGAGACTTAATATGGGTATCAACATATATAACCATGTATTTTTTTCTACAGTTATTTATGTGTGTGTTCTAAATATGGTTAGGGACAAACAAGCTACTAATGGTGTATCTTTCTAGAAAATTTAATAGGCTAATTTTTAAATATTCTTTGAATGTTTTATTTATTTTCTTATTTGTTATTTTTAATGTGTGTGGGTGTTTTGCCAGTATGTATGTCTATGTGTCGTATGTATGCACTGACCACAGAGGTGTGAACAGGGTGTTGGATTCCCTGAGACTGTAGTTACACATGATCGAGAGCTCGGTGTAGGCTCTGGGAATCGAACCGCCGTCCTCAGCAAGAACAGCCAGGTGTCCTTAACCACTGAGCCACCTCTCCTGACCCCAATTTGCTTTTTTAACTTCAATTTCCTGCCGTTTCTCTTTATCCTCTCTAAGCTCCAAGTAATCCCCAGGCATTTTAATTTTGTGTTTTACCTGTCAAATTAATTATACTAAAATAATGAAAATGGGCACACTTGTCAAACAGCTAATATTTTTTTCTTTGATGTCCCAACTCCCAGCTCAGAGCAGGAAGTGGCCTCTACACGTTTGCCTGCCTGGTGTTTTACCTGTGCCTTCTCTTGACCTGCCGAATGCAGTCTTCCTGCTCTTCCTTGCAGTTAGTTATTTATATACCATATTACCTCTAGGAAAAGTCTCGTCTGCTCTCAGCTGTGCTTAATATAAGTGGCTTATTTATTTATTTTTCCTCTTTGTTTTAGTCTCAAATGTTTCTGAAAACATCCAACTACCCAGCAACATTTTCTTTTAGCATTGCCAGAAATATCCACTGACTCAAAACAATTCAAATAACAATAAAAACTAATGCTCTAGTGGTGCAGTAATACTAAACAAACCAGAAGTTGTTTTGATGCTGTGAGTGAGAGTGTGTTGTGAATTACTTAGGGAAGAAGAGCTAAGGAGTGGCTGTTTTTGTTTTGTAACAGGGTTTCACTTTGTCGCTGATGTTGGCCTCAAACTCAAACACCACAATGCACACACACACACACACACACACACATACTCTTTTAAATCATTAAAGAGACAAATGTAGACAAGCAGTGTTGGCACACACTTTTAATCCCAACACTTGGGAGGAGAAGCAGGCAGATCTCTGTGAGTTTAAGGCCAGCCTGATCTAGAGAGTGAATTCTAGGACAGCCAAAGCTATACAGAGAAACCCTGTCTCAAAAAACCAAAGGGAGGGAAAGGGAGACAAATGTTTCCATATTTCTTTTCTTAACAAAAATTCACCAAATGGCTTTAATCCCAGCACTGGGAAGGTAGAGGCAGGCAGATCTCTGTGAGTTCTAAGCCAGCCTGGTCTACAGAGCGAGTTCCAGGACAGCTAGGGCTGTTACACAGAGAAACCCTGTCTTGAAAAAAACAAAAAAAAATGTTATAAAATCCAAAACATTGTGTTCATCCAAAACAAAAATGCAGCCAAATAGGGCAGTGAGGAATAATGAGGTCTCCGGAAACATCACCATGCATATGTTAAATATGAAAGGACCCAGGAAAGCCACATCTTTGAGTCAAAGAAGTTCATGGCAAGCTGGTAGTTTTCCATCTCATGTTTCTCAGAGAGTTGGTAGTAAGCATTTCCTCATGGGCTTCCTCCTCTCCGTGCGTATGGAGGCTATTTCTAGTGACTGTGAACATGTCCATGTATATTTCTCTTATTAGAAATGTTGCCCTGCCCGTTACCACTTCGGGCAGAACTTAAAAGAGGAAATTGTTCCCCTTCACTGTCCCCTCCGTCTCCTTAACAGAGAAGTCTCTCCAACTTTCTTCTTCCTCCTCTAGTGAAAGTTTGAGGGGGAATATGTAATTACAGCTACTTAAGAATGAATTCTACTTCATGGTGGAAATAAAAGGCTTGGGTCTCTGATGATGACTCTTTTTGCATTGTTTTTGTTTTGTTTTAGAGACAGATATATTTGTTTGTTTGTTTGTTTGTTTGCTCTTTCTTTGTTCAGACAGTATCTTACTATGTATCCCTGGCTGGCCTGGAACTCACTATGTAGACAAAGCTGACCTGAAACTCACAGAGATCCATCTGCCTCTACCTCTTGAGTGTTGGGATTAAAAGCACACTCTACCATGCCCAGCCTTGAGATAGGTCCTTAGGTCTCGAGATATGTCCTTACTGTGAGTCTCCTAGTAAGAACTTATATTCTTACTCCAGCCTCCGCACAGATTGCATGTATATGTTGTCCATCTCACGATGGCATTGTCTGATAACTTTCCAGGTGCCAGATGGGCTAAGTGTGTGGATGGTCTTTTAAAACACTCCTCTCGTCTTTTGGCAGCCAGTGGGAGGCTGTAGGCCCTCTTAATCTCAAGTGGCATATACAACCCAGCCTTCTACCCCAGTGTTCTTTCCTGCTCCAAGAGAATAATCCTACACAGAAATCACTGAGACCTTACATCCTGAGAATCAAAATTCATCGAGGCAAACAGTTAACATTTTCCTCCAGCTCTGTCCAGAGGTATAAACTGCCTTTTCAGTACAGTCCTCACTAGGAGGGGCCTGGCCTTCCCTGTCAAAATCTGGCCACAAACATGAAGCTCGGAGATCAGTTGGAAATGGCATATATGGTGGTTTGAATAGGAATGGCCCGTAAGCACTTACACTTGAATGCTTGGGCACAGGAAGTGGTGCTACTTTAGGAGGTGTGACCTTGTTGGAGGAAGTGTGTCACTGGGGGTGGGTTTTGGGGTGGTTTTCAGATGCCCAAGCCAGGCTCAGTGTCTCTCTCTTCCAGCTGCTTTTGGATCCAGATGTAGAACTCTCAGCTACCATGTCTGTCTGCATGACCCATGCTCCCCTCCACGAGGACAATGAACTGAATCTCTGAAACTGTAAGCCAGCCCCAATTAAAGGCTTTCTTTTATAAGAGTTGCCATGGTCCTGGTGTCTCTTCACCGCAGTAGATCTTTGGCTAAGACAGTGTGAGTCTGTAAACTCTCAAAGCCCATCTTCAGAGATATACTTCCTCCAAAAAGACCATACTTCCTAGACCTCCTCAGTTGTGGCTCTAATAGTGCCACCAAGGCAGACCAACTGTTCAAATCTATAATCTACAGGGGACATTCCCATTCAAGCCACCACAGTGGGCTATGGGTGTCTCAGGACATTTAAGTTTCCTCGAGTGACTAATTGTAAATACTCTTTAAATTGAAAACGGCCACTAACATGTCTCTAAACTGGCAAACTCGTGTTCACTGTTATATTTATAGAAGCCAGTATTTCACATTGTATTAATGTGAGTCCAATGAGGACAGAAAAATCACACGATAATTTGATAGGAAAAGCACAATAAAAAGAAATAATGATGAGTGCATAAATAGGAGACAATAGGGATATCTATGGCTCTCAAGGTTGAAATAAGGCACCTGAAGTCTCATCACATACAACCAGGACTGAGATGGATAATTTTAGAAAATATGGGACCGTAGAGCTCACCATGGAAATACATATCTGAGTGTGTCCAGCTCCTGAAAGCCTTTTTTTTGTTTTTTTTTTTTGTTTTGTTTTGTTTTTTTTTGTTTTTGAAACAGGGTTCCAGGGTTTCTCTGTAGCTTTTGAGCCTGTCCTGGAACTCAGACCAGGTTGGCCTCAAACACACAGGGATCCACCTGTCTCCACTCCACCACACCCAGCTCTCAGAGGCCATTTGATAACTCAAGCATTTTTAGAATGTGCATAAGCCCCTCTGTGTGCCAGGCACGAGTTTCCCCTGGAGATGTGAAGATGAACAAACCTCGGAGGAATTTACAGGTCAGGGAGCCAGGTCAGAGCAGAGAGTTCCCTCTGTCTGACAGGAGGAAGGACTTTTTGAAATCTGCCCAAACTAGCAGTTTATAGTTTATATATGTGTGTGTGTGTGTGTGTGTGTGTGTGTGTGTGTGTGTGTGTGTGTGTATGTATGCATACATACATATAGTCAACTGTTACTAAATATGTTTTGAAAAGTTCAGCCATGTGGGTAAATTTTTGAAATTTCAGTTAACATTGTGTTCCCCAACCCTGTCCTTGTATCCAACCCAGAACTGTCCTCTGTAGCACTTCAGGTAACGCCTGATCTCACCGTGGCCTGTGGTAACAACCATCTCGACTCTGTGGCTTCTCCAGACTCACCACACCTCTGTCTCTTACCTGCTGCCAGACACACAGATCCACTTTCTCATCAGGGAAAGTGCACAACACAGGTTCCCCTGCCATCATCTCTACATAAAAGTTCCTGCTTCCTTCTTGCATGTCTTTGCTCATGGGCCTCCTTCTTGGGGTAGTCGCTGCCACTGTCCTGTCTCCAACACCCTAAGCTGCTCCTTGACAGCACCACATGAAATAGTATTATGTGGTGAAATATTATTTATAATTTATTAAAGCTTGCCTGAGGATTCAGAAAGCAACGTCAGCCTCTAGGCATAGAAGTCAAGCGCACACCTTTAATCCCAGCAGCCAGAAGCTAGGAGGTGGCGAGACACAGCTTTAATCCTAGGACTCCGGATTAAGAGGTAGACAGATCTCTGTGAGTCCAAGGCCACCCAGATCTACACAAAACTGATCCAGTCCTAAAGAGAAACAGCTCACACAAAGATGATCTCAGCACCTGGGATCACACACCTTTAATCCCAGAACTAGAGGGGTATAAAAGACAGGAACAGGGTCTTCAGTAGTCAGTACCAGGCATTCATTCTCCAGCCACACTAAGGAGAGACGTTGAAGTCTCAGGATTCCCCAACCATGCTGAGGAGTCTGGGATTACAGTCTGAGGTTTGCTGGAGCCAGGATCGTCCTTCAGTCTGAGGTAGAGGCCAGAGCTAGCGGCCGGCTGCTTTGCTTCTCTGAGCTTCAGCTCGAAGCTTGAACCCCAATGTCAGTCTCTGGCTTTTCATTTATCATGCTATAGAATTAGACGTACATTTGTTTACTCATTTCATTTCAGTCAGATACAGTGTAAGTTCTGTGACAGAAGAACTTTATTTGTATGACTCACAGGCATGTTCTCAGTGTCCAGAAGGGTACCTGGCTTACTACATACACGCAAAGGATGGCTTTTGAATAGATGAGGGCTGGCTGAACTGTGGTAACCTGCTACCTCTACTGCCCATTCCCACCCCAACCCCTTTCTTTCTTTCTTCTTATTTTTTTTTTTTTTGAAACACTCTTGCTATGTAGCACAGGTGTGCTTAGAACCCCAGACTGCCTCCAACTTGCAGGCATTGCTTCGGCCTTTTAGGTGCTGGAATTACAGGTCTGTGATGCGCCTTCGGACAGGCTGACCTACTGATCTACTCACCTGTCCACTGAGGTTCTTCTAAAACTTCAGATTGGCCGCAGTGCTTCCTCTGTGAGTGACTATCCTGTATGATGACTCACATCATGAGGTAAATGTGAACAGGCATGGCATATAGGTTTTAGAGATGATTGCTGTGCATACCCTGTGATTACATTTTTTATTTGCAGTGTGTTTACATGTGTGACTCTAATGCTTTCTTATTCCGTTTTGAGTCTATAATAACCAGTATTATTTATAAATAATAGGAAGTTATTGTTCATATTTCTGGAGGCCACGATGCCCCAAATCAAGGAATCTGCAGATTTGGTGTTTTGAAAGTACTTGCAAATTCCTAGTAAGTAATGATGTTTTATGTGACCTTGCATGGTGGAAGGGCCAAAGAGGAGATTAAAATACTTTTTCTTAGTTTTGTGCTGGGACTCTAAGCCAGGACCTTGCATGTACTAGGCAAGCACTCAGACACTGAGATATCGTCCTTGTCCTTGGGTATCTTTTGTAGGAGAACTAATTTCCAATCATGAAGCCTCTGCCATCATGATAGTCACCTCCCAAAAGGCCCAGCCTCTTGCCACTCTGCTATTGATGAGTCAGTTTCAGCAGATGCGTTGAAGTGGGCATCACATTCCAGAGCATGTTCTTTGTCACCTTTCTGTCCTGTTGGTACAGCCCAGCCTACCAGTGTACCAGTACTTCAAAGGAAGAAACTATATTCAAGTTTGTAGCTGGAGAGACTCATGTAATATCATATACTTATGAGTATATGTGTGAAGTTTATTCATTTTAATAGCCAAGAAATATTTATAGTGTTTCAGGCTCCAGCATATATTAATCACTATATATATTTTTAATCACCGAAGATACAGGAGCAGATCTAGTCATTGTTCTCAGAAAGTTAATATTCTGCTAAGGGAAATGACCAAAAAACAATAAACAACTGATTATATAATATATATAAAGTCAAGTAGAGATAAATGCCTTGCATACAATGAAGGAACTCAATTTTCTTCCCCCCCCCTTGTATCTGTATGTGTGTGTGGTGTGGTGTACAAGTGTGTATTTATGTTCTTGTATGCATGGCTGTACATGTGTGTACTTGGGTATTTTCCCTGATCACCCTCCATATTGAAGTAAGGGCTCTACCTGAACTTGGAGCATAATGGTTTTAGCTTGTTCCAGGGGTTCTCTGTCTCTTGTTCTCATCTGCTGGGATTATATTGTGGGATGACATACCCACTCTGCTTTTCACATGGGTTCTGGGAACCCTAACTTATCCAGTTAGTATGTTGCCAACTGAGCAATCTCCCAGACCCAGGAACTCAACTACCTGAGGGAATGTTCCTCTGTGAAATAGTTATATCTAGTATAAAAAAAAATAGGACTTGTTGGGTGTTTAGAACTTGAACTATGGGCAGGTGTCATATGCAATATTATGACCTAACTCATCCCAGAGAGGAAAGCCTTGGGTCAGAGAAACAATGCCGGTATCAGTACTGAGTTGGACCAACTCTGGATGACCAGCAATATAGTAGTGAGATCAGGCTCTCAGGCCAAAGCAAAGGGAGCTTGAATAGTGTCAAACACAAGACTGAATAAGAGTCAGCACAAGCTATCCACACATTAAACCTGAGGGCTATTGCTACTGAGTATCAGAGAATGTGAAAAGCTACAAATAAAACATGTGAAGAAAAAAAGAAACACATTGTTGCAACTAACAAACTCAATGAACCGGCTAAATTTTTTAAAGATTATGCAGGGCCCGGCTTTAGGGAGAACTCTATGAGATTGAGGCTAGCCTGGTCTACATAGTGAGTTCAGAGCCAAAGTTACACAGAGAGATCCTATCTCAAAGGAAGAAGAAAGAAAATTAGTAGAAGAAGATTATTTGGGGGTGGGGGGAAGAAATCTAATGGACTGGGAGACAGAGCTGAACACTGCAACTCAAGAGATACCGAAAGGAAAAAAAAAAAAAGAGGAAAGTCGATGTGAAACACATGAACACTGAAAGAATTTTGAATTGAAACCATAGGTTACGTCTCTAGTGCTGTCATAAAACAGCATGTAAAGGAAAGGGAAGTTTTCTTTTGGCTTACACTTCTAGAAGGATCAGAGTCATAGCAACTGTGAGTTCATGAGTACAATGGCCACATCGTGTTCACAACAGCCTTTCCAGAACCTTCTCCTCACCCTCTGACTTTTACATTCTGAGCTTCAGGATGCATGATACAGATGTCCTATCCAGAGCTGAGCACTTATTCTCAGCAATTTGACTAGTTGGGAGTGAATGGGGGGGAAAAGACATGGCTGCTCCTAGGTATGGTGGAGGAGAAAGTATATTGTGGGTAACAGGGAGAGTGTAGGCAGAGGCAGGGACTTCTGGGAGAGCCAGAGTGGACCTGACCAGACTGAGCTGGGCCTTTGGGGCGGGGAGAGGGGAAAGGAGAGGGGAGAGAGGAACTCTGGGAGACCAAAAATACAAAAGGAAATTAACCAAAATGTCTGGATTATACAGGGAAGGGCCTCTGGGGTTAGGGCAGCCCAGCGCCTGGGCTGGAGATTTCAGGGTAGAGGGTGGGGTTATGCTGCAATCCACACCTGGTAACAGGTAGGGAGTGAGGGATACTACGGGAACCTGGTGGCCAGGACTGCTTTGAAATGTTGAATAGACAGACACCTCAGCGTTGGTCCCAGGTTTGAAATGTGTAACACTAAGTCATTCACTCACAGCGAACAGAATCTCTCTGAACAAGCTAAGAGCAACAGTAACCTACGTGCATTCACAGGATGGTAAACATCTAGAAAGCAGTTTGACACCATGCTCTTTCAGCAAAACAATAGTAACAGGTTCCCCACGACCTCCCCAGCCATGGTTTTGGCCAGGTTTACAGTACTGTGTGAGTTCCCTTCCGTGGATGGGCCTCAAATCCAATTGTTGGTTACCCCGGCACAGTTGGCACCCGTGGACACATCTTGCCCGGCAGGGAAAGAAGTCCCCAGCACACAAAGTCCCCAGCAGGGAAAGAAGGTCGATGACACCTATACTCCCCTGTAGCTGGGATAGCACCTTCTGCCACCCAGAACGCCAGCCAGCAGGGAGGCGGCCTCTAGCTCTGTTCCAACTTCATTTAAGTATGCCCTTGATCAAAATGTGTGGTGTCTCACGGAAGGAATTTTTAATGGGTATTCTTAGATCCAGAAAAAAAAAAAAACTTCAGGCTCAAAGAAATAATAGCAAATAAAGAAACCGAAAAAATAGCAAACAAATATTGATCTGTGCAAAAGGTATTGTCTAAATTGTAAGGGTCTTGTTTTTTGTTTGTTTTTGTTTTTTAAGACAAAATAATGAACAAAAAACAAATCAAGTGGGAAGTGATGAGAATGTAAAAGGTCTGAGGGCCTCAAAATTCTCTAAATATTAACATTTTACATAGTCACAATACAATGACCAAAACTAGGAAATTATTATTCATGTACTGCTATGAATTAATTTATAGCCCTTATTCAAATTTTACCAAGTGTCCCACTATTGTCCTTTTTCTAGCTCAGGATGACCCATTGCATGTGTGGATATACTCATGTGCATGGCTACCTTAAGGGGCTTCTACACAATGTGGGGCTTAAAGAACAGAAACTTATTTTCTCACAGTAACAGAGCCAGAATTTAATCTACATCATAATAAGGGCACAGATATTTAATCTTTATTATCTTTTCTCAAAGACCATATTCTTAATCTTTATATTGTTTTGTAAGGGCCAAAGTATCAGAGTACCTCCTTCATTTATTGTTTTATTTGAAGCAGAGCAGTATCAGTTTCTGGGCACTGCAGGACCACACCGGCAGAGCATTCCTCTGTCTCAGCCTTGGCAGAAGCTCGTTCTGGAGCCACACTCTGGAAATAGGATCTTCACAGACACCAGCAGCTCTGGGACCAGACCTCACCCCTGTGACTGACACATCAAAAACAATATTTACTATTACCTCGACTGTGCGTGCTTGCGTGCGTGCGTGCGTGCGTGCGTGCGTGCGTGTGTGTGTCCATGTGCCTTTGAGAGGTAAGAGGGCAACTTTGTTGATCCTGTTCTCTCCTTCCATCTTTATTCGGGTTCTGGCGACCAAAGTCAGGCGGCTAAGCTTGTGCAGCAAACACCTTTCCCCACTGAGCCACCTTGCCAGCCCAGTGTTTGCATTTTATTTCACGACCTCCATTCCCCCAAACCAAAAGGCGACCATCTTCTCCGACCTCCTGTCTCTATTTGAATTCTCTAAAAGGTACAAGGAGGAAATTTTCCTTCCTGTTTGCATTCAGCCTCTCCCCGTGCCAGAAGAAGAGTGGCATCATATGTCTGAAAGGCACAATTAAGTGTCCTTGGGCACATTTAGCTCCAGGAGATCAATATTGTCAAGTTCCTGCATAACTATGGATCTTAGCTAGGTGTGGCACACTGAGCCTTTCCATCTCCTCCAGGGCCTGGAGAGACCAACACATGGGCTTGAGTTACCAGAAATGAGATGTAACGGAAAGGACTATGCAAAGCTGAGCTCTAAATTGTTTGACACAGGGCAAGGGAACATCTCAGTGATGGAATGATTTTCTAGAAATTCCTTGACGAATATCAGTTCTACCAATGAGACTTGTTTAAAATCTTTGAATATGTTAAAATGTTGAAGCTACAGAAATAGGAGATTTTTTTTTCTCTTGTCATGCTGGGTTTTGTTCTGGTGGATATAATTTAGGCTTCAACCATTTCTTCTCAAAATCAAGAAGTTTAAAAACAACACATGGTCTTGTCTACACGGCTCAGGCATCCCACACAGCCAGAAGAAAGTTCCGAAGGTCAGGAGGGCACCTAGGAGAAGAACTGAGGAGGCAGGAATGGGAAGCAGGGGAAGGCACATCAGCCTACAGCTCTCAGAGAAAGGAGAAGGGGGAGAAAGAGAAGGCAAGGGGCAGAAAAAGAAACAAAAATCAGAAAAGAAACAGATCTCTGGAGTGAACCTTAACCCCCCCCCAACAGATAAGAACTCTGGAAAAGAAAATATGCACTTCAGAGCCAGTTCCTATTGAACAACAGAGGCAGAGAGAGGAGCGGGAAGAGATGGCTTCTAAACGCTACCAACCAAGAGCCCTGGTCAGGGGATGAAGATAGCTTAGTAAAAAAGCGCTGGCCTTGCAAGCGTGAGGACCCTCAGTTTTATCCAATGAACCAGGTGATGAGATGGAGCTAATGGCTCCCTGGAACTCACTAGCCAAATAGGCCACCCTGCTCAGCAAGTCCCAGGCCTCAAGAAGTTAGTCTCAAGAAGCAGGAGAGAAAAGAAAAGAAAGAAAAAGAAAAAAAGAAAAGATAAATGCCATGGCACCTGAGGACGGGCACCCGGGGTGGACCTTCAGTGTACACACACACACACACACACACACACACACAGACACTCACACACACACTCACACACACACACACACAGAGAGACACACGCAGACACACACATAGGCACTCACACACAGACTCAGACACACACACACGAGACACACACACAGACACTCACACACAGACACTCACACACAGAGACACACACAGGCACTCACACACAGACTCAGACACTCACACACACACTCACAGACACATACACACACACACACACACACACAGACACTCACACACAGACACACACACACACAGACACACACACACAGAGAGAGAGAGAGAGAGAGAGAGAGAGAGAGAGAGAGAGAGAGGCAGAGAGAGAGAGACAAGATGCAGGTTATAGGCAGCTACAGTAATGCCAGAAATCTTTTATTAAGTGCACAAGAATTTCAGTGTTCTGTGAACTCAGTTGCAATTTTTCTAAAACATGCCTATGAAATATTAATCTCATTTTGACTAATCTCCCTGCTCCCCTCAGCAGGACAAGATATACATCACTGAGAAATGTACTCCCACAATTTAGCAGAAGTAAAGCCAGAGAGTAAATCATCCTAGCTCTCTAGTAACTAAACAGACCATGACACAGAGACTTTGTTACTACTTATGAAGGCCTGGCTCGTTTCCAGTTAGCTCTTAAAATTCAAAATTAACCTATTTCTCTTCATCTACATTTTTACCTCTCTTTCATTCTGTATGTCCTACTCTTACTGCTTCCTCCTCTGTGTCTGTTTGTCTGTCCCCACGTGTCTCCCCTCTTCCTCCCTCATCCTCTCCTCTTTCAAGTCTAGATTCCTCCTCTTATCCCCTGCCCACCAGCACCACCATCCCTCTACTGCCTAGCTACTGGATGTTGAGCTTTTTATTAGGCAGCTAATGTAAAACAGCAACACATCTTTACAAAATTAAACAAGTGCAGCATAAATAAATGTAACACACATTTTTCACAGTTAAAGTAACATCCCACAACACCAATGCTAAGAAAAAGAGCCGATGATGAGGTTTGTTAGCAGGTGGCCAGGTAAGAGGTGGGCAGAAGGCATCAGAGATGAAGTTACCCTTCTTTGTGCCCCCTTAACTCATTCTTCAAATGACTTGTTTTCATCCGTACCTGGGCTGCTGAGGGAGCTGGCTGTTGAGATGATGGTGAACACACTTTAGAAGAAACAGTGCCCAGGTCTCAAGGAAAATTCAAGAGACTTTCTTCAGGCTTCAGAATGTAAAAACTCTCTCCAGAACCTGAGGCAGGAGGATTGTCTCAAGAGAAGCTCCTAACTGGGTTACCTGCCAAAAGCCTTTCTCCAAAACAGAAACAACTGTGTCTAAAGGCTGAGCCCGGGTTGGGGCCTCTCCCACTTCCGAGCATCTGGGTAAGAGTGTTCTTTTTAAAGGTAAGCTCATTTTAAATGAGTTTAGGATTCTGAAGATCTCGATGCAAGGGGTGCAAGGGCAGGTTTGTTTTCTCAAAGATTGGAGTTAAAAGGTGGGAAAGTTGCAAAGTCCTTCCAAACCAGAGTTTATTCAAAGAGGCCAGTTTTATTAGAGTTAAAAACAAAAACAAAAAACGGGACAAGTAAGAGGCAATCTCAGCCGACAGGGAAGGAGGGAAATGGAGAAGTAGGGAGGGGGCGTATGACCCAGTTTAGCTGGCACAGAGGTTAGCCACCAGGCAGCAGGCAGCAGCCGGTCACATGGCACAGAGGGATCTTTAGAAGAAGGAAGCCCAAAGTGTTAGGGGAAGAAAACATACCTAGAGAAGACACAGAAGAAAAGGGTAAGTTTTCTGAGTTATTCAGGGCAGAATTACAGAGCTGCGTGGCCATGCTCTAAGAGTCTGTGCACTAGGGACTAGGGGTAGGGATTCTGGGGAAGAAAGCATCTCAGTGAATAAACAGTTATCACACCCATTTCTTCAGCAGGCCTTAAAGAAGTGGTTCTCAACCCATGGGTCGCGACCCCCCACCACACACACACACATACACCAATGGAAAACATTGGTATTTACATTACCATTCATAACACTAGAATTACAATCATGAAGCGGCAACAAAAAATTTTGTGGCTGGGGTCACCACAGCATGAGGAACTACAGTAAAGGGTCACAGCATTAGAAGGTTAAGAAACTCTGCCTTAAAGTGAGCCCAGGTACCCTGGAATGGGCCTTTCTTCTTAAGGTTTGGTCAGTGGGCCAGGAATTGATTGGCAAATTTATTTATCTTTGGGGGAGCTTGGAATGTTATGTCTGCACCAAGACTGGGGAAATCCCTTTCACCCTCTTGACCAGGAGGAACTAGTTTTCCCTTCATGGGCCTTTACTGACTGCGTCAAACTGATACTCTGAATGAAACGGTCCAACTGGCACACACACACACACACACACACACACACACACACACACACACGAAGCTGAGATAGTCCATTTTTGAATCCCTGTTTGACTGCATCTGTTAGAAAAAGGATACAGACCAAACTTAGGCAGGAGTATCTTTCGTCTACAAAGAATGCTGTTGGTGCCGTCAGATGCAATGTCCAGGCAATAAAATTTCCACCCAGTAAACGTTTTTCTTTATAGGAAGCAGCTCTGTGCTATTTAGGGAATATAGATCGCCGATGAAATTCAGAGATCATTACTTCTTCACTCTGGTTACAGGATTCAGATTCCCCTTATCTGATAAAGCTACAGTCCTTTCTAATCCTCCAAGGAGGAAGAAAGCAGGGTGTTGCGAACAGGTGAAACCGCTGTTACTGTCCTTTGTTTCAGTGAGGGGCCATTGCGTATTCAGCTCCTCCGTGCATAACTCATTAATTAGTACAGCGCCTTCTTCCTCACCAGGAGCAAGACAAAAGCTTAAGTCATTCTTCCCCACTCCTTCCAGGGAAGGGTTCCTGCTACCCTGGCCTGCTAGATGAACCATAAATTAGCTCCTTGGAAAGAATGTGTGTCAAAGGACAAGTGGTTTTCCGCTTGCAGGCTGAGTGTGCAGACGCTGTTTGACATGCACCGCCTCCAACTGGAGCTTTTCTGCACAGAACTAATGTGCCATCCCTGGTGCTTACAGTTCACGCTCCCCCAATAAGTCACTTCTCATGTCATCCAGGCAGACGAATAGTTTTTATTTGCCAGGATGAATTATGCCACAGAGGCAAGTCCTGAATCCACATCCTTAAATTCATGTGAGTTTATTCTAGCCTCCTCATCACTCAAACAAGCAATCACAGGAACAAGGCCAGTTCCAGGCAAGATCCAGACACCAATAACTTTGGCTAGAATCATGACAGGCGCTCATATCAGGGGACAATTGCCTCTGTCAGCGCACTGGCCACCAAAGTGCCTATTAATACGAAACAAAAGAGACACAAGGCCTTTGAGATCTCCTGTGTTCATACTTCCTCCCTTAGCTTTGTTAGTGAAATAAGCTATTATAAACATTGTTTTCTTTTCTTTCTGCACCTGGCACTCCCATCTGATAGTGCAACCTTTGCTTCCTCTTCTTACCTAACACAGAAATAGCTACTTCCTCCTCTTGTCTGACAGAAGCTGTGCTCATGCTCACGCGAGCACACACATACACACACACATTCTCTCTCTCTCTCTCTCTCTCTCTCTCTCTCTCTCTCTCTCTCTCTCTCTCTCTCTCTCTCTCTCTCTCTCTCTCCTTCCCTCTCCTGTAGTTAGAATAAGGAAGGGGCAAGGAACGCAGTCTGAATATGAAGAGGGGAATAGCTCACAAATCTCTATTGCACTTGGAAGTTTCTCTTCTGGATCATCAGCCTGCACCAAAATAACAGAGGTGGGCTTCAGAGTTTCAGATGAAACTTACCATCTACAATCTATAGCTGGGGAGTGGGGGGAGGAGGCGGATCTGGAGCTCAGAGGCAGTGACCGGAAACAGGACGTGGAGATGGTTGTGCTCCCCTTCCTGCTCTTATAATTTATGTTGGAGAGAGTCCCACTCTGCGCATAAGTGGAATTTCAGATGCTCCTGCTGTGGATGGCAGAAAACAAAAACCAGAACAGAACCCCACAGCTCTCAGCCTCAAAGGGAGTAAGAGGCACTTTACTCTGGAGCCAGATTTGAGTGACCATGCCCCAGGAAACATGCAGTTACCTTGCCCCAGACTCCGTGTTCCCAACATGGAGGCAGTTTGATGAAGATTTGCAGTGGCAGAACAAGGAAAGTCATAAGTCAAGGTAATTTAAAAACAGTTGGTGGATATGTCAGAGTGGTGGTTACAGCAAGATGGGCTGTCCCTCCATGAGCCTCAGACACTATCTGATGGCATTCTTTGCTTTCTAGGTGGTAGAAACTAGAGGTTTGCTAAGTTAATAAAGCCAAAACATATTTTTAAAAATCTATAAGTCACAGGATGGGATGTTAGTTCCAACACAGGGGTGGGCAAGAAGGGGCTATCCAGGGAGCTGAGGCTAGCCCAAAGAAATGATAATTAAGCCATAGATAGCCACATTCCAAACTTCCACATTTTTTCTGAAGGTTACTTTATCAGTTGATCAGCCCACAGATATAGCATCTTTCCATGCATTCTAGTTTACACTGTGGTTTTCAGGTGAGGAGGAAGATGTGTTTCCAGGACATCTACTCGCAGAGCCAAGGAGAGAAGAATTGTGACTGGAAAAGGACACAGATGTCAAACTAAGAGGGACAGTTCTGATTACCACATGATATTCTCAGCTCAGGTAGGCATTTGATCAGACCCTGTTGACCCACATTTTGACTAGGGAAAAGAAATTTAAAGTAAAAGCCAAGAGTTCTTCCTCCTGAACTTGGTAAGATGACAACTAATTGATAAGTTTCCGCAGGGAGAAAGATGCTTCATAGATGTCCCTACATTACCAGGATCTAGGGTCCCTCATAATTGGAAGCATGGAGGATGAGTAGCCAGTAGAACGCAGGAGGCACATAAGGGCAAGTGGTAACAGGGTATTACAGACCAGCTCTGTGTGGAAGACAGAGGTGAGCACATCCATTGACACAGAATAATAGAAACTGAATCTTACAGTGAGCTAACCAAATAGCCTTGTCTAGAACTCTGTGGGCTTCCGGAAACATCCTACTCTTTCTTTTACCCAAACTATACTCATGCACCGTAATCCTCCAACAGTGATAATCACACACACACACACACACACACACACACACACACACACACACACCTACCTCTCTCAGAGTTATTTCTTACTCAGAAGCTCTGCTGATCTTTGCCCTGAAAAGAGACATTGTTTTTACTGTAATGTTCTGGAAACATTATTTGCCCTTTGTTATTTCTGCCTTCCAAAACAGGTCACTGCAGGATGATTGAATAAGTAGTCCAAGACAGTGCGGCCTGCTTTGCAAGGCAAATAAAAGCCCAGCAAGCCTTTGAAGAGGAGACACCCACAAAAGTGGTCAGAGTATAGCAAGAGCCACAGGGAGCTGAACTTTGGAGAAGCATAGTCTAACAATCGCTGGGGTGGTGTTAAGGGCTTTACATTTCCATTATTAGCTCGTTTGAGTCCACCAAATGCATCCCCATAATTGCCTTTAGCTTTCTTATTCATGTGTGTGGATTCCTTGGAGATATATAACTCAAATGTTCTCTGGAACGTGCAATGCTACCAAAGAGAGAAAGCAGTTGTGACCCTTCACTTCAGCAAGCAGGATGGTAACCAGTGTTCTTAGCATGAATAGTTTTGTTGTTGTTGTTGGGTTTTTTGTTTGTTGTTGTTGGTTTCTTTTTTTTTTTTGTACATCTGTATTTAACCTCTTAACATCCTCATCAGTATTCATAATGAGAAAAAAATTTTCTAACCGTATTAAATGGGGGAGGGGTGAATCTCTGGATTGCTCTCTGGAATGGTGACTTCTCAAAACTGACCAACTCAGACTAGGGATTGCTTCTGCATAGCCCAGGCTCACTGCTAAGAGATTAATTTCATCAAAATACACACGTCATTTCCTTACCAAACTGTACAAAACTGAATTATGCTCTCTCAGTGGAAAAAAAAAAAACTTGGAAAAGCTTCCTATGTAAACACATGACTGTGAGAGCTGGATATGACTCACAACTGTCATGAGAAATCTAGATGCATTTAGAGGCAAGTCCTTGAAAATAATGTTTGAAAATAAGGAGGGGCAGGTACTGGGAAGATGGTTCAGTGGGTAAAGTGCCTGCTGCATGGCCACTGTCTAGACAGCCTGGCCTAATTGGTAAGCCCTAGACTCAGTGAGAAACTGAGTCTCCTGAGGCATGACCTCCAAAGTTGATACGGATATGCTTGAGCGCGCTCGCACACACACACACACACACACACACACACACACACACACACACTCAGAAAAAAAAATGGAAGAAGGAAGGTAGGGACCAGGAGTAAGATGAAGGGGGGAGAGAGAGAGAGGAAGAGAGGGAAGAAGGGAGGGAGAGAGGGAGAGAGAGAGGGAGGGAGGGAGGGAGGGAGGGAGGGAGGGAGGGAGGGAGGAAGGGAAGAAGGGAGGACAAAATCAGTTAGAACTAAAATGCATTCCTAGGAAGTTAAAAAGTCACTTAAGCCATAAGTAATTTCAACCAGAACAGTGCAATGGCACTTGGTAAAATTCAAGCAAATATAATAGATAGGCTTTTCATAAACTAAATGGAATTCAGAGATAAACTATGAAATAGAAACACAGCAATTAACCCTTCTGAAGGCAACAGAATTCCCTGTGTCCGTGGAGAAGAGGGAAAGATTAGTTAGCACGGCTGTAATATCTTTAGTGCCCACAGAAGAAGTAGAATACAGTATAAAATACGATGGTTTATCAAAAAGGACTAACTTATAACAACACTCAGCATTGTGAAGGTGATTCTCTGTTATTTTACCAGGAAAAGGATGGGACAGAATGGAAATGTCTTCAAACCCACCAATAGGGTAGCCATTTATTGTCAAGTTGTTTTTAAAAATAGCAGAGCTGTCAGTGGTATTACCAATTCAACTGGAGACTGTACATATTTCTAGGTGGCATACCCTGTGTCACAATTGTTAGGAGCAACTGACAATGAAGTTATCCCCTCTTCCTCCTTTTAGATTTTTATTTTAAAAAAAATCTATGTGCATTGAGGCCCACAGGTATGTAACAGGTGCTCAAGCCTGGAGAAGCTTTGTGTTTTAAAATAAGATGCTATGTAATTCAGGATTCTAAGCGATTGGTGGATACATTCATCATCATGGGGTTTGACTGTCTAGGACATACAACTAACTCTAATTGGGCCACAGGGCCCTGAATCTTTTCAGTCTAGACCAATTATTCTAAACCCACAATTTGACTTTTAACTCTGCCAGATGCCACATGACAATAGATTCCCTAACACTGGAAATCTTGCCAAGTGCACATCGTGTTGTCATATAATTATGGCTTTCGAGTACTCAGTATGGTATTATTAGCTCAAGCTAGAGCTCATTTAGTGTACATAATTACACAGCCCTCAACAGAGAGCACTGGCCCGGGCTGAGGGGTAGGGGTAGTTCTGCTGTTATTTTTATCTATGTTGGTTGACAGCATATGCAGTTATTACCAGTTCTATAAATTTTGAGAAAGTTTGATACACAAACTATACTTTGGTGAGTCCCTTTAGCCCATTCAATGCCACATTGTCTTTAGAGCTCTCATTCCATCTGGTGGCGAATTATTAATATTATTTGAACAACAGGGTTTTTCGTTGTTGTTGTTTGCTTTTCTTTTCTCTTGAGGGTGCCTGGAAGAAGAATGACAAGGGGCGAGCAAGTAGAGAACTGCAGAGTTTCAAAGCATTATCTTCCTGGGATGTTATAACCCATTACATCTTTATAATGCCTAAGGCAGAGTCATTCTTCAGCAAATGACATGTCTTTATCATCATTATTCCACACACTGAGTTACAGGCATGGGTAAGGAGCTGGCGGTCCTGCCCATGTTCTAAGGACTGAGAATCTGCTGCAGGGGCCCACGGAGTAAGCTGTACAGGAAGCAGGGTGGGAATAAAGGCCGAGAAGGCCCTTTCCAGCATCTGTTCCTTAGTCACTTACACATCTGGGGGCTTAACCCAAAAATACGGTGCTTAACAGAGACATTTGCTAACAATAATTAAGGAATTTGAATAATTTAAAGAAAATGTTTTTAAGCGGGGTGGTGGCGGTGCATGCCTTTGATCCCAGCACTTGGAAGGCAAAGTCAGGGGGATCTCTGTGAGTTCTAGGACAGCCTGGTTTACAGAGTGAGTTCCAGGACAGGCAGAGCTATCTCACAGAGAAACTCCGTCTCAAAAAACGAAACAAAACAAACAAACAGAAAACCAAAATAAAAAAACAAAGAAAGAAAATGTTTGAAGTGCCCTATTTTACCTTCCCTTATTACAGCCAGCATTAATGCTTTTCTCTATATTATTTCAAACTTGTGTCATTCTGTGAATTAAAATAGCTAGCTCTCTTTAATTCATGCAGAGTAGATATTTCATTTTACTCTAAAGTACCCAATGGTTTAATTCAATGAAATTAATTTTTAAGATAGAAACTTCAATTTAAAAACTATTCATAATTTTCATCTTAACGATCTGTACTTAAACCAGCTGAAGGCGAAAGTCACGCCTGCTTTCCATCTCAAAATACACATGAAAAGAATTTTCATTCATGGGGTTGAAAGTTTATATGCTAATACAGATGAGAGAATTACTTTAACTCAATAAAAAAAGGCCTGGGGAATTATGCCAAATAGATGCTTATTGGCATAATCAACTAATAAAGTTATAGAAGGCTTTTATTTCATGTGGGTATTTTTAGAGACTGATTTGGTCAATGAAACACACACACACACACACACACACACACACACACACACACTTTCTGAATGCTAAGGCATTTGATACCATGGAAGGTGATAACCATTTTGAAACTGAGTGGTGGGCTGTACAAGCAAGGTGGTACCTCTCCTGGTAGGTAGGCATCAAGAAAGTACAGGAATGTTCGAGCTGTGTGAGACCTCAGGGATAACCTATCCAGGGAAGCCATTTACCAGCAAAGACACCAAGTTCAGAGAAACTGATCCAATGCAACAATACTCAGCCCAACTCTAAAGGTAAACCCTAACAGCAAAATAATAGAATTGTCCAGGAGATTGTATTAGATAATCTTTTAATTTGGATAAACAAATAACTCATAACTTACAAAAATATTTATCCAGTGTCCACCCAGATACAACACCAAATGGTGTCTAACTATTTAAAAAGCCCACCATCTTGAGAATGCTTGAGTTCAACCCATTCACTTAAGTTTATTGGAAATCTTGTACAGGAAACCCATATCCTAGATGCTGTGAATGATTTTAAGAAGTAACCACAGAAGGAAGAACGAAGCTGGGAAGAAAAAGGCCATCCCTGTTAACCCCAAACTAGCTGTCCCAATCCTGTGTTTATGCCTCTGTAAGCACTTCGGCATTCTGACCATTCAGTGAGCAGCTCTTTGAGGCAGGGCACACATATTTTCTTCCCTCCCTCCCTCCCTCCCTCCTTCCCTCCCTCCCTCCCTCCCTCCCTTCTTTTTTGTTTTGTTTTGTCTTGTTTTGTTTGTTTTACGACACAGGGTTTCTCTGTGTAACAGCCCTGGCTGTCCTTGAACTCACTCTGTAGACCAGGCTGGCATGGAACTCACAGAGATCCACCTGCCTCCGCCTCCCTAGTGCTGGGGTTAAAGGCGTGGGCCACCACCTCCCTCCTAGAGAACATTTCTTGTTTACTGATTTACCTCCCAGAGTTCCTTCCATGATCCTTTCCCATACCACCTCGAAGTTCATTAATGTGTGTCCAGTTAACCTTTGTATGAGTAACAAGCATATATGTAAAACAAGGATTTATGCAAGTGCCTTCCTATCACTGGAAGGAAAAACACACAGCTAAAACATTCATCTTTTTAAAATCCTTGAGTCTTTTTACTGTGTAGTCATATTTTCTCTCTGAGTGAGTTAAGTCTCCTTTTGAAATACAGTCGTCCACATACATGCTAAAACCAGCCCATTGAGATTCAGTAGGCAAGTTGGCAATCTCAGCTGAAGGTGAATGTTTTGGCTCTGAGTGCTTTTGTTAAGTGTTAAGTTTAAAGGGGACGTTACTGAAGAGGTAAGGAACAGAGAGAGCTCAGCTGAGGTCTCTAGAGACAGATCTGTTGACAGGAATTCTATTCGGAGTGGGGACTCAGCACCATTAGTAATGTGAATTCTGAACGTATGGCTCTGCCTAAGTGCTTCGCGGCATCTTCCCTAACGCCCAGAGTTACCTCAGCACCCTGTTTCTCAACCTTTGGGGTCGAATGACCCTTTCACAGGGGTCACAATAACAGATATTACACATACCAGATATTTTCTTTACCATTCGTAACAACAGCAAAATTACAGTTATGAAGTAGCAGTGAAAATAATTTCATGGTTGGGGTTGACCACAACATGAGGAGCTGTATTAAAGGGTCGCAGTGTTAGGAAGGTTGAGAAACCCTGCTTTAACTCTCAAGCCTTGCCTGGAACACGACAACACCTCTCCACCCACTCCTACCATCAAAAACATGACATCCTTTCACCTCACCTGGGATCCAGCTTCTCAGAGAATTGAATATTCCAAATGCTTTCCACCTTCTGTCTAGTTTTACATATGGATGAAATAGATTAGTTAACCAAATTCTCCTGGACTTTGGTTTGCTCAGACAGAGTAGCAAAAATAAACCCACCTAAGTGGTTTACTGTGAGGCTGAAAAGCAGTGACATCATAACTCATGGACCATATGATTTCTACTTCTTTGTGTGGTAGCTAGAACTGTAGTAGTGGTATGGGCTACACTTCCTACACACCCCAGGAACCTGGACAATGCTTTTTTTTTTTCTTTTTCTATTTTTTTCCTTCTCTTTCCTTCTTCCTTCTTTCCTTTCATCCTTCCTTCCTTTCTTCCTTCTTCCTTCCTTCCTTCCTTCCTTTCTTCCTTCCTTTCTTTCTCCTTTCTTTCTTTCTTCCTCTCTTTCTCTCTCTCTCTCTCTCTTTCTTTCTTTCTTTCTTTCTCTCTTTCTTTCTTTCTTCTCTGGCCTCCCCTGCCCTACCTAGACTCTGCTACCAGCAGTACTAATGTCCTGTGAGCATCTGGCCCAGGAGCAGGAGAATCCCTCTTCCTGTTCCAGCCCCTCCCAAGCCACTGCTTCTTAATGACAACTTCTATCCTGAAATAGAACTGTAGGGACTTTCCGTTTGCAAACAGCAAAGCTAAAACTGCCTTCAAGTATTTGATGGCCTGAGCCATAAACAAGGAATTGGACTAGGATTCCTAAATAGTCATAGTCTAACGCTATGGACTCCTCGGATGAGCAGTGAGGCTGATGGACGTCTTTAGAATAACAGGTGAACAATGTCATGGTATTACAAAGAAAGCAGTCCTGTTAAAATACAGCCACTAAAATATTTTTAAAGACTAGTTTTCAAGCTCGCCTGAGCCATTCTATGGAAAAGGCCCAATTTCTGTGAGTCTGCATAAGACGCCAGCTGATTTCAGCTCACGGTTGAGCTCTAACTGTTGTAGGTCTTTCTTTTGGGACAGCCAGCCCCCAGCGAAGACTTATGAGTTATGAAGGCTTTGCCTGTAGCTTAGGTGTGTTCCCAACTAGCTCTTATAACTGAAATTAACCTGCTTCTGTTGATCTATGTTCTGCCACGTGGCTTTTTACCTCTTCTCCATTCTGATGCCCAGCTCCCTCCATGTTTCACTGGTGCCTGCCGCCAGGCCAAATTCTAACCCTGACTTCCTCTCTCTGCCAGGAAGTCCTGCCTTTTGTCTCCTGCTAAGATATTGGCCATTCAGCTCTTTATTAAACCAATCAGGTGCCTTAAGCAAGTGAGACAAAACACAGCTACATATTCACTCAGTGTAAACAAATATCCCTCAGTGCCTATCCCTGGCCCCTGTACACTGTGCATGTGAAGCAAGCATTCCATTACTGATCTATACTACAGCTCCAAAGTTTTACTTTCCAGTAATTAAAAAAAAAAAAAAAGAAAATATCCTCAAAAGTAATAGTCAACTTCATGAAGTAATGGAATTTTCATTGCTGAAAGCGTTCAAGAGAAGTTAAATATCATTATTTACAAACTATTTACATAGTAACAAGAAGGAAATTGGGGTTTCAGTCATACAAACTATAAACCATGCTCTCTAGAGACGGGGCACCTTCATTCACGCTAATGGCAAGGCTGGGTGGTAGGTGTCATCTTCTCAGGATCAATGTAGGCTTTTTGTTTCTTTTTTAAAACTCCTGATCAAAGCAGGCATGGTGGTGTAGGCTGTTAAAGCCAGCACTAGGGAGGCAGGATCAGTTAGATCAGTAAATCTTTGTGAGTTCAAGGCTAGCCAGGGCTACATAGTAAGACCCTGACTATACAAAAATTAATTAATTAATTAATCTAAAAAAATTTCAAAACAAGGTCTTCCAGGCCTAAGTCTCACAGATCCCATCTATAAAACAATGTTAATAAATATTTATTTATAGGATCATTATTTGGACTTCTGAACCTCAAAGACATGTGATTATGATCTATGTTGGGTTACCAATGATAATCATATTCTAATATTTGAACTTTGTTACCTAATTTCTTCCTCACAAAAGTTTAACAAAGTGAGTTTTGTTGTTTTCATGCCCATTCTTCAGGAGAAAACAGAGGCCCTAAGAAAGTGACAGAACTGTCAGTGTTGTAGCTGCACGCTGTATCTGAGTCAGAATGCAGCACTCTGGACTGCATGCTGGTAGCCACAGCCTGCTGCTCTCAGACATGCTGGTAGCAACTGGGCTTTTTTTTTTCCCCCCTTATGTGCGGAAGATTCCTCCCCTCTACAAGACAGCTACTGTTCAGATGTAAAAATATAACCGTCTTGGTAAAACAGCGGTTTGGGGAGCCATATAATTCAAGTTAGCCTGTAGTTCTGTCTTCCGCGTTAAGTAGTCTGCACCAAAGATCTCTGCTTGTCATCCTGATCTATACTTACACTATGTGTTAATGTCTATGCAAGAAGGGGGCCTCTCGCTCACTTCTCGAGTCTTCTGTCTTCATTCCCAAGCCTGTTCTGGCTGCTAGGTGAGTCACCAGCAACTCTGCCAAATCCGGAAGATTTGGCAGGGCTCCCCTCCTCCTCTCCTCCATCCCCCCTCTTTCCACTGGCCTTCTCCCCCTCCACCCACCTCTGTAACAAACAGAGCAGCTTCACTGAGCCCTCCCATACATTAGCCATCGTGATTAAAGGCAGGTGACATCTCCCTTTTGCATTCCTCACTCTCTCCCCATGCATGTTTCTGTGACTCTTCTCTGAGGGATACAGCAAGAAATATGCATGAAATGATGAAATTTCCAAAATAATAAAACCAGATTTTTACAACATCCCATATCTGCCAACTTGATTTGAAATCAGTATGTTCTCATTGCCATATTTTTTTTAAAGTCTCTAATGTTATTATTTTTCATCTCAGGACTTTTTTTCCCTTTGATCACCAATAATGCAATCCAAGGAAGAAACCGAACCACCCACTCTTGGGAAGGCTTTTAAAACCTCCACTTTGGTTATTGTGAGCCTGCTCCCCTGGCCTATAATAGCCTTCAGGGTGGTGATTTACAAGCCAAGATTTGCCACTTGCTATTGTTCAAAGACCAAAAGAAAATATTTATTTCTAGAGTTCCTTTTGTGAAATCACCTGAGTCGCTCACCTCTATCTCATGATATTTAAAGGGCTGTTTTTAATAATCATATGCCAACCTTCATAAAAAGAAATTACTGAGTTAGATTTGACCACGTGTGGCTCGTGCAAGGCACTGGGTTAAACATTCGCCTCTCACTGTCCCTTACAAGCCTTTACAAGGCGAGTCCTACATATGATCCCCATTGTCCCACAGAGGAATGACATCAGCACAGGGAAGGGCTAGGCGATGCACCAGAGGTGTGTGGAACTGGAGTTCAAATCTGTCTCAGAATCTAGTTCTCACTCATCCTTCTGTTTTCAGGGATCAGCAGCCCTTCTCAGCATCGCACTGGGTCTCTGGCGAACACAGCTGACCGCGTATCAGCTCCATCCACTATAAAAGCAGGATCTCAAGCCACATTTTCTTTAAATTCATTCATCAGGTCATCAGATAAGTCAATCGGCTTCAGCTGTGGCATCCTCACACCTGCGTGTCACACCTACGTTCTTAGCCATTGTCCTACCCTGCTGTCCTCCTGCAGACCCCTCCATATACAGTGGTGGGACCACGGTTCAGGCCAAAGACAGGAGTTAGCCTCTGTGAGGACGCTGGCTGGCTGGTACTGCAGAAGATACATATATGCATTCGGTGTCCTGATGAGGGTGCCAGCGAGCTCCATACACATAAACTGCAGTTCCGTCAGCATTTTAGTAACATATGTTTAAGAAGAACCAAAGGTCACTAGATTTTTTAGGAAATATATCTGAGTCAACTTCAAGGTAATTTCAGGAATACAGAAGAGGCAAAGGCCCGAGAGAAACAAAGAGTAAGACGCCCAGGCCCACTGAGATGGCTCATCAGGTAGAATGCTAGCCCCCATGCACCAGTGGCCTGGGTTTAACACGCTCTAGAAAGTTGCCCTTTGACCTCTACAGGTGTGCTATGACACATGCATGCATGGGCACTGTCGTAGTTAGATTTTCTATTGCTGTGAAGAGACTCCATGACCAAGAGCACAACTCTTATAAAGGAAAACATGTAGTTTCCGTTCAATGGTTCAGTCCATTATCGTCATGGTGGCACTCGGGTTGACATGGTGCTGGGGAAGGAGCTGAGAATTCTGCATCTTGGTACGCAGGCAACAGAAAGTGAACTGAGATACTGAGTGTTTCTTAAGCATTGCAGACCTCAAAGTCCGCCCCCACAATGACACACTTCCTCCAATAAGGCCTACTCCGGTAGGCCACACCCACTCCAACAAAGCCACACCTCTTAATATTGCCACTTCCAGTGAGCTTATGGGGGCAAATTACATTCAAGCTACCACACACAAAAAATAAACACAATTTTTAAAGGCAGGGTAGGAGGGTGGGGTGTAGTGGCACATATCTTTAATCCCAGTGCTTGGGATACTGAGGCAGGCAGGTCTCTGTGAATTTGAGGCCAGTTTGGAGTACATACAGAATTCTGGGATAGCCACGGCTGCATAGTGAGACTCTGTCTTAAAAAAACAAACAAAAAAGAATAAGGTACTTGTGAGACTGAAAGACATGAAGAATCAGTATTCATAGCAGCAACTACTGGAAACTAGAAGATGAATGACTGAAAGTTTAAAGTTCTGAAAGATAATTTCTAAGTAGGATCCTATGCCTTACTAATGCCACATAAAACACAAAGCTTTTTCAATTGAGCAAGGACTCAAAATAATTTACCTCACATACATTATTTCTCTCAATCTCCAAGGAGTTATTGGAAGTCACGAAACTAAGAAAGTAAACCAAGAAAAGAATGGGGGCCCAGGATAAAGATTCAGGCATCATGCTGCTGGCCTGCCCCTGGGTGTATAGCCTCATCTTCAGAATGGGGGGGTTGTTTAGTATTAATTATGAGATGAACATAACAGTCAAATGAGGGTCCAAGTGCCAACATTTTATCACTGTGACAGCTGATTCTGTGTGGCCCAGAATCACCCAGTTTGCTGAGGCTTAAGAAGGAAAACACATAATTCATTGTATTTCCCATCAGGTCCAGTCAGAGGCAAGTGTACGCGTCCTGTTGGACCTCCAGCCTGTGAACTTCCTGCCCACATGTGATCACGCACATCTGGTGCAGGTGGGTCAAACAAACGTGTTTAGGGGAGTGAAAGACACGTGGCTTGTTATCTCCCATAAACTAGAGCCTCCAGCATTTCAGGAACTGCCTGTCCTTGGGCAAGGGGCTTGCAGGTCAGAGGCATTTTTGTTGCATGGATCTAATAGGCATAGTGATTAAAACTTAAAATTATCTTTGGCTGTTACAGTCTCATGGACACAAACCCTTTGACTTTTAGTGGTTTCTTATTTTCCCACTCTTTTCTCTCTTTAAACCATTCAGTTTATAGCATAACTGCATCTCCAAATATATCTCCTCCAAATGTATTTTAATGACCATAAAACATTCCACTGAGCACCTGTTCAGGAATCTAACGCCTTCTACTTGCAAGAGAGTTAAACCGTTTGCAGCTTATTCATTACCATAGCTAACCTGGGTTGAACAAACAGCAGTTAGTGCCTAGTGAATCATTACTGCCTAGTCACTTACCTGATTCTCTGGCCAGACATCGAGCTTTATGAAGAACTATCCCTTCTTATTGTTATTACTTAGTGCCTAGTATTTTGGCTAGCACACAGGGTCTGTAATTGCAAATGTGGGATACTTATGAATAAAAGGCGAAGGAATGAAGGCAGAGCTAAATGAGTATTTATCATTCATCGCAGAGCTCCAGGTTTTGAAGGAAAGGCTAACAAGATGAGGTGACATTTATGGAAGATCTTTAAGTATCTGAAGCTTAATTTAGTTTGTTTCATCTTAATTGCTGTGCTGGAGATTGAACCTATAGCCCTGTGTACTGTAGGTAAGTGCTCGGCCACTGAGCTACACCTTGACCCCCTAATTAACTTTGAACCTTTGGAGTTAGCAGTTTGGACACAAACAAACAAACAAACAAATATACAAGAAAAACCCCAAACTTTCCATCATGACCATAAAACAGACAATAAGAAAGACTTTCCAGGGAGGCAGCTCCTTCACCATCGAGAATACTTGTTCCGGCAAAGACCCTATTTTGACTCCCAGCACCCACACGGTGGCTCACAACCAGCTGTAAATCCAGTTTTGGTGACTCAGATAACCTCTTTTGACCTCTACGGGCACCAGGCACACACATGGTGTACATATGTATAAGCAAAACATTTGCATGAATAAGATAAATGAATCTAAAAGTATGTTTTAAAGAATGACAGTTGAGAGGTAAATGTGGGTGGGGGGAGGCTATGTGATAGAGGGGTACAGCCTCTCCTCTCTGTTTAGAGCCTTGGCATGGGCAGCACTCATCTTGAAAGAACCCCCTGTGGGCATCCTCTGCACTGTTTTAAGTAAGGAAAAGAGGAAAAGAAAAGTTTGGGAGGGGAAATGACATGAGGAGAACATTTTCCTCGCTTCCTATTCATAGTATGAATTAGAATACAGGAGGGGATTCTGGCATGGTGGAGCGCACTTTTAGTCCCAGCAGAGGCAAGTGTAAGGCCAGCCTGGTCTACACAGCAAGTTCCAGGGCAGCCAGGGATGCAAAACAGAGAGACCCTATATCCAAAAGGGGAGGAACGGAGGGGGAGAGAGAGAGAGAGAGAGAGAGAGAGAGAGAGAGAGAGAGAGAGAGAGAGAGAGAGAGAGAGAGAGAGAGGAGGAAGGAGGAGGGAGGGAGGGAGGGAGGAGAGAGAGAGAGAGAGAGAGAGAGAGAGAGAGAGAGAGAGAGAGAAGTACAGGAGGAGAGTTTTAGGAAGAGCAGCAGCAATCACCTCTCTCTGCTGAAGTTCAGCGCTTGAGACCAGGGAAACTTTGTTTGCAGAGATCTGTATTTAGTGAGCCATCCCAGAGCTGCATGCTATACACTCTAAGGCAGAGGTTCTCAACCTTCCTAATGCCGCAGCCCTCTAACACAATTCCTCATGCTGCAGTGACCTCCAACCATGTTATTTCCTTGTTTCTTCATAACTGTGATTTTGCTGTTGTTATGAATTGTAATATAAGTATCTGATATGTGACCTCTGAGAAAAGGTCGTAAACTTCAATCCCGCCCCCTCAACAAGGAGTTTCGACCCACAGGTTGAGAAACACTGTCTTAGAGAAAGAAATTTTGCCTTCAGACAATTTCTGCCCTAAATGGGTAAAAAGAAGCCGTTTGAGTGATGGTAATACTTCCTATCTTGATTCAAAGGTAACAACACAGGCATAAACAGTTGAATTTCATAGTTTTCTTTGCATTTTATCAACTGTAAATTGTACCTCAAAGCTGCAATTATTAAAAGTAGTTTTCCCATTTGCATAAATAACAGACATCCATCCTAGAAAGTTTAGAAAACACAGAATAACATTCACACACACACACACACACACACACACACACACACACACCAGGAAGGGGCTGGAGAGGTGTCCCAGTTGGTAAAGGAGGTAAAGTATGAGGAATTGAGTTCAAGCCCAGCACTCACAGAGAAGTCTCTGTAATTCCTGCACTGGGAACAGGAAGAGGACAGACAGGAGAGAATCCCCAGGGCACACTGACAAGTCAGCCTTGCTGACCGGACACAGTGGGTAGCCACTAAAAAAGAATGCTGTCATCCTCTGGCCTCTATGTGTATGCATACTCACAGGCATGTGCTCTCATCCGCCTAAACACACACACAGACAACACACACATACTCACACACACATACACAGAGACACACAGACAACACACACATACTCTCTCTCTCTCTCTCTCTCTCTCTCTCACACACACACACACACTCACACAGAGAGACACATACACACAGACACACACAGACAACAAAATAAACACACACAAAAAGACATACAGACAGAAAGACACACACAGAGACATGGACACACATGCAGACACACACAGACACCAACACTCAGACACACACACACACACACACAGACAGAGGAAATGAAGTTACCAAGGCTCTTTATAAACCATAGATACATCAATCACTCTTAATACTTAGGTTGTAGATACCCAGATTTTTATTCACCTGTCTTCTTAGTTACAGTATTACTAGGAAGCCAGAGTGGGCACAATCCAGACATACTGTTTACAGATTCAGTCCCGACCCAAACACCCTGCAGCTTCACCTTGAGTTCCAACCCCACCCATCCTGTCAACATGCCTGTCAGGAAAGAGCCATCCTCCGTCCCCCACCCACCCACACCGGGTAGATATAAATACGCACACGGTACAGGAAATTGCCTGGAAAGTGGATTTAGATAGGGTTCACGAGGTCAGTGAACATAAGGTTGGAAAATTACTGAGTCATAGAAAACCGCCTTAGACCTGAGAGACGATGAGGGTTGCTTCAAAGGAGAATAATTTGAAGATCAAAGATGAAAACAGGCCTGTGGAAAATGATGGCACACCAGTTCTTTTTGTTACAAAAGCCAGAGCATGGGACAGACGCTGACAGGCCAGGGATGGTGCATCTTACCCCCACATGATGTTGCCCAAAGGAAAAAAATCAAACTAGCATTTTGAAAATGAATTCTCAACCAGGCATCTTCGAAGCTGTTTTCTGTATCAGGTCTCTCAAGTGCTGCCCTACACGGGGGTCACCCTTGTTATGATTCCATTACCTCAGGGTGCAAACCCTTGATTCTCAATTCCCAACAAACTCCTAGAAAGACAATGCTGTTGGGCTCAGGACATGACTGAGTTGTTTGCAAATCCCCTACCACCACTCAGCTATATCCCTAGGCCCAATATGTGGCTCCCAGGAAAACTAACAAAGGAACAAACAAAACAAAACTCACATCACCTAGAGAGGGCTTGTTTCCACGTGGACTGAACAGCCCCACCTCCTGAGCTTTTTTCTGGGGGTGAGGGTCCAAAATTGCATCTCTGGGTAAGAGCTTTCTGTGCTCTTACCCTGTGAATGAACCAAGCAACTTCAAGGCACTGAATTGTGAAAATGTGGACTTCATCTTCCAATTGTAATATTTGCAAGGCAAAGGTACAGATCATAGGAACAAGCAGGAAATATTTAAGTATCTGAATGTGTGGTATTTTCCAAACTCAGAGGTGCAGCTCCCGGGGGCCTCAGCATCGCTCTGTATATGGTAACAACAGTCTCTGCCATGTTTTGATTGGGAAACTATTATTATTTTACAACTGTTTACATGTGTGTGGGCATTTTCCTGTGTATATCTCTGTGTACCACATGCGACTCTGGTACCCACGGAGGCTGCAGGAGGGCATTCCCCTGGAACTGGAGTTACAGATTGTTGTGAATGGTCATACAGGTTCTCTGACCCTGGGGCCTAGGAGAGCAGGAATACTCTTATAATCACTAAACCATTTCTCAGCCCCGAGAAAATTGTTGATTTTTTTTCCCCCACAGCATCAGAGGGAGAGAGCAATGACACTACATGGTTAGACCAGCTTGTGGCTTTATCTATATTATTAATATTATTTGAGTCAGGATCTCACTCACTGTAGAGCCCTAGCTGGTCTAGAACTCACAGCCGTCCAACAGCCTCTGGATTAAAACAGTGCTCCCCTGTGGGAACAGTGAACATCTTCTGTCTTGTTACTGATTTTAGTGGAAGGATTTCTAGTTTGTTCATTTAAGATGACGTGACCATGGGCATGTTGTTTGTTGTTTTTATTATGTTGATATAAGCCCACTGTATTCCTAGATTCTCAAGGACTTTTGTCTTCAAGGAATGGCGGATTTTGTCAAAGGCCTTTTCTGCTTTTAATGAAATGATCCTGTAGTTTCTGTCCTTGAGTCTATTAATGTGGTGAATTAGCATTTATTGGTTTACATATGATGACTCATTCCTGTGTCTCTGGGATGAAGCCATATTGATCATGGTGGATGATCTTCTTGTGTGTTCTTGAATTGAATTTATAAGTGCTTTATTGAAAAGTTTTTTTCCATCTATGTGCTGTGTAACAGTTTCCTCTGAGATTGAAACATTCTCTTGTGCAGAGAAATAGAAAAGCAAACAACTCAATTAGCTACAGGAAGTCCCAGAAGCTGACCAGATTCACCAGTTGGACTTTGGTGATATCAGTACTCTGGTCTGTCATGGGATCCCTATGTGGGGTGAGTGGATGTGTGTGTTATGTCTCCCCAGGAAAATTTTTTGGGTACAACACTCTGTTCATCATAGAGATTGTTATAATGTTTTGTGTGTGTATGTCTTTACCTGAGTTATTTCATTTTTGGTTTTATGAGACAGGCTCTCATGCAGTATAGACTACATTTGAAATCACAAGGTAGCTAAGGATGTTCTTGTATTTCTGATCCTCCTGTCTATACCTTCCAAGTACAGGGACCACTACTCAGCTCACAAGACTGTCTGGATGTGTAGCACAGGCTTGTCCATAATTTACTTCCTGGATATAAACTACTAGAACTAAAGAGATGGATGTTCATGGTCATACATCATCTAGATCTGCCTCTATTTAGTTGTGTTTTCTGCCTCCCGCAATGAAAAATATTTTCTTTACAAAAAAAAAAAGCAGCGTATTAAAGTGGTTAAACTTTCTCTGCCATCTGTCAGCATTATATCATTTGCCTGTTCTAAACATAGTTAAAAAAAAAAAAGCCTGGAATTGTTTTTATTATCTATAACCCCAGCTGATTTTGTACTTTTATCCTCTGCCAAAAGAAAAAGAAACCATATGTTCTTTGTTGTGTATGACTGTGTGTCATCATCATCCTTTATCTCACCAGAGCCCGTTATCTTCTCGGGATGTTTGCCGCTTCTGTTTCTTTGGTAGCCGATCCTTTTCCTTGTTGATAGAAGCCAAATATTGGACGACACACATTGCCTCCTTTGCCTCCTGGTCTTTCAAGAAGCGAAGTCATCAGGGAGGCAAGCAAAGAATAGATCAAACTCTTGTCTTCTAGTAGAATGGAAGTTTGTCAACAGACACCGTCATCATTACAGTTCTTCCCTAACTTGCGTCCGTTCCAGGTTCATGGCTGGGATGCAGAAGGTGGCTCTTGGGCTTTAGACGCTGAGGTAGCCTCATGCTCCTGTCCATAACCTGATCTTCATGACTCTGTGTTTCTTGCAGGTGAGATGAATAAAGTCAGGAAACTAATTAATTTATGTGTTACGTGGGGAACTGAGGCAGGGCTCATCCACCCCACGCTGATCTCAGACTTGCTGAGGGTGACCTTGAACTCCAGTCCCTTCCTGCTTCCATCTCCCTGGTGCTAGGATCACAGATGTACCGCCACACCTGGCAAGAAATATCCACTGAATCCAACCTGATGCCTAATACTGTTCCAGCAGCTACGGACTTAAAGATGAAGTCTTGTTTTGCTGTCTATCCTGTTCTTTAATAGCTGGATTAATAAATAAGAGGATACATTGGTATGTAGAGCTACTTGGATGATCGTTGATATACATGGATATATAAAGATACTCTCATAGGCGTTCCTTTGAATAAGATTTCTCTTTTGCTAGGCGGTGGTGGTGCATGCCTTTGATCCCAGCCTTCAGGAGGCAGAGGCAGGTGGAACTTCTGTGAGTTCAAGACCAGCCTGGTCTACAAGGGCAAGTTCCAAGACAGGCTCCAAGGCTACACAGAGAAACCCTTCCTCGGAAAAAAAAAATTTTTTTTTTCTCTTTCTATTGACACATGTTAATCTACTTTAACAAGTCTGAGTGGTATGTTAACAGTGGCTTCCATTTACAAGCTACCGACAGTACATGAAATGATTAGTTTGAACTGTCACTATTTCGATCTGTAATGTTTACGTGGATAGGAACAAAGCCTGCTCAGGTTGGCTTAAATAAAGCAGAGTTGCAATGCAGTTACAACCAAAGTACTATCAAGTACTTTGTATCCAAAGTACTATGGATCCAAGGATGCTCACAAATAGCGGTTGGAATATAGAAAAGCAGAGGGGATCTCTGGGAAACTGAGCAGCAGGAATTCATTAGCCATGATTTGTTTGCATAATCATTAATTACCATGACGTCACGGTATGCTACATACCATGACACAGGCGCTTCTTGACTCAGGCAACCCCGGTGAACATGTGTACTGTTAAAGGCAATTGGCCTTCAGAATGGAAAGGTTACTGGGGGCTACACAGACAAGGGATTCAAGGACACATGAAGCCTCATCTGGCCAGCTGGAGCATGGCGAACATGGCTCTGGCAAGCCATGTGACCACAGCCTCAGACTTTCCACGGGTTAGAGATCCTGACTGGAATAGCCTAATTTTTAAATGATATTAAATAGAACTCAAGGATAATAACGCTGGGTTAACTTGAATGGCTTTGAATAAAACGTTGAAGTGGAGCCCTGTGTAGGTCAAGAAGGGCCAGCTCACAAAGCAGGCCCCGCCCCCGATGGCCCCTGGGAGGGTAGATTCCAGCAGGATTCCCACCATCCTCAGCCCTCGGAGAGTGACTGACAGGCCCCTTGCCTTCCTTCTGGGCATTTGTAGAGTTAAAGGTGTCTGGCGGAGGCTGCCTGTACTGTCCCCAATAAAGCTCAGCTTCCTGGCTGTCAGCATTTCACAGATGCTGTCACAATTCGTTAGTGGGGCAATTGAGCACATCCTGTGTGACTCACGGGAAGGGATCTTTGCAAATCTGCACCTGGATTTCCCTGTACCTTGTCCCACATGTCTCCTCGTTGGCTGCCTGTGCTGTGTATACTTTCACGGTAAAAATTCTATAACCAAGAATACTGCCACCCTGAGTCTGTTTTGGAACAGCATTGAAATTGTTGAGAGTGACATTTCTTAGCAAAAAAAAGATAAAGAAATAGGTTAGCCATTTCAAAGAACTCTTTTAATTTATTTTCATTTAACTTTATTTTACATGCATTGGCGTTAGGGTGTCAGAGCTCCTGGAACAGGAGTTAAACAGGTGTGAGCCACCATGTGGGTGCTGGGAATTGAACTCAGATCCCCTTAACCACCAAGCCATCTCTCAGCCCCCAATTTCTTTTAATTTAAATTTATTTTATGTGCATTTGTAAAACTTTCGAGGTTATATACTTATTTAAAAATTAACCACACTGCCAGAAGGGTGTGGTGGTGCACACTGATAGTTCCAGCACTTGGCAGGGTTAGGCAGGAGGATGGAGATGGCAGCTTAGGAACAAAACTTTAAGTGAGTTTGAGGCCATTCTGGGTTACACAAGAGACTATTTACAAAAAAATAAAAGTCACCTTACCAATGTAAAGGATTGTTTTTGTATTGGTTTATTTTGTGGACATTTTGATACACAGTAACCTCTTAATTGTAAACACCAGATTTGTAAGTATCCATCCATGTCTGCATCCACACTCTTTCATTTCCTGCTACGTGCACCCCACGGCCATTGTGTAAGGTGGAAATGACTGGCATTAGCTGACCACTTGCTCAGTATCTGCTGCATTTGCATGTTGGTAGCAATCTGCAAATCTAAACACATTGTTTTTATAATCCAAAGCATGGGAGAAATTCCACTCAGCTTCCAGTTGTACCTAACGTGTTCCTGCTTCAAGCATTGGACGATTTAGGAAGACAAAATAAGACATAATCAAATATAAACACGCAGTTGGGTTGCTTGGTTTTCGACAAAAGGCATCAGGGATTTGGCCAACTGGCTTTTAGTGCCGCCTTTTGTTTGGTTTGGCATCGAAGCTGCTCTAGTGCCCCCTGTTGGCCAGCATGAGGAACTACCTGACGTTCCCTGTAGTTGTGTTTATTTTAGCAAGATTCTTGCCCTATGCCTCATTTAACTCTAGTTTTTAAATGTCCATCTCATTCCTTAAAACACCTGACATGTATTATTTATAATGGAGTGAAAGGGCGAGGACCATAATATTGATCTATGGTAGAACACTCCACTTTATGGTCCAATTTTTTTAAAACTTTTTATTTATTCTTTGTCTTTCACATCATACATCTTGATCCCATTCATCTCCCTGTCCCTTCATATCTACCCTCCGCCCTCGCAACCTCCCTGTCAATATAAAATAAAGTTTAAGAGAAGAAAAAAGGAAAAGAGAATCTCATCATGGAAGCTGTGTTGTGACACCACGTACCCTTTTTGTCCATACATCTTTACTAGCAAATGTTCATTGCAGGGAGTCATTGGTCTGGCGTCTGCGAGCGACACTACTGATGCTGGGCCCTCACTGGAGCTCCTGTTGGATATCCTGTTGCTGCCCTGTGTCCTGGAAACCCTGCAGCTTTGGGTCTGCAGGACCCGGCCCCTTCCTGTGCTCCAGCAGAGCACAGATGGGTGGATGTTGGGGTGGGCCAACTCTTAACCGTGGTTCTGGGCTTGGATAGTTGCGGGCTTGATCTGCCAGCCAGTAACACCCCCCACGCGCATCCTTGCCTGCCACCACCACCAACACCAGGGTGAGCTCTCCAGCATTGTCCTGGATGGCTCACCCTATGCAACAATGAGCAAGGTTAGGGTTAGGCCTGTTCTCCTGCCTGCTTCCTCGCGGTCTGCGCATTCACACCTACTGTAACGGGGCCAGTTCTATTGTGTCGCCCAGATGGGGTGCAGGGGACAGCTCTCCTGCTCTCCCAACTGCCTCAGGCATCGAGGGAGATGCTGGCGGTGTCTCTCCTTGACCACACCACCCTATGGTAGGTGAGGCGTGGGCAAGATCCTCCAAGATCACCAGCCGGGTCACCTGCACCCCTGTCAACAGGGTCAACTCTCCCTTGCTGCTAAAGCCAGGTGCGGGGCCTCCTTCCTGGGTCCTGCTGGCAAGGGGGAGGAGCCACCAGCCACAGGCAGAGGCAAGCAGCAGGAGAGGGAGGGCATCTCTCCCTCTCTTCCCACCTTACATAGATGGGGAGTGGGGCCTGACCTCCCGTACTCAAGTGCTCAGGGCCGGCTCAGCAGCAGCCCTGTCCGCAGGTAGCTCTATCACTGAGTCATGTCCGAAGTCCCTGAACAATAGTATTATATGTTTACTTATGTGTTTGTTCCTCTGTGTAACAGTCCCCGCCATCCTGGAACTCACTCTGTAGACCAGGCTGGCCTCCAACCCAGAGATCGGCCCGCCTCTGCCTCCCGAGAGCTGGGATCAAAGGCGTACGCCACTATGCCCGGCTTTTGTGTTTTATTTTTAAAGATGGGGTTTTCTAACTCAGGCTGGCCTCAAACTCACTGTATATTTGAAGGGTCCTCCTGCTTCCACCTCCCAAGTGCTGGGATTATGTGAAAAGTTTCTACACCCAGATAAGCCTCTCCCCCAACGCAACAATCCAAATCAAACCGAATTAGAAAAAGCCCACGTTTAATAGAGACAGTGCTCCCTGATGGCCTTCCAGCCCCTGGAAACCGGGAAAACCCATGAAGCTATCCTTTGGGGGACAGTTTAAATACTCTGTGGGAGGGACCATAATTTGGCCGGCTTTCTGAGATGCAGCAGGGTTTGGAGGGAGATGCTGGAGGGGTCTGGGTGTAATCTCCACTATAACACCCCAGACTCCTTGGGTATGTGGATGCCAGCGACTGGGGTGACGCTTTTTTCATAACATTATGGGCATGTCACCATGCCCAGGTTATATACTGCTCGGGGGCAAAGAGGCTCATGCATGCTAGGTGAGCAGTCTACCAACTGAGCTCCATCCACAGCCCCTACCCCACATTTTCAATTGACTGTGTTTTCTTCAAGAGATGGTCTAGCCCGTGCAGTTCCTGTTGGCCTGGAACTTCCTACCTACGCCAGACCAATCTTGTATCTGGAACAGCTCAGTGACTTCAACAAAAAAAGGCTCCAACAGGGCTTCTCTATTTTGGTCCAAGGTCCAGAGAAGGTTTTTACAGGTCAGAGAAAGTAGAGAATTTCTCCCTCTTCCTCTACCACCTTTGTTCAGGTCTCTGCAGAGCCAACCCTCCAGCAATATTGTAATAACAAAGACAGTCAAGCTGGAGACTAAAAACTCCAAGGGAACTAATTACTATGACACAAAGGGGCTATGGTCCCAGGAGTGCATAGGAATCTCTATTGCTTCATATGAGCTTGAGTGCACGCACACACACATAAAATTAAAATAAAATTTAGATTATTAGTTTGATATGTTTGTTTTGTTAGAAGGTATACATGTGTACCATGTGTGTGCCTGGTATTTGAGGTGGTCAGAAGAGTATACTCTAGAATTAGAATTATAGATGGTGCCGGGAGGTTGTGGTGCATGCCTTAAATTCCAGCACCTAGAGGCAGAGGCGGGCTGATCTTTGACTACAGATCAAGTTCCAGGACAGCCAGAGCTGCATAGAGAAACCCTGTCTCAAAACCAGAGAGAGAATGAGAACATCGGGTGGATAGGGAGGGGGAGGAGGATCTGGGAAGAGGGGAGGGAATGAAAAGAATATAATCAAAACATATTGTATAAAATGCTCACAAAGCAAACAAAAATATTAGTGGGTGTTGGGAGAATGCCAGCCAAGGCTAGCCTCAAACTCATGACCTTCCTGCTTTAGCATACGGGTGGATGACAGTTCCAGCATGCGCCTCCATATCTGTCTCTCTTAAGGGATTAAAAAAAAACTTCTGACATAAGATGTTTGTTTAAATATTCATTTTATTTTATGTATTTGTGTGAATGCTCTGTGTATTTCAAGGACCACATGCATGCAGTGCCCAAGGAGGCCAGAAGAGGGCATCCAATCTCTGGAACGTGTGAGCTGCTACACTACAGGAGCTCTGGGAACAGAACCTGGGTTGTCTGGAACAATAGCAAGTGCTCTTAACTGCTGAACTATTTCTCCATTCCAGGTTTTTTATGTCCCCAAGAAAGGCAGTGGATTTTTAAAAAGTTTTATTTATTTTTATTTTAGGTGAGTTGGTATTTTGTCTGCATCTATGTCTGTGTGAGTGTTAGAAGTCTTAGACCTGGAGTTAATCACAGCTGTGAGCTGCCATGTGGGTGCTGGGAACTGAACCTGGGTCCTCTGGAAGAGCAGCCAGTGCTCTTAACTGCTGAGCCATCTCCCCAGCCCACAGCAGTGGATTTGTGTGTGTGGGGCGGGGGGTAGGGGGTGGGGGTGACGGGGTGGTAAACGGCATGCCAAATGTGAACCAGAGGATGCCAAACCCACAGCTTATTTTCCGTCGAGAACCCCTTCCTCACTTCCCTTGCACAGATGGAGACAGTACAATCATGTATTGCTTTGCCTTTTTCTGTTCACATTGAACACCTCATCCTAAAGTCTGGTACAGTAAATAAAATGTTAATTCAATAAAAGAGGTTTTTCTCCAAGATGTCAGAAGTTTCTTAGTGTTTTGTGTGCGATTTAATCTTAGAAATTGGTCTTGAGATCAATAGAAAGGGCTTGACTTTGTCTTGGTTGCTAGGCCTGCCTCTCAGTATGTCTGAAGAACCGGCATGTCAGTGACTAGGCTGAGCACAGTAGGGGTGGTGGGTGTCAGAAAATAAGCTTGTTTCAGCCAGGCGGGCTTGGAGAACGTCTTTAATCCCAGCACTCGGGAGGCAGAGGCAGGCGGATGTCTGTGAGTTCCAGGCCAGCCTGGTCTACAAAGTGAGTTCCAGGACAGCCAGAGCTGTTACACAGAGAGGTTCTGTCCAAAAAAAGAAAAAAAAGGGGGGGGACTGGGGTGGGGGGATCTCCATGGAAGAAAACGTCAAAGAGAACAGAGAACAGCAGGATAGACTCATTGAGACTTCACCAAAGGATGTGTGCTGGGAAGGAGACTGTTGCTCCCCTGCCCCACCCCGTGTGTGTGTGTGTGTGTGTGTGTGTGTGTGTGTGTGTGTGTGTGTGTGTGTGTGTGTGTGTGTGTGTTTTATGCACCTTCAAGTTCAGCAAGGCACACACAAATAAAGGTGATTTTGCTTCCTTGTGAGGTCGCCACGAAAGCTGTGCCACCTGGTGGACAGTCGTGGAAAACCTTCAAGTCGGTCGTCAGGAAACACAGTATCAGTGACAAATCAAGCCACAGAAATCTTTTCAGTATCTTTAATTTATATCTAAATCACATCAAAGCATCACAGTTTTAAAAACATTTTCCAAGGTCGGAGAGGTGGCTCCATGGGTACAAAGCCTAAAAACCTGATCCCTGGGACTCAAATCAAAAGCTAGGAACGATACAAAGAACCTGTAATCCCAGCGCTTCCAAGACGGGGGTGGGAGGCGGAGTCACGTGGGAGCTCCCAGGCCAGCGAGCCAGAAATGCACAGCACCGAACAGAGAGACCTTGCCTCAAAACAAAGGTGGGAGACAAAAAGCAATTCCCCAAACTTGCTCTCTTCTCTGACCAAACCAAGTCCCAGTGCTCCATGGCAGGCTTGTGCCGACTCCGCCACCCCTGTCTCTCTCTCTGTTTCTCTGTCTCTCTCTCTCTCTCTCCCTCCCTCCCTCCCTCCCTCTCTCTCCCTCTCCCTCCCTCTCTCTCTCTCTGTCTCTCTGTGTGTGTGTCTCTCCCTTCCTCTCTCTCTGTCTCTCTCTCCCTCCCTCCCTCCTCTCTCTCTCTCTCTCTCTCTCTCTCTCTCTCTCTCTCTCTCTCTCTCTCTCTTTCTCTGTCTCTCTCTCTGTGTGTGTCTCTCTCTCCCTCCCTCCCTCTCTCTCTCGTCTCTGTCTGTCTCTCTCTGTCTCCCTCCTCCTCTCTCTCTGTCTCTCTCTCCCTCCCTCCCTCCTTCCCTCTCTGTCTCTCTCTCTCCCTCCCTCCTCTTTTGTCTTCTTTCTCCCTCCCTCCCTCTCTCTCTCTGTCTGTCTCTGTCTGTCTCTCTCTGTCTCCCTCCCTCCCTCTCTCTCTGTCTCTCTCTCCCTCCCTCCCTCCTTCCCTCTCTGTCTCTCTCTCTCTCCCTCCCTCTCTCTCTGTCTCTGTCTCTGTCTCTCTCTCTCTCTCTCTCTCACACACACACACACACACACACTAAATACATAAACACAGGGCTGGGGGACGCAGGACAGGCGGTGGTAGAACGCTTGCTTGGCATGCTTGATGTGCTCTGCACTCATAAACGACGACATGGAAGCGCACACATGCAATCCCGACACTGGGGAGACAGGGCAGGGTGACCAGAAGTTTGAAGCCTCTCCCCTCCTGTCTTCCCTCCCCGCCCCCTCCCTCCCTCACCTGCCCCCCTCCCCCACCCCTCCAGCACTCTGCACAGCTCATCCTCTATTGGTTGTTGCTTTGAGACAGGATCTCTCTCTGCAGCCCTGGCTGTTCTAGAACTCACTGTGTAGACTAGACAGGCTTCAAACTCAGAAATGTGCCTGCCCCTGCTTTGCAAGGGCTCTTTTCCCGCGGGCCCAGCTCTTTTCTCTCTGCCAATTAAAGGAGAAGAAAAGGAATACCAACATAGAAAGCTCGAATCATTTTAAGGGCATAGTTCCGATTTTGGAGAACCCAAATGGTGGAAGAGAAAGCAATATTACTTCTCATGTTTGTAGGTTTGTGTTAGTGAAAGATTTTAGCTTGCAGAGCAAGGATGTGGGAAAGGGCCAGAAAAATAGTTCTAGCAAGCGGAATATAAAAAATCACATTGACATGGAGAAAAGAACAGATATGAGAACAAGAAAGTTACTATGGTGATGGGGCTAGTGGCTATGCTAGGCGGATTCTGTTAAACAGGGTAGTAACTGAATCATCAATCTTCTCTGAAATAACTGAAGTCTCTCCCAGGTCTTGGCCCACAACAAGGAAATAGGCCCCAACCCTGGAACAAATGGTCCCAGATGAACAGCTCTGTCTGGGTCACTCCTGGCCATCGGACAGTCTGGACTTCCCAAGTCATTCTATGGTTTATCCTTTGAATGAGAACAGGTCATACCTGGGTCTCTCAAACATGAGATCATACTCTGTAATCAATCACCTTGTGCCCCATGCCTGTATGCTGATTTGCGGTTTGTCTCTATAAAAAGGACCTGAACCCTTTGAGGAGTGTGCAGCTTTCCCTGAGATTGCTGTCACCTGCATGCACCCGTTCAATAAACACCGCTTGCTTGTTGCATCTCCTGGTTTTGGTGTTTGCATCTCGGGGCTCTCCCACCAGCCCATCAGGACCCCAGAATTAGGGTCCAACAGTTAGCAGTATTAGCATTCATATTTCTGGTGAGTGTCAGCTCAGAGTATAATGGAAGCACATTCTGTTACCCAAATTAGGTAAACCCTGACGTTCTGCCTCTCTGTAATGGAGGAATATGCACCGGGAGACACGGCCCGCCTGCAGGAATTTTACTGTCTCTGTCTGGCTGTTCAGGAAGCCCTGTCTCTGCTGCTTTTGAGGACAGTGCAATCAGCTCATCCTTGTGTTGGTCCCATCCCCTCAAAGGCACCTAAACTGTAAACCTGAGAGAATTCATGTTTCAAAAGCCCAGATCTTTTATTCACATGAAAGAAACACACCAAGCCTGCAGCTACTGAGTGAGGTCTTTGTATCCCATGCTCCACCGAGCCATCTTCTAAAACAGGCTTTGCAGACCTCATGGGTTCCATAAACGCTGTGGCCAAAGAAAATGCAGCCCATCTCTTTCTAAATCAGGAACAAAAGGGTCTGTTCTGTGTCTACCGAGGTACATGACAGAGAAAGCTGTGTCAGTGAAGACTCTAATGCTCCCTGTATGTATTGCCTTCACTGGCTACATTTATAGTGTTCTATTATTGTGCAAATAGGATGGAGAGCAGCATACTGTTAGAAATGGGATTTGGAGGCAAAAGACACAATACTGGACATGTGTGATATCGAACAGGGCATGGTGGTTCACACCTGTGACTCCAAAACTCATGAGCCACAGATTTGAGTCCAGCCTGGTCCCCACAGGGAGTTGGAGGCCAGCAAGGGTTGCTGGGAAATAGTTGTTCATCTGGTACGGTGCTCGGCTAACACACATGAGGCCCTGCTGTGATCCCTAGCACTGTATGAACTGGACGTGGTGGCACATCTGTAACCCCAGCATTCTGGAGGAGGAGGCAAAGGTTGGGAAGTTCTAGGTCATCTTTACCTACTTAGGTAGTTCAAGGCTAACCAGGCCTACATGAGACCCATCTAAAAAAAAAGTTACTAAGAGAAAAATGCATTAAATCTTGTATTATTAAATGTTAACACCCCCCCACACACACACACACTCCCAGGGATTGCAAGTTCCATGAAGTCAGGAATTGTGTTTCTCTTAAGAATACTGTAACCTCATACCTAGCATAGATTAGTGACATCATAAATACTGGTTGAATGAACAAATGGAATGTGGATATAAAATATGATGTATATTATTATATCTAAGACAGTTCCAGGCATCCTGGCTTACCTAAATGCCATCTTGGATTTTTCGTTGTTTGTTTGCTTGTTTTTTGAGGTGGGATCTCATGTAGTCCAGGTTGCACTCAAACCTGCCACGTCACTGAGGCTGGCATTGAACTTCTGATCTTCCTGTTCTGGGCTTGTGGGGATGCACTGGGCTTCCCTGTTGTTTTTTATAGAGAATTGTATGATGGCAATTAGAAAAGCTTGTCCTATTACCTTATGACAAGCAATGTATGCACTGAATACCATTTCCACCTAATCATACACTAAAGTTGTAACTCCCAAAGTGACGGTATTTTGAGAAGGGCTTTGGGGAAACGGAGTTGCATGGAAAGCTGTCAGGATATGATTAGTAATTTTATACACACACATATACATATATATTTACACACATATAAATACACACATATTTCACATATATACATATATTTTACACATATACTTTTATATTTTTACATATATATGAAGCATAGATCAAGAGCCTTTCTTCTCTCTCTCTCTCTCTTCTCTCTCTCTCTCTCTCTCTCTCTCTGAATAAGGCTCTGTGAGCACACAGGTCAGAGATGGTATTTACAGTCCTGGGAAAACTCCTTCACCAGAAACTAACCATACTAGCATCTCAATCTCAGATTTCTGCCCTCTGGGACAATGAGAAAGTTCTCTGTCATTTGAGACACCCACTCTGTTGTACTTTGTTATGGTCCGCTCGCTATCCTCACAATATCCCGTGTGAGAGGCTGAACTCAGGGCAGTAAGGCAGTTGCCCTGTTACTGGGGATTCTTGCCCAGCATTAGATGCCTACACTGTTCTGGAGACTGTGCTGCTCCTCTCTCAAGAGGGCTGTTTGGCTAGAATTGCTGCTGAGGAAGTTTCCACCCCTTCCTTTTACAGAATGACTGAGGGTCCAGAAATAGATACAGTATGACAAAGATAATGTCCATTTACTCATAGATAATCTTCCGTCTGAAAAACCATGTGTTGTTGAGGAGATGGCCCATCAGGTGAAGCATGTGCCTTACAAATCTTAAATCCCTGGATCCCACGTCGTAAGTAGCCAGGCGGCTATGGCAGTTTTCCGGTATTACCAGAGTATGAGAAGTAGACCACAGAGTATGCCAGAGAAAGCTTGCTAGACAGGCTAGCCCTAACCAAACCTCCACATGCACACATAAACACATGTGAACATGCATACCACATACACAGACGTATGCAAAAGAAAAGCCCCCATGTTGTTCTACATATATCATGGCCAACATGAATAATGACCTTGTTGGTCAACGTTCCCAATCATCTACTTCTGAAGACCCAGTTTACCAGACTTGCTATTTCCTTTATACTGTTGCTACATTAATCTTTATTGTGAAACACGATCACACTGTGATTTCGGTATTTTGTATTTTTTTAAGACAAGGTCCCATGTAGCCTAGGTTTGTCTCAAATCACTAAGTCGCTGAGTAAGACCTTGGTCTTCTGATCCCTCTGCCTCTGCTTCCTGAGTGCCGAGATTACAGGTGTGTGCCATCATGTTCAATTTTGCCTGGTAGTGGGATTACACTTTGTGCACTCTAGGCTAGGGCTCTCCAGCTGAGCTTATCCCCAGGCCCAGTGTTGCTTTTCTTCACGTCTGCCAAACCATCAGAGCTTTTCAGACTTACACAAATCCGCCAGTCCTTAAAGTTCGCCTCGTGTCTGAGGCTTTCTCTGATGCTTCCTATGGTAACTGTGAGATTACACAGCTAATATATCTCTGCCACACACTATGTCACGCACACAATTCTAAACATAAAGGGTTTAATGGTATCATCCTTAGCTACGGCACAAGGGAACCTTTACTCATGTTACCCAGAAAGTGACGTAAGTCCAGGAAGAGCCTCCCTAATAGTCCTGTCGTTGTCACAGCTCAGTGGTCGAGGAAGAAATGTCAGTTCTTAAAGGAAGACAGTGAGCCGGGGACACCCAAGCCACAGAGCTCTCCCGCCATTCTCAGACTTAAGCAGTGGGACTAGGCACTGCTACAATGCAGAAGGTAGTTTGCTCAGCAGTCCTACTTTAAGGGTTAAGGGATGCAGTGTGAAAAAGCATTTTGTAAGTGCAAAAGGAGCCGAGGACTGGAACTCCTTAGGCAGGCATCATGAAGTGCATGTGGCATGTGGCACAGGTGTCCTGGCTCTGGCTCCCTGTTCTTGCTCTGTCGTGAAGTCTCTATAACATTAACACCCCATTCTCCCTCTTCCTGGTTAGACTCGCTGTGACGGTAATCACTGTTGTTCATCTAATTTCTTTTTTCAGTGCTGGGGATCACACTCCGGACCTTACACAGGCTCTGTAAGTGCCTAGGGCATGTCCCCAGCCATCTGTCTAAATGTATGGTGACCAAAAGGGATTGTGACTAGCTTTCTGTTACTTTATTTATTATTATTATTGACTGCTATATTTTTTTAATCATTATTTTGAAACACAGTCTCTAGTCAGGTTAACCTTGAAGCCAAAGATGACCTTGAATTCTTGTCCCTGTCTCTGCTTCCCAATGCTGGCGTTGCAGGAATGGTCTGCAGTGGCCGTTTCATGCATTTCTGAGGTTCAAACCCAGGGCTGTACCAATCAGTATGTCATCAATCTTATCCTCCCCACCCCACCCATACTTTGTTGTTTTGAAGACAGGGTTTCTCTGTACAATGGTCCTGGCTGTCCTGGAACTCACTCTGTAGAGCAGACTGACCCCCAACTCACAGAGATCTGCCGGCCTCTGCCTCAGCCCCCTGAGTGCTGGGATTAATGGCACCACCAGCACTGGCCCTTTTTCCTTTTCTTTTTGAGACTGGGTTAGCTTGGAACTCCTCTGCAAACTAGACAGGGCTCAAACCCAGCTGTAGAGAGCACCCACTTCTGCCTCCCTGGTGCTGGGATTAAAAGCGCGCAGTAACAGCTATGTCTGTCCTTTGTAAAGGCTGGCATTTATTTTGTTAGTTAGTAACTCTCTATAGTTAGTCATGGGGAGCCCCCTGAGGACCAGCCTTTCCTCAGACAGCCCCTTTGAGTGAGTGACACGGGAGTCCCATGGCACAGCCTCGTAATTAAGATCGAACATTGTGTCAAGAGACACTTTTTCTTTTCCATTCAGTGGAAAAGATAGGGTAGGAAGGTATTAAATAACGACAATGATGGAAAAACAGGACTTTAAAACCCTACAGGAAGAACGTGGTTCAAATCTCATTCCACCACTTCCTAGTTGACCCTGGGGAAGTTGGAAAGCCTCCGTATGCCCTGTCTTAGTCAGGGTTGCTATTGCCGTGATGAAACACCATGTCCAAAACAACTTGGAGAGGAAAGGGTTTATTTGTCTTAACTATTCTGAATCATTGTCCAGTGAGGGCAGGAACCTGGAGGCAGGATTGATGCCCAGGGCATGGAGGAGAGCCCCTCCCTCGCTTGGTCCTCCTGGCTTGCTCAGCCTGCTCTCTTACAGCATTCAAGACCACTAGCCCAGGGCAGACTCACCCGCTATAGGCCGGGTCTCAACCACTAATTAAACAAACACCCTGCAGGCTTGCCCACAGCCCAAGCTTAGGGAGGCAATTTCTCAAGGATGTCTTCCTCCTCTCAGATGACCCGACTTGTGTCAGGCTGACCTAAAACTAGCCGGCACTCACCACCTTGTGGAGGAAAGTTTGTTAGGAAGAGATCAGAAAATGGAGGCAAATCCGGTGAGGAATTTTCACCAGCATGGCCCAGGAATCCCAAACTGCTTTTGGAGGAATGCTGACCCCATTCACAGCATAAAGCTGCAGCAAGGCAGGCAGTACTTGGGACACAATGTTGATTGAGCAGGACCTGCTTCTGAAGCTCACCCCCCCAGAACTGCACACAGGCCACGTGGCCTGTGCTTTACATGCCAGGAAGTACCCTAGCTGGGAAAGTACTTTTCTTAGGTGGAGAGTCCCTCCTGGCCTAGCCCTCAGCAGAGGAAGCTGGACTCCAGCTAGCCTAGGCTGCTCCTCTCTTTGTGGTGTGTTTAAGATCTCTTCCTCCTTTAGTAGTACAGCCTTTTAATGGTGACTGGCCACTGTGGTCATGGGGGAGGGATTTGAGGGCGGTGTCAAGTCCAAAGGAAACACCAGTTCCCCTATTCCAAAGGCAGACCTGATGTCCAGAAATAGGCTCAACCTGGACTCTGGGAGGATTTCTGTGTGGTTAGACAAAAGCCAACATTCCCCCAGGAACTTGTGATGCCTGTCTACCAAAAGGAGACTTTTCCCTTCCCAAGGCAAAAGGCACACGTGGCTCTCTAATTAACATATACCCATGGCACCTATTAGCATATCAAGGTCCATGCTAAGCCCAAGGTTCCCCCAACCCCTCTCACATCCGCACAGCGACTCCCCCTCCTTATAACGCTTGCTATTCTCCTTATTCTCCATCCCCTGCTAGTCTCTCCTCCCCCACAGATGACCCTGGCAGAGTCCAGAGTTCTCTCTGCTCTGGACTCTTCCAGATGCCTCTGGCTGTTTTTTCTCTCTCCTATTTACAGCAAAAAACCTCCCCCTTACCTACACTACGATATCTTCAGTTCATTCAGGTGGCAAGTGAGGTCACTGTTCATTTTACAAGAGGAGGAAGAGTTTGTTGAGCTGTTTTCAGATGTGTGTGTGTGTGTGGGGGAGTCTGACTAGTAGTTCGGGATGCCACACCTGGGAAAGTTCCCGTAGTGAAATTAAAGACTGCCTTTTCTAGTCTCTCAGTGGGCCTCATCCATCAATTTCTCTCATGAAAATCAAGATAATATCTGAGGTGCTAGGAAGATTAACTACCATAAAATATATGAAATGTAGCACAAACGATACAATCATGTAATAAATATTCACTACTTTGTAACAGCTATCTTTGTGGGAGCTATAGATCACTACTAAATTTGTATGTAGAGAAACGACAAAGTACAAAGATGAGTGGTGTTTTTTAATCTCCTTGACATTTATATTGCAAATAAACAATCCTTTTTTTTTTTTTTTTTTTTTTTTTAATGCAGTGTCTCCTGTTGCCCAGATTGGTTGATGACTTTGAACTCCTGATCTTTCTGTCTCTACCTTCCCAGTGCCGGGAAGCCTGCATGCCTGGTTTATGTGGTACTAGAGATCTAATCCAGCCACAGGGGGATTTTACGCATGTAGTCAGATACTGCGAGGATGTAGTTCTCCCAAATGTTATTTTTAAAAAAATTATACAGTTCCTCCTTCAACCACTTATAACCACTTACATGTCCAGCAGGCGGGGAACTGAATTCACAAACTTCCTTTTCTGGCTTCCTGCTTTCTGTTTGTGGTAATGACCACCTCCCAGAAACTCCTGTTTGACACAGTAATTATTTCTGACCGACGCTTCCGTAATTCTGACCGACAGCTTCCGTCTTATCACCTACTGCTCTTCAACATTGTTCTAAAAATTTGCCCGCGCCCATGTCCATGTCTATGGCTCCCACCCTAGTTAAGGACCCCAACTAGGTGTTCTCCCCTTCTGCTTTCTCCTAACCCCCCAACCAAATTTTATCTGTGATGCAGTTGCCAACAAAATCCAAGCAAACATATTTTAGCACGGTTCACCAAGTTATCTCTGTGATCTACGCAGATATCTTCAGTAGCTCCCACTGCCTGTCAAATACTATTCAATGCCTCCTTGAAATGTCAGCTGGAAAAGAAGACAAGGAGTCGGAAGACAGCACAGGGTTTACAGGGGACAGCACTGCAGGGGGCTCTCTCTCTGTCAGAAACACAGTCTGTTTACTCAGCTAGGGTACTTACAGGCCGGAAGTGGAGGCAGGAAAGGTTAAATGTTTCCGAGTTTGGCGTTTCTAGGTCAGTTAAGAAATGTCAGGTGATCCTGGCTGCCCATTACTTGGGGTCCACAGGGCAATTCGGCCTCCAGAGAACCAGGTTAATTTATTTCCAGAAATTAAACCATTGTAGTTACTGGAATTGACACAATGCTACCAAAATGGAATTTTACAAAACAACATGGTTCTAGCTAACACTTCTGTGAGATGGCCTTATACAACCTCGGTACCATTCCCCGGGGGCTTTCTGAAATGGGTTTCATTTTATAGCTAGCTCAGGCTGGTCTCAAATTTGAGCTAATCCCAGCCTCATAATACATAATATCCTTAATTTTTATTTTTTATTTTATTATTTTTTTAAAGACAGGGTTCCTCTGTGTAGTTTTGGAGCCTATCCTGGCACTCACTCTGTAGACCAGGCTGGCCTCGAACTCACAGAGATCTGCCTGCCTCTGCCTCCCGAGTGCTGTTATTAAAGGTGTGCACCACCACCATCCAGCATAATATCCTTATTTTTAAACTTCTGCAAATCTGTTACTATTTTATATTCTGTTTTTAAAACTTGAGCTCATTTTGTTTGTTCAAATAATGTCATCATTTAAGACCAAAGGTAAACACTTTCTCTAGGAAGACATAATAATACATTTGCAGAAATTGGTTTTGATAAATTGGAATGAATATACAAATCTAAGAATAATGAAAACAAACCCTCCTGTGAAGAGCAAGATGTAAGGGAGGTGACTAAGCTGACACCATCTTGTCCTGACTCCATTTTGTGTTTACTTAGTTCTCGGCCCTCTACCCCCCCCCCCTGCAGCCATGTCTGCCTTGGCGACATGTATGAGAGTTCTATGACTTTGACCATGGTCCAGATGTAATTAATGTAGCCAGAATAATTAATGTAAACTAAAATAACTGAAGAAGGCATGAGTCATTAGTATCATCATGGTATATCTGAAATAATTACTATGCCATGCCAAGAACGAACACTTACTTCAATGTTACACTGCCCCTCTTCTAACATTGGAGTTAGTTATGGTTTTGTGATTTTTGTCTTAAAACGCTATACCCCTGTGCTTCAACACCAAGAGACCTTGAGGCGTGAGGCTTGGTCACCAGCTAATAAAGGACTTTTATTAGGCATGATGAGTGTGGTTGTCTATATCCTCTCTCATGGATTGTTACAGTACTGAGATTAAAATCAAATGCACTGGTAGCACAGGCCTTTAGTCCCAGCACTCAGGAGATAGAGGCAGGCGGATCTCTGTGAGTTCGAGGCCAGCCTGATCTACAGAGAGAGTTCCAGGACAGGCTCCAAAGCAATACAGAGAAACCCTGTCTTGAAAAACAAATAAACAAACAAACAAATAAAATACACACACACACACACACAAAAAATCAAATCAGTGAAGACTGACTGAAGGGACCGGTGAGATGAGTCGGCGGGGTGAAGAGGTGTGCCAAATCTGACCATCTGAGTTTGACCCTCAGAGTCAAGTGGTAGAAGAGTCAGTTCCAAGTTCTCCTCTGATTTCCACATGTAGGGCACTTCACCTCTCCAATCAATAGGTAAGTAAATAAATGAAAATAAAAATCTTTTAAAGAGTAGAGCTTCAATCAATTGGATAAAATGAGAGACAAGCAACTTTTATCATGGCAAAAAGAACAGATGCTTAAAGATAGGATACTGGGCTGGAACTAAGAGTGGAGAGATATGGGTCAGGACATCACCAGACAGAAAAAGTCATGGAGACAACAGTCAAGCGAGGATGTCTTTTAAATGTTCCACTCAATTATTATGAGAGGGAGAGAGATGATTGATGGGGGGGGTGGCTTGCCACAGACTCATATATGGAGGTCAGAGTACAACAACTTTATAGAATTGGTTCTCTCCTTCCAACATGCGGTTCCCAGGATCAAACCGAGTTCATCAGCGTGCACCTTTCCCCTCTACAACATGGTGCTGACCCTTTATAAAAGTGCAGACCTTTTTCCCCAGAGTCATAATGTGTGAAAAGTGTATTACCATATCACCTAACACTTAGGTGAAGAAGACTTTTTGGTTTGGGTTTTGATGTTTTAGATAGAGTCTCCCTATGTAGCCCTGGCTGCCCTGGATCTGCTTTGTAGACCAGGCTGGCTTTGAACTCTCAGAGATCCACCTGCCACTGCCTCCCAGTGCTGGGATTAAAGGCGTGCCACCATGCCTTTCTTCTTTAATTTTTATTGTATGTGTATTGGTATTTTGCCTGCATGTGTGTGTGTGCTCCTTATATGTGCCTAGAACCCATGGAAGCCAGAAGAAGCCAGAAGAAGGTGTCAGATCTCTTGGGACTGGAGCTACAGATTATTGTGACCCACTTGTATGTGATGTCTGGAATACTGGGTACTAGGAATCGACCCTAGGTCGTCTGGATGAGCATCCAGTGCTGTAACAACTTAGCCATCTCTCTAGTCCTCCTCTTTAATTCTTGAGGAATTTTAAAATAAAATAAAATTAGTAATGACATTAGAGTGTTTATTAGCTACTTTGGGATAAAATATATCAGTATTTGGGAAACAAGCATCAAGTAATCACCATTTATAAATGACCAAATGTATAATGTCACACAGTTTAGCACATGGGAAGATTATTTAAAGTTCAAGACACACTGATGATTTTAATCAACAGCATATAAAATTGATATTAATAAAGTTTCAAATTCCATATTGCTACTAACTTTTTATTACCTCACCACCACCACCACATACTACTATCTTTTTAAAAACTACCACTTGTAGGGGCTGGAGAGATGGCTCAGCAGTTAAGATCATTGTATGGCCAGAGAGGCCTGGGGGTCCTCCTGTGCCTGCCTCTCAACACTGGGATTACAGATGCACACTCCGACTCCCATCCTCTTCCTTGGCTTCTGGAGATCTGAACTTAAGTCCTCATGGTTGCACATAAAGCACCTATCTGATGACCTACCTCTCCAGCCGGTCTGTATCCCTAAATATTTGACTGAGCTAGGTTGGCAGGCAGAACTCAAGGGTCTATGTTGTAAGGAGAGAACTTGACCAAGTTTGAATTTGGCAGCGCTTGACTGTTCAAAAAAGAGTAGCAGAAATAGCAACAACAAAAAGAAAAGAATATTACCACAAAAAGCAGCAGTTAACTCAGTTTTCTGTTGCACTGGATAGCTTTATGCCAACTAGACACAAGCTAAAGTCACCAGAGAGGAGGAACCCTCTATTGAGAGAATGCCTCCATAAGATCCAGCTATAAAGCATTTTCTTAATTAGTGATTGATATGGAAGGGCCCAGCCCCCCACGGCATCTGCATCAGCTCCTGCCTCCAGCTTCTGGCCCTGTTTGAGTTCCTGTCCTCACTGCTTTAGACCACGAACTGTTAGTTACATGGAACTGTGGATGAAACATGTCCATGTTGCTTTTGGTTGTTGTGTTCCATCAAATCTAAAGACATCTGTGTTCCCAAGATGCCTGCCCCTTCCAGCGTTTGGGTAACTGTGTCTGTCTCTGGCCAAGTTTTTTTTTTTTTGTTTGTTTGTTTTTGTTTTTTTTGTTTTTGTCAGAGCACAAAGGTGAAATGAAGTGACTCTGAGGTCCTAAATTTAGAGGTTGGGATCATGAAGAAACAGATAGCATGACATGCTTGTGACAAAGGAAACCCAGTGGGGTGCTTAAGACAAGGACCTGAGTCTGGAGTCAGCATGTCAAACAGATGAGTGACACTAATGTCTCAGAAATGTTCCCTGAGCTTAACACCGGCCCCATCATCAGATCTCATTTTCTTTCCTTCGAATTGACATGGCGCTCTTCAAAAGGAGTGAAGACAGATGGTGACTACTGGTCGAGCGACAGGTCCAGGCTTAACCAAGCGCCTGCATACCATTTCACAACATCCTCGTGAGATTAGATGCTATTATTAGTTCCCCTAAGCACGGGGCAACAACAATCGGCCTCAGTGAGGAGATTGAGTAACTTGCCCGAAGTCACACAGCTACTAAATGACAGAGCTAAGATTCAGGCTTATGGCCGCTGACTCAGAAGTCTGAGCCTTTAACCACTGCTTTGGGGGTCAAGCTGGGGGACACGTGATTGCTGATATAGACAGACATATTACATATACTACACATTATGTGTACAGATGCGTGTGTGTTGAAAAGCATTTAAATGAGTCTTTGTATTTCACTCACTTTGAAGCCCAGGCTGGACTTAAACTTGTGATCCTTCTGCCCCAGCTTCTCCAGCACACTGTGCTTATAGGGAGTGCCTGTATCTCGTTTTACTCTCAAACTACTCAAGTTAAACATTGTTTTTTGTTTGTTTGTTTGTTTTTTGGTTTGTTTTTCCAGATCTTGTCAGCAGAGACAGACAGCAGACAAGTAGGTACTTGAGCAAGGAGAGGCCTCAAAGACAGCATGAAGGAATTAAAAAGTGGTCGCTAAAAACCGAGGGGCTCACATGATGAATTCACTTGTCATACATTGGTTGTTAGGGTGACTTCACAATGAAGATCAAGGCCCTCAAGTTAGGAACTTTAATCATATACAGGTTTTTTAGTGCTGACTCTACCTCATTTCTACATAAGGAAGTATAGGTATCAGAAACCCAAAGACCCAGGTATGCACATTGTGGGCTTAAGTACATGCAGGCAGACACTTGTACAGATAAGGTAAATCTAGAAAGCAAAATGATAAAGCTAAGAATCTTACCCAAGATTAGCTAAAGAGATGCAAGCAAACAGGCTGGGTGGTGATGGTGCATGCCGTTAATCCCAGCACTCAGGAGGCAGAGGCTGGTGGATCTCTGAGTTTGAGCTAGCTTGGTCTACAGAGGGAGTGTCCTGTGTCCCCCCCCTCCCCCGTGGGTAAGTATGTAAAATGTAACTGGGCTGATCAGGAAAGTGTAACACCTCAAGTGAAGCTCCCGGCTTCAGAATGTCCATTGTAACCACACACAAGTTCTCTGAGTTACATGGAGGTTAGACTGGCCTTGATCCAGCTATATGTTTCTATTTGTGAATTCATTACAACGGAGGGATTTTTATTATAAAACCATGGAACGCTTCACAGATCTGCATGTATTCTTTGTACAGGGGCCATGCTAATCTCTGCATTGTTCCATTTTCAGCACGTGTGCTATCAAAGTGAGGGACCAACATAGTTTGTTTCTGGTTTTCTTTTGTTTTTTTGAGGACAGGGTTGCTCTGTAGCTTTGGAGCCTGTCCTAGAACTTGCTCTGTAGACCAGGCTGGCTTCCAACTCACAGAGATCTACCTGCCTCTGCCTCCAGAGTGGTGGGATTAAAGGCCTATGCCATGCCACCAACGCCCGGCCTTGTTTTTTTTTTTTAAACATATGTTTCTGTTTTATGTTCAGGTGTTTGACTTGCATATTTGTCTGTGCACCATGTGCTTGCCTGGTGCCCATGGAGGCCAGAAAAGAGCATTGGCTGTTCTAGATCTGGAGGCAGGGATGGTTGTGAGCTACCTGGTGGGTTCTGGGGATTGAACCCAAGCTGACCTTCTACCCGCTCGACTTATTTTTTAAAAGGTCGATACATCTCTTCAGAAGCTTATCTTTATTACACATAATCAATCAATCAATTGGGAGTTTTAAAAAAGGAATTCTGTAATTATATGGCCAGCAGGGGGCAACTAAATACTTGGGGAAAAAGCACCCTGGATAAGGGAAAAAGTTAAAATTGGGATTGTCTGTTGGCATTGTGCTGTGTGAGACAGCTGAATGCCTTTTAAAATGGTAATTAACAACTAGTCACACATTCACACTTCAAATTTGTGAAAATAATTGAGCACTGTTAAGCAGACATAAAACCACACGCTAAGGCTTGTCTGTGCTACACTGTTTGGGTTTTCAGTATTCGTGTGTGTGTGTGTGTGTGTGTGTGTGTGTGTGTGTGTGTGTGTGTGTATCTTGCTTTTATTGTTCTGTTATAAAAACACATTTGAGAATTTTAAGAGATGATGATTATAATACAGATCAGAATCCTAGTGAGTTATTAAAGCCATTTCTATATGCAAACACAAGAATTCTGAAAGGAGAGTATCATCTTAGACAGAGCTGTCCATATGCACAGTCACAGGCGCCCACCCTGTACAGCTCTGCTGCCTCCTTGGACTGGCTGTCAGAGTGTTTCGGATGACCCTGCTCGACACCCCTTGGAGGAAGGGGTGAGAAGACACAGTAGCAATGACTCAGGCACCTGGAGTCAGTGAGTAGCAGAGTGTGTTGTAGACCGGTTTATTCAGGAAGTCAGGCTGCCTTTATACCCCCTCCCGAGGTCCCATGGCTCAGGCGCTGACTGCCACATGTCCTTTCCTCACTGGTGTCTCTGGGTCAGGTGTCTCTTTATCAGCAGGCTTGGCTCAGGGAGAAAGTGCCGGCCACATGTGCACATGTGGGCTGGCCTGGGCACCGGCAGGGGAATGGGGCTTGGGTAGGCTGGCCGCAGTGTCTCCTACATCATAGCCCTCTTCCTGGTAGTTATGCAGGCTCCAGGCCATTTAGAGATGAGAAGAAAATGGACTCAAGTGCACTTCTACCACGGACTTGCCCTGTGATGGTACCTACTCACTGCACTACAGGGAACTTCTTCAGTCCATTTCCAGTTACATGAGTAGTGAGAAACTCATCTAGCTCTTCTTTTTTTATTAGTCTTTTAAAATTATTTTCTTTGTTCTTTATTATTATTTAATATTTTTCTTATTTTATATCAATCCCAGTTCCCTCTCCCTCCCATGTCCCCTTTGGTCTCCCCCATTCCATCCCCCATCCACTCCCCAGGCAGGGAGGGTGAGGCCTTTCCATAAGGGATCATCAAAATCTGTCAAGTCATTTGGGGTAGGGCCTAGGCCTTCCCCCGTGTCTCTGGGCTAAGGGAGTATCCCTCCATGGGGAATGGGCTCCTGAAGTCCCTATACCCCAAAGATGCACATTCATGCCACAAAGACATCTGTTGAACTATGTTCAGAACAGCATTATTTGTAATAGCCAGAACCTGGAAGCAACCTAGATGCCCCTCAATTGAAGAATGAATAAAGAAAATGTGGACATTTACACAATAGAGTACTACTCAGCGGAAAAAAAAAAATGGAATCTTGAAATTCGCAGGCAAAAGGATAGAACTAGAAGAAACCATCCTGATTGAGGTAACCCAGTCACAAAAAGATAAACATGGTATGTACTCACTCATATATGGATTTTAGACATAGAGCAAAGGATCACCAGCCTACAATCCATACCACCAGAGAAGCTAGGATACAAGGAGGACCCTAAGAGATACCTACATGGTCCCCCACAGAAGGGGAAAGGGACAGGATCTCCTGAGCAAATTGGGAGGGGGAGTTAGGAGAAAGAGATAGGGGAGGCAGGGAGAAGAGGAGGGGGGAGGAGAACATGAGGGAGCAGGAAAATTGAGTTGGGGGAAGAATAGAAGAGAACAAGAAAAGAGATACCATAATAGAGGGAGCCATTATAGATTTTAAGAGAAATCTGGCTCTAGAGAAATGTCCAGAGATCTACAAGAATGACCCCAATTAATAATCTAAGCAATAGTGGAGAGGCTGCATTAAACGCCCTTCCCTGATAATGAGATTGATGACTACCTTATATGCCATCCTAGAGCCTTCATCCAGTAGCTGATGGAAGCAGAAGCAGACACCCACAGCTAAACACTGAACCAAAATCCTGGAATCCAGTTGCAGAGAGGGAGGAGTGATGAGCAAAGGGGTCAAGACCAGGCCGGAGAAACCCACAGCGACCACTGACCTGAACAAGGGGGAGCTCATGGACTCCCAGAGTAATAGCTGGGAAACCAGCATTGAACCAACTCAGACCCCCTGAACATGGGCCTCAGTTAGGACTGGGCAGTCTATGGGACCTCTGCCTCTGCCAGCAGAACCAGGCTCTTTTTTTTTTTTTTTTTTTTTTTCTTTTAAAGCCAATTTGCTTTTTCCTAGCCCCTTATTTAACCATAAACTCTAAAAATGGCCTAGGAACCAAATCATGCTGTTATACTATTAAGATAATTATAAAAATCCACCAAAGGGGACACTTTCTGTGTCAAGGAGGGTGTGGTTTAAGTTCAACTTTTTGTTGTTTGACCAACAATTAACAATCTGTATGTCATGGGACCACACAGCCATAACGGAAATGTAACTGCTGGCTTCTCTTCCTCCTTATGTCACCAAGAAATGAGCTGCCCTATAATCTACTTTATGTCTTTGGGTCTCAGCACACTTAAGACAATCAAATTAGTCCTTTATATCAAAGGTGTCAAGTTATTTCTTTCCCACACAGTGACTGCAGTGACTGTGGTCTTCAGCTGACCCTCCCATGTCACGGAGCAGAGCCTCCTGCACTCAGAAGAGCCTGTTGAGCCCTCGGCACCTGGGGAGCCAACCGAGTCACACATTGACTCACACGTTGAATTTGTGAAAACAACTAAAGCACTCTTCTAAGAAAACAGATTATAAATCCACACTCTAAGGTCTGTTTAGACTACAGTTTAGGGGTTGGAATGTCAGTATTTCACTCTTCTAAGAAAACATTATAAAACCACATTCCAAGGTCTATTTGTATGAGTTCTGGGGTTGGACTTTCAGTATTTTGTATCTTTATAATTGATTAGGATTTTTAAGTTCCTATATTATAAAAACAATAATTAAGGTCATCGTGTTTCTGTAGGGTGTTCTAGGACTATCCTGCATTTCATTAGGTAGTCTAAGGTTAAAGGAAATAGGGATGCTTTTGCTGCAAGTAGGGCCTTACTTAAAATGACTCAACTTAATGATTTTATACTTCTCGATGGTGGAAAGGGACATTCATTCAGTAGGAGCCATACTTGACTAGCATGTGGGGAGCTCAGGCCTTAATCCTCAGCACCACAAAAACAAACCAACCCATGAATTTTGATTTTTCCTGAGCTAGTGATATATAGCACAGTGCTGGCTGTTCTTGCATGGTCACTGAGGGGGTACCTTACAAAAACTCTCTATACACCACTAAGCAACAATGACCAGAGGTTAGGGATATTAAATGTACTTTCAACTTAAGATATTTCCAACTTATCACTAGCTAGAAATAACCCTATTGCGTCAGAGCTGGAGAGATGGCCCCATGGTTAACAGCAAGCTCTTGGTGTTTTTGGAAAAGAAAAAGTTCAGTTCCCAGCACCCACATGGGGGAGGGGGTGCTTACAACTGCTTATAAACATAAATCTTGAGAAAAGGGAAGTCTCTGATTAATTTTCTAGCCTCCTGTGAGGAGGCTAATTTTATGTCTTTATTTGCTTGCAGTAATTACACACAACAATGAGTTTCATTAGGATATTTTCATACATGTCCTAATGCACTTCAATCACATTATCTCTCTTCCTCCCTCCCACCCCTCCCACTCAACTCCTTCCTCTACTCAGCTTGTCCCCTCTGAACGTTCATGCTCCCTGCCCCAGTCCCAGTGAGTTACTCTGTGTCGCTCATAGGCACACAGGTGAGGCCATGTGCACAGCACTCTGGGCACCTTCCTGGTGGGTATACCACGGAAGGAAATCTTTCTGTCTAAGCAACCATTAACTAGCTACCCATAGACCCCCTCCCACCTTGTACTCTACAGAGACTAATTTTTAAGCCTTTGCATAGAAACAAGACCAATAACATGTATAAATGTAGCCATTTAGGGATGAATATTTAGTCTATAGAATAGGTTCACATGGCTGTGGTGACCTATTAGGGCTTCAGTTTGAGGCAAAAGATCGTTGCAGAATTCCTTCTTGCTCTGGGAAGGTTGGTGTTTGATGTAATAAGACCTTCAGCCAACTGGATGAGGTTCAGTCACATTATGAAGAGCAATCTGCTTTACCCAAAGTCCACTCATTTAAATGTTAATCTCTTCCAAAAAGCACCATCACAGAAACATCCTGAGTAATGTTTAACCAAATGTATCTGGGCAACATGACCCAGCCAGCTTGGTATATGAAATTAATCACCACAGTTGTCTTACTTGTTTGTATCACAGTCAAAAAAATCGGAAACGGTTTTCCATGATTAGAACGCCCAAGCATAGTCCAGGTTTAATGACAATACAACAACAAAAAATGACCAGCAAGTGTGTGACGACTTTTAAACCCTATGTGAGGCTGGCACGGTGGCTCCCCAGGTAAACCTGCTTGCTGCCAAGCCTTGTGACCTGAATTTGATCCCTGGGACCTGCATGACTTCCCCATGAGCACTGTGGTGTCCGTGCCCCCTCTCTCTCTTCCCAAACAGAGTGGCGTTCTCTCTCTGTCTCTCTCTCCCTCTCCCTCTCTCCCTCTCCACACACTGTGGCATTCTCTCTCTCTCTCTCTCTCTCTCTAACACTCTTTCTCTGTCTCTCTCTCTCTCTGTGTCTCTGTCTCTCTCTCTCTCTCTCTCCCTCTCCCTCCCTCTCTCTCTCCCTCTCTCCCTCTCCACACACTGTGGCATTCTCTCTCTCTCTGTCTCTAACACTCTTTCCCTCTCTCTCTCTCTCTCTCCCTCTCTCTCTCTCTCTCTCTCTCTCTCTGTCATTTCTCTCTCTCTCTCTCTCTCTCTCTCTCTCTCTCTCTCTCTCTCTAACTCTCTCCCTCTCTCTCTCTCCCTCTCTCTCTCTCTCTCTCTCTCTCTGTCTCTAACACTCTCTCCCTTTTTCTCTCTCTCTCTCTCTGTCTCTAACACTCTCCCTTCCTCTCTCTCTCTCTCTCTCTCTCCAACACTCTCTCTCTCTCTCTCTCTCTCTCTCTCTCTCTCTCTCTCTCTCTCTCTCTCTCTCTCTCTCCCTCTCCCTCCCTCTCTCTCTCCCTCTCTCCCTCTCCACACGCTGTGGCATTCTCTCTCTCTGTCTCTAACACACACACACACACACACACACACACACACCGCACGCACGCACGCACGCACGCACGCACGCACGCACGCGCACACACACACGCAGTAGGAACTGAATTTATATGATTTAGTCTCCCTGGAGGTGTATGGGTTCTGCCAGGCTTCGGGAGGGAGTGGCGCTGGCCTCACCTGCTGGCTCCCCGGCTGACCCTGCATGCGATTTGGATGAGTTATTTGGCTCGGACGTAGCGCTGCATTCCCTCACCTGTACAAAGAGGACAATAATAGCTGCTTGGGTACATTCTGCTTCACTAAGCAGCCCTCGCTGCTCTTCAGCTGTGCACAGGCGGTGGGGTGGCATTTTTCCGTGCTCCTGAAAGCGGATGAAGCTAGGGGACTGAACCTTATTGGTAAAGTATTGTAGCACTGACATCTAGCAGACAAGTATGATGTCTACACCCGTGGTCCCAGTGCTTCGGAGGTCAGAGGCAGGGGGATCAAGAGTTCACCATCATCCTTCCCAGCTTTATGGCCTTTTCAGGTCATGGACTGCCTGAGGCACTGTTTCAAAAAACAAAAACAAAACAATCATCCCCTCCCCCAAAAAACAAAACAAAATAAAAAAATTAAAAAAAAAAATACTTGCTGGGCTAGCCTGAAAACCTGAGTTTCATTCCCCAAACCCAAGAAAAAGTAGGAAGGAAGAACCAAATGCACAAAGTTGCCCTCTGACCCCCACATATGCACTGGCTCAAATGCCCTTAGACAGAGTATGCACACACACACAAGATCATAAAACATCAATCCATCAATTAATTAACTGAATGAAAAAATAGGGAGGTCAGGCATGAAGGTGCATGCTTGCAATGCCATCTACTTGGGAGGCTGAGGAAAAGGGATTGCCACATTCAAGGCCAGACTGGGCAACTTAGTAAGATCCTGTTTCAAAATAAAATACCAAGAAGTGAGGAAGGTCTAGAGATGTTAGCTAGGTGATAGAGTTCTTACTTATTATGAGGGAGGCCTTGGTCTTAATTCTCAGTATAGGGAAAAATATTTTCATGGGTCGTAGGTGGCTGGGATAATAAGCCTGTTTCAAACAATGCGGATGGAACCCACAAGATGGCTCACCAGGTAAAGCAGTTGTTGAGAAAGCCTGATAACCCAAGTTCAATTCCCAAATCCAAGCGAAGGTGGAGAGAGAGAACCCAATCCACAACATTGTCCTCTGATCTCCACACAAGCACTGTGGTACATGTGTGCTCACACACACACACACACACACACACACACACACAGAGCAGCAGCAAGAGCTGTTGTCATGAATTTTAACAGAAATCTGAGTTCAAATAGGAAGGTACAGAGAAAGTGGACAAGAGGAAGGGAGAGGAGGAAGAAGAGGAGGAGGATGAAAGGAAAAACACTGGGCTGGGGCTATAGCTCAGTGGCAAAGTGCTTACCTAGCATACATAGAATCTTAGTGTTCAATCCATAGGGCCACCACCACCACCACCACCACCACCACCACCACCACCACCACCACAACAACAACAACAACAAATCATAAAACAGAGACCAAACCAAAACAGGAAAACTCACTGCTCTTACAGACAAACCTCTTGAACAACATGAATCCAATGTACAACTACAACCTTTTTTCTTTTTTAAACAAAAAAAGTAATTCTCCTAACAACAAGTGTGAGTTGGTGTGATGGTGCATCCCTTTGGTCCTGGCATGCAAGCAGCAGAAGCAGGAGGATTACTGTGAGCTTCTAGCAAAAGCAAATGTCAGCCCCCCCCCAAAAAAAGGCAGGAACTACAAATGGGAGGCGTCACATCAACTCAGCCAGATAGACTTGTTTCACAGTTGGTGTTAATATGGAAAGAATGAGAGATAGATCTCAGGTCACTTTAGTAATGAACCAGTCTGCCTCCACCTTGGGCATGAAAACCATCTTATAGTAAAGACAAGCTAGTTTCATTCCTGTTTATGATTCAATCTCTGTTTCTCAAAGACTGGGTTATGTGCCCCTTGTAACCTTGACTACAATGGTTTTGTACTGCCTGTTCCGGGAAATGGCAACTGTGCCTTTGTTTCAAAAAACTATTATCACCTTGCAAACCTACCTTTGTTTCAGGAGGTTGTTATGCTCACCTGTTGTTATGACCATCTTGTTAGGGTCTGCTTCTGTAACCCTGCTTATATGTCTGCAAATCCCCCAAATGGAAACCCTCTACATCTGAACTATAAAACCCTTATCTTCCCCATGTTCAATGCTGACCTTTTGAACTCAGGTGTAGGGAGAGGCAGCTCGTGTACAAAGCTTGTTTTAATTAATTGTTTGTTGTAAATTAATTTGGTCATGATGATTTGGGTCAGTGGTCTCTGTCCTGGAATCTTTGGAACCCAAGACTGGGCCCTAATAACTTGTGCTTTTATTTTATTTATTATGTGTAATGAAGAATGCAGAAATATGCTTATGGGTAAGCAAATTGAAAGAGACAACAAGAAAGGGGTTGGGCCTTTTCTTCTCCCCTAATTATTAATTGAAATCCTGGTATTTGAGGAAGGTAGTGAAAAGAAGCATGGGATTACTCTCCCTTACAGTCTTTAGAAGCCAGGTAGGGATGCTATGAGAATAGCTGGCTTGCTCCAACATGGAGGGATAAATCATTGCTGTTATAGTGTAAATGCTTATCTTCTCCCTCCATTCATAAGTTGACATTGTTGTGATTAGAGAGAGAGAGAGAGAGAGAGAGAGAGAGAGAGAGAGAGAGAGAGAGAGAGAAGTCATGCCATACAACAGGACTCATACAAGAGGCTTATTGGAAGAGGAGAGAGAAGGGGCAGAAAAAGGGGTGGTGGGCAGAGAATTTACCTTGTCCTCTCCTCTTATCCCTGGGGATAAGAGTGGTGGACAAGAGAAAGAGACGAGGAGAGGAAGAGCGAGAGCAAGGGTGAGAGCAAAAGAGAGGAAGAGAGATGAGAGGTCCTTTCAAAAGGGAGAGTAATGAATGTGCACAGGTGGTGCTCTTAGCGGCTGTAGCTGAGGGCGTATCCTGTCAGAACCCCACGAGCAGGCCAGTACGCCTGAATACTAGCAGACATCCTCACACACACCCCAGGGTGGTGATTGACATTAGGATGTATGTCTTTGGGAGGTGACTGGATGGTGCAGGCAAACCCTCAGAAATGAGGTTGGTACCCTTATGAGGGAGGCTTGAGAGACTCCTCTTCGCTTAGGAAAGATGGGGAGACAGTTAATTCTGAGTCAGTGGATCCTTTGAGATGTGAATCTGCTGATGCCTTGTCTCGGACTTTCCAGCCTTCAGAACTATCAGAAATAAATTTCCGCAGCCAAAGCCATTCAACTGCCAGATCCAGGGATGGTATTTGCCACAGCAGGCCCAATGTGCTGAGGCAATTATAATATTTTTTAAAAGTTTTATGTACTGGTTATGTTTTTACTATGTGTAATAGATTTTTATGACATACTAAATCTTAAGGATTTATTTTATTTTTTATATTTACTTACTTTTCTTTTATGTGTATGGGTGTTTTTGCCTACATGTCTATAAATCTCATGCATTCAGTGCCCATGGAGATAGGAAGAGCCCTGGAATGGAAGTTACAAATGGTTGTGAGCCACCACGTGGTGCCAGGACTCAAACCCAGTTCTTCACAAAGCAGCAAGTGTTCTTATCTGCTGAGTCATCTCTCCCGCCCTTGCTTAAGAATTTAAATACTTCTGGGGATAGAAGTAGAATGCTAGCCTAGTTAGTATGCCTGAGGCACACACAGATAATTATCTGAACATTGTAAAAGATTTAAATATCTAGGAAAATTACATGCTAACATTTTCTAGTGACAATCTTTCCTAAAGTCTTCTGCCCTAATTTTCTCTCAAAATACATTGATCTCCAAGAAGCATGTGATAATACGCCACTAACACATACTGATTACGCATCGTGTACAAAACACTGTTCCAAAAAATGGGACACATAAACTTAAAAATCCAGGCCTGGTAATGCAGTGTAATGGAAGATGAAGATTTCAGACACTACATTTCAGTACGGTGTGTTAAGCATTATAATAAGAATATTCATTAGGCCAATCAAAAACTCTACTAATGAGTTGGGGATACATTCAGTGGTAGATTCTTACTACAATTCTTAAGGCTAGGTTCAATTCCCAGTACCAGACAAAGGAAGGGAGGGAAGGAGGAATAAAATCTTTATGCTGTGACTGAATTTACCTCCTCCTTTCCTCCTCCTTTCTCCCTCCCTTCCTCTCTTTCTCTCTGATAGGTCTTTTTTTCCATGATAGGAATGGCATTGAATCTTAGATCAGCCTATGTGGGGTAGCTATTTTAACACCATTGACTCTTCTAATCCATCAAAGTGGAATGTATGTCCATTTGCTAGTGTATTCATTCATTCATTCATTCATTCATTCATTCATTCCACTCTTGCTCTTCCTTCTCCTCACCCTCAATTTCATTCACTCACTCATTTATTATAACTTTGCACACCATGGTGTTCTGTGTAGTGGTCAGAGAGCAACTTTGTGGCGTTGGCGTTGGTTCCCTCCTTCCGCTTTTACAGGCTTCCTGGGCTGGATATCACTTGTTGGGCTTGCACAACAAGCACCTTTATCCACTGAGCCGTCTAGGAGCCCACTTCCTTTTTTGAGTCAGGGTTTTGCTGCATAATCTAGGCTGATCTTGAACATGCTTGTTGGCCCAATTGACTATGGGATTCTCACATATAACCTCTAATATCCCGTTATCATTTCCTTCTATCCCTACTGGATTGAGAGATGTTTGTCTCATTGAAGTTTGTCAGGCTGGTTTTATGCACTTATTTTGATGACTGAGGTTTTGGCACTGTGTTGTGTTCTGCTAACAAGGGTCATTACAGTCACTGGTTTCCACATGTTGAAATCTCACATAAATCCAACTTTGTTATGATGTAGGATCCTTTTCATGTGCTATTGGATTCAGTTTGTTGGATTTTGTTGAGAATTTTTGCATTATTCCTCCTTCCTCTACCTCTTGAGTCCTGGGGTTACAGGTGTGTGCTACCATACACAGTTTAAGAGTCTTTCCCTTACACTACACAGTAGATTTGTTTTGTTTTTTGTTTGTTTGTTTGTTTGTTTGTTTGGCTTGATTTGTTCAGTTTCAAATCAGCATATAATTATACATAGTAATTGGTTTCGTTATGACATTTCATGCATATATGCATTTTTTATTATAGTTATCAGCAAATACTCTCTCTTGCCCCCTCACACTCACTGGTCCCCTTCCTCTTCCCAGCTGGCCCATTTTCTGCTTTCTTGTCTTTTTATTTTATGCTGAGTTAATGAGTTTAATCATGAGCACATGTGAGGGGTTATTTACAGGAACGCAGGCAACTTAACAGCGGCCACGCCACCGAAGAACTGATCTTTCTAAATCCTGGAAGAGGGGCAGGACCTCGTGATGCCCTCCCCTTCCCATGGCAGAATGTTAATAGGCCCTATCTTGTGCCAGTCTTATGCAGGAAGTTGCATCTGCTAAGAGTTCAAGACTTGGACAGCACTCCATCTCTGGCTCTTCAATTCTTTCGACACCCTCTTCTTGAGAGTTTCCTAAATCCTGCAGAGGGTAATATAGATGCTGTATGTGTGGATGAGCATTTAGTAGTCACTTATTCTCAGCCCTGACTACTTACATTCTCTTTGGTAACTGCCGCCCATTACAAAAGAAGTTTCTCTGACCAAAGAGCTCTAATCTCTGCCATGTGTGCACGTGTGTGTTCATGCTCGCCCCCACCTCCCATGAGACAATCTGAGTGGCACATTTTATCCACTTAGCAAACAATAGCAATACTTTTCCTGATATGAAGGGCTATGATCTCCCAGCCATGGGAGCCTTTGACCAGGATTACAACAGCAGCCTTGAATCCCTTTCTGTAGAGCAGGTTTTAAATTTAATTAAAAAGGGACCGATTACTCCCCAAACAATCACACCACTTCTGTAGCAGTGGGCACCTTTTCTTTGGCTGGCCAGTAGTGTAGTGCACAGAGTCCATAGCTGAGCAGGATGTTGATGGCAATCTCCCCAGCAGCTTGTCCAGCTCCTATGGGTACTATGAAAGTACTATGAAAGCCAATCAGCAGGGGGGAAACTTCCAGCTCAGCTCTAGCTTGTCTGTCTTACCAACAAGGTGTCTTAAGCAACATGAAGTAGATGAAGTAGGTATTTAAGAACCCTACCCACCCAACCAACCCCTGGGGCTGGAGAGATGGCTCAGTGACTAAGAGTACTAACTGCTCATCCAGAGGGACCTGGGTTCAATTCCCAGTACCCACATGGAAGTAGCTCACAACTGTCTGTAACTCTAAGACTGGGCATCCTCATATATACAGGCAAAAATACTGATGCACATAAAATAAATAAATCAACCCCACTTTTGTTTTGTTTTGTTTTGTTTCCTCTGTAGCTCTGGCTGTGGAACTCACTCTGTAGACCAGGCTGGCCTTGAACTCACAGAGATCTGCTTGCCTCTGCTTCCTTAGTACTGAGATTAAAAGGTATACTCAACCACTGCCCCTGGAGGGTGGGTGACCATTTGATTTTACATTTGAGAAAGGATAAGTGAGGTGACATAAGGAGCAAGTGGCAGGATTAGAACTAAGATCTGAAGCTGAGTGGTGGGGGCACATGCCTTTAGTCTCAGCACTCGGGAGCCAGAGTTTGAGGCCAGCCTGGTCTACAGAGTGAGTTCCAGGACAGGCTCCAAAGCAATACAGAGTAACCCTGTCTTGAAAAATAAAAAAACAAAACAAAAAGCATAAAACAAAAAACAAAAACTAAGATCTGTTTAACTTTTGCCTAGCAGCTCAGCTTCTTTACAATATAGCATACCAATCAATAAATTATATGTCACCTGAGTGTGGTGGCACATACCTATCTATAGTCACAGCCCTCATCTGAGAGGCTAAGGAAAGAATCTGGAGAGTATGAAGCAAGCTTGAGCTACACAGTGAAACACTATATAAAAAATTATATTAATGAACTTTATGATAGTGAAAGGATTTAGAGAGATTTTCCTTGGACCTATCTATACTACCTCCCAATAGCTTCTGAGTTAGCATTTTATCACTTAACCCAAAAGGGACATCCATGCATAAAATCAAAGTGCAGTTCTTGTCAAATATTAGCACTGGAAAAATAAAACATTAACCGAATACTTCTTTTTCTTCAAACAACAGTAACTATTCAAGGAGGAGCCTAAGCATGCACTTGATGGTTTTGCTACTTTTTATGAATTTGACAGCTGTGCATTTGGAATCTGTTCAACTCTATTTGTGGCTAAATCACATGACCAAAAGAGTCTGTACATCTGCTTCTTCACATCTCTAGAGTAATCTGCATTTGTAGATTGCCTTATATAACTTGGAACATGTTAGTGTGTTCAGTTACCATAGTTCTTTTGCAATGTTTGCTTTCTTTATTTTTTAAATAGATATGATAAAGAGGCCATGCTTTTTATAGTTTTATATTTGATTATGGATAAAAATGATATGCATTAGTTATAGTGTATCCCCATGTGACTGACCTCTATGTGAAGAAAAAATTAACATATCTCCTCTCCCAAGTAAGGGACTCAATAAACAACAAGAAGTAGAAGAAACACACACAGAAGAAGAACACACACACAGACACACACACACACACACACATACACACACACACAGACACACACACACACACACACACACACACACACACACACACACACACACACACACACACACACACACACACACACACAAACCATGTGTCTAGGTTGGAGATGTATCTTAGTTGGCTAACATGCATGAGGCCCTGAGCTTTGTCCCTAGCACCGTTTAGTGTAGATACAGTGGCACATGCTCATAAAGCCAGCATTTGGGAGATGGTTGAAAAGAAGATCAGGAGATTGAGGTCATCTTCTGCCACTTAGTAAGCTTGAAGCTACCTTGACTACATGAGACCCAGTCTCAACAAACAAACATGCAACCATGTACCATCACCACATGGAGTTTCTTGATATCATCTGACCTAAATAGTACTAAACCTGCCTGGTCATTCCATTGTCTTTCTATTCCCCCTGCTTTTTGTAGTTACTTTGAGATAGTGTCTTAGGTAGCCCAGGCTGCTCTCAAACTCCCTGAGTGGCAGAGGATGGCCTTGAACGCTTGATCATCCTGCTTATACTTCTCCAGTGTTGGAATCACTTGATGCCTTTTTATAATTCTTTTTCTTTATTTTTTCTTTCTATTCTTTTTTTTTTTTTTTTTGAAATAGCATTTTAATCTGTAGTCCAAGCTGGCTTAAAAACTCTCTGTCTAGCTCAGGCTGACCTCAAACTCCAGGTGATCATCCTGCCTCAGCCTTCTAAGTGATGGCATTCTAGGTTTGAGCTGCCATTCATGACTGAAAAACAGTTTGTTTGAGTCAGAATCTAATAAAGGTCCATACATTGCATTTAATTGATAGGTCTGATGAATCTATTTTAATCACAGTAATAGTAATTTTACTTCCTGCCTCTATCTCTCAAGTGCTGGGATTACAGGTATGTAGCACCCTCCCAGTTTAGGTGCTAGGGATGACACCATTGCATGTTATGCAAGTACTCTATCAACTGAGTTATGTCTTCAGCCCTGTAGTGCTTTTTAGTCTTTTCCCAAATAGAATCTCATTATGTAGCATAGGCTGGCCGGAATTCGATGTGTAGACCAGGATGTACTTAAACTTACAGTGATCTTTCTGTTTTTATCTTTCAAGTGCTTGTGATAGAGGCATATGTGCACCTGTCGTATTTTTAATTAGTAAAGATCATTTTTGCTCTAAAATTTTCTCTACCTTCGGTTTAGATATATTAAAATGGTATACTTTAGCAATTTAAGAAAGTAAATGTAGTTGTTTAAATGTAAATAATGTCTGGCCAAAGATTCGGCTAATTGCAAAGTGAAATTAGTAACATTTCGAGATCTGTAAGTGTCCATGGAGCTGCGATTTCCAGATCACAGGTGGCCCATACCTGTAATCCAGCCCTTGGTAGTGGAGGTAAGAATATCAGGAGTTCAAGGTCATCTTCCGCTACACAGTGAGTCTGAAGCATACTGAGCCACACGAGACAAGTCTCAAAAACAAAACAAACAGACAAAAAACAGGGGCTGGAGAGATAGATGGCTCATCTGTTAAGAGTGGTCACTGATCTTGACAGAGATTCAGTTCTCAGCATCAACATCAGGTGACCGGTAACTGCCTGTAACTCCAGGAGGTAGTCAACTCTCTGGCCCTGAAGGCACCTACGTGAACTCAAAGAGGGACACATATCCGTCCACATCATATCAAAACAAACAGCAGAAGAGTACAACAGTATCAACCATAGTCTATTTCCAGAGAGCGTTTTATAGGCCTGGGGTTGGGAATCTAATTAAAGAGATGCATGTGAGACTAACAGGACAAAGAAGGATTTCTGTAGAGAGCCACTGAAAACAGAGGGGAGACTCTGGACAAAGTCCATAGCTGAAGGCTAAACCCTGAAGGCTCGCAGAAGAGGGATTCTATCGGAACATAAAGTAGTCTTTCTCAGGCCAGTGAGATGGTGCAGTGGGTTAGGGGGCTTGCCTCTAAGCCTAACAGGCTGATTCAATCCCTCAATTTGGAAGAAAAGAACCAATTCCTCCAAGTTTTCCCCAGATTTCCCCTGGGTTTGGGAGGATAAGGATGCCTAGGTCTGGTAGAAGTCAAGTAGGCTTGTCACTGCAAGAGGCAAAGAGACAGCTGCCCCCTGGTAATTTTGCAAGCCTGTATGACACCTTCTCCCTCAGAGAACAGCATAAGCTTTGAAACTCTAAACTCTTGCAGTTTACAGAGTCAAGACTTCTTGGTAGCTTTGCATTTATTTCAGAACAAACGTGGAAGAACATACAAATGTTTGATAATTCTGTGTGACTATGGTGAGACTAGGACTCAGTAAAAACTACAACTTATTAAGTTGGAAGAATTATACAACATGGCTTATAAAATGAGACACTCAGGAGCTAACAGGTTTGTATAAATACAGACTGGATAAAACTACCTGAAACAGCCTAACTTATTTAGCCACAAACTAGAATACATTTTATTTATATTGAAGGGTAGATGGGCTAGAGAGATAGCTTGGTTAGTAGTGTTTGATTAGTATGCACAGGCATGAGGATCAGAAGCTCAAGGTTGTGCTTGACTGCATATTGAATATGAGACCTTCCTGGGCTATTGAGACCCTTGCCTCAAAAGCCCTAACTAAATCAAGCCAAACAAAAAGAGACAAATAAAAGTCACTTAGGTACTCCGCAGGGAAATTATACATCTGGCTTTTATTGGTAATGTATTAAGAAGTAGGCAAATTTTGAAGAATTTTAGTGTTACAGAGATACATGAAGAAGGGCTTTGATTTAGGGGGAAATGCAAGGTGGGGCTAGAGAGATGGCTCAGCAGTTAAGAGCACTGGGCTGCTCTTCCAGAGGACCTGGGTTTGAGAACCAGCACCCAGGTGATGGAACACAGCCATCTGTAACTCTAGTTCCAGAAGCTTTCCTCCTTTCTTCTAGCTTCCACAGGCATTGCACACATGTGGTGAAAATACATACACACAGACAAAACACTTGTACACATAAAATAAAAAGAAAAAAAATGCAAGCTGCTGGTGTGGGGGTACACACCTTTGATCTTAGCACTCGAGAGGCAGAGGCAGAGGCCGTGGATGGATCTGAGTTTGAGGCCACTTTAGTCTACAAAGTGAGATGCACACCAGTCAGGCCTCATAGTGAGGCCCTCAAAAACAAAACAAAACAAAACAAAACAAAACAAAACAAAACCACAAAAATTCTTTGCACTAGAGTCAATTACAGCTTCGGAAATATAAGCATTGTGATTTCCTCGTTTATTTATCTTTTTGAGATATTCCAATGTGCAGTCACATTTGTAATAAGCTGTTTTTTTATATTCCATCCTAGAACTTAAAGAAAAACACATTTGCTACAGGGAAAGGATGTCTATATCGTCTATGTAATAATCTGAAAAAATAAAAAAGGATTCTTATTCTTTTTGTTTGCTTTATTAATTTGAGAAGGAGCTGATTTCGTAGCCTTGGCTGGCCTGGAACTTGTTTTGTGGACTGGGTTGACCTTGAACTTTAGGTGACCCTCGTGCACGTCTTCCAGAGAGCTGAGGTTAGAGACACGAGCAATCCATACTTGGCTTCTTATTCTTCTTAGAGTTTTTGAGTTTATGATGATTTATGAGTTGAATTAAAACTCAGGAATCAACTCTTATATTTTGAACCTAAAATTCTAGCTATTTTTAGGCAAGCTGTTAAAACTTAGCATACCTAATTCTGAATAGGCAATGTGGGTGGAAAGAGTGGGCGGGGCTTTTCAATAAGACTTAATTGTTGGAAGCTGTGAATGCATAATTATGTAATTTGTTATGATGGATTTTCCTTTTTAGACTTCTGTGGTAGGAATCATTAATGTGTATGTGAAAATCATATAATTCTGATTTCTATGGCTTTATATCATCACTCCTAAATATATACCAATTACTGACTGTATAATAAACCCTCTTCACTGGTACACTGTGTCAATTTGAAATAAGAATGTTATTATGAAGAAAAACACTTAAAATGTTAGAGTAGCACAGTTATTTCAAAAGAGAACACCTAGTGAATATTAATATAATTTTGCTTGCATGGATGAGAGAGATAGCAGTGGCTGTGTATAGCATTTGATTTTTTAAGGCATATGCCAGACAGAAAAAGATAGTCCAAATGTAAGCTACTGGGATGAGATCTATTTAACAATAGATGGGGAATGGGAATCTGGTTAAATCTATTTCTGATATCAGACATTTCCTTAATGTTAATTTGTTCTTTTGAAATTATTGCTAACCCAACTTTTAAAAACATTACGGTTTCATATAGTGAATGCTTTTTTGGGTTCGGTAGATATTGGGGTGGGATTTAGATTTATCGATACATTGCTTGCTTGTTGAGTGTGACGCAAAGAAATGTCTGTAATAGCAGCACTCAGGAGAATGTCAAGGTCTTCCTCAACTGCATTGTGAGTTCAAGGCCAGTCTGAATACCCAATAATAAACAAATTAAAAAAAACGAGGGAGGTGTGAAGGCACACATAAAAGTAAGTGGATCACTGTGAGTTCAAAGCCAGCCTGGTCTAAACAGAGAGACCCAGGCCTGCTAGGACTACACAGGAGACCCTGTCTCAATATACGTAGGGGGTGGGGGAAGGAGTTTTGTAAGACTTACTGTTATTTATACGTAGTAATGTTTTTCCTGCTGGTAATTATGGGCACCATGCACATCTGGTGTCCTCGGAGGCCAGAAGAGGATGTTAAATCTCCTGGGACTGGATTGGCGGACAGCTATAAACCATCACATGGGTGCTGGGAATGGGAACTGGGTCGCTCTTAACCACTGAGCCACCTTTCCAGCCTCCCCGACTTTTAAAAACATTTACCACTTCCCAGCCCAGCAGTGGTGCATGCCTTTAATCCCAGTACCTGGGAGGCAGAGGGAAGCAGATCTCTGGGAGTTCGAGGTCAGCCTGGTCTACAGAGCTACACAGAGAAACCCTGCCTCAAATAATCTTCCCCTCGAAAAACATTTGCCACTTCCAACGCTCTTTATTCTCAATTCCCAGGCCTTCCATTTTGGATCTTTTTTTTTTTTTTTTTTTTTTTTAACTGAACAAATTAATTTCTTTAGATTTTCCTTTAATGCCCATATTTGCAACTTTCCTGTGAATTCTGCCTTTGCTTTTTCTAAAATACTTTTTAAGTTTTGTAATATTAGGGTTTTTTGTTTTGTTTTGAGTGTTGGGATGGAAACCAGGGCGTTGCTACCTTGAGTCAAGTGCTCCTGTACTGACTGAGCTACATCCACAGCTCTGTATGAAGTTTTGTTTTTTGTTTTGGAACAGACTCTCACCAAGTTGCTCAGGCTGACCTTGAACTCACTGTGTTGCTCAGGCTGACCTTGAACTCACTGTGTAGCCCAGGCTGGCCTCCACCTTGCAAATCCTCCCGCCTCTTGCCTCTGTCCCTGCATACTGGGATAGCAGGCACTCTTCACTACACCCAGCTGGCCATTCTCTTTTAGCCAATTGCGCTTAACCCACAGTCTTCTGGTTTCTGTTGCTGCTGGTAAAACATACTCTTTTCTTTGCCACTCTGAAGGCTTCCCCTTTGGTTTTGGTATTCTGCGGCCTCACTGTGGCGAGTCTGCGTATTTATTGTTCTTCAAATTGCTTGGGATCTGGAGAGCTTTCTAAGTCTGTGGGTTGAAGTCTATCATCAGTTCTGAAAAGTTCTCAACCATTATCTTGTCAAAAATTGCTTCTGCTTACTGTCTTTCTGCTTTTCTTCCAAAGCCATAATTAGATTTATTTTAAATCTCACAATGTCTTCAATTGTCACTTAGAGTCTCTTTCATATGCAGTTCATACACGTAGTTACAAAGAAGTCTTTTGTTTTTGTTTTTAATTAGAAAAAACCTATATTTCCCCCATCTCTGTATGGTGTGTGTGTGTGTGTGTGTGTGTGTGTGTGTGTGTGTGTGTGTGTAGTCAGGTAGGTGCACACGAGTGTAGGTGCCCTCAGAAGCCACAGGTGACTGATGCATCTCCAGAGCTGAAGCTGGGTAAGACTGTGATTCACCCAATGTGAGTGGTGGGAACTGAACTCAGGTCCTCTGCAAGAGCAATTCAAAACACACTCCCAGCTGCTGAGACAGCTATAAACCATCACATGGGTGCTGGGAATGGGAACTGGGTCGCTCTTAACCACTGAGCCACCTTTCCAGCCTCCCCGACTTTTAAAAACATTTACCACTTCCCAGCTGCTGAGGCATCCCTTTTTCCCCACATCCTTTTGGTTTTGATATGAATTCTCAGGCAGCTCAAGCTGGATTTTCATTCACTGTGCAGCTGAGAATGGCCTTGAACCCTGATTTTCCTGCCTCTACTCTTGGGTGCTGGTTTCACAGTCACATTGACGCCTCTGCATATCTTCTTTCTTTTTCAAATTCCACCTTTCCTGTTGCACTGGGATACTTTTTAAAAATCTTCCATCCTCCATCTCCTATTTCTGCTGTGTCAAACAGAAATTACACTTCTTCATTGATTCTTAAGATATTTTATTTATATTTTAGTCACTTAAATTCTACTTAGCAGCTTTCGGAGGTAGCTAAGACTGGGAGATTCATGGCATACTATCATGAGGACTTGAAATGGCTGGTCAGCCATTTCAGACAAACTGTTGAGCCTCAGGCCATGGAGAGACCCTATCTCAGAACACAAGGTGGGTGGCGCCTAAGGAATAATGACTGAGGTTGTTCTCTGACCTCTATATGCACACATGCCATGCACATGTACACATATGGGCATTGTGGTAGTTTGAATGTAACTGGCCCCCATAATCTCTTAGGGAGTGGCACTATTAGGAGGTATGGCTTTGTTGGAGTGGGTATGGTCTTGTTGGAGGAAGTGTGTCACTATGGGGGTGGGCTTTGAGGTTTGCTATGCTCAGGATACTGCCCAGTGTCTCAGTCGACTTCCTGTTGCCTGCAAGATGTAGGTCTCTCAGCTACTCCTCCAGCACCACGTCTGCCTGCAAGCTGCCCTGCTCCCTGCCATGATGATGGGCTGAACCTCTGAAACTGTAAGGAACTACCCCAATTAAATGTTTTTCTTATTAGAGTTGCCATGGTTATAGTGTCTCTTCATTGCAATAGAAACTCTAAGACATACATGTACAGCATACATACACATTTACACACATAGAGGGGGAAAAAATCTCTTTCCTAAATATCCTCATTCATTATTATTGATCATTGTTTTCTTTACACACTACCATCTTTTTTTTTTTTTTTTTTTTTTTTTTTGAGACTCACTATTTAGCCCTGGCTTGCCCAGAATGTACTATTTAGAACAGATTTGTCTCAAACTCACAGAAATCTACCTTCCTCTGCCTCCCCAGTGCTGGGATTAAAGGTGTGCACCACCACTGCAGCTCTCATATTTGTCTTTCATTCATACTTTACAAACTACAATTCTGTATTCCATAAATCCAGTATCTGAGTTCCCTGTAAATACTGTCTTAGAATAGCTTCTCACTAATGGCATCTCTCTTAGTTAGGGTTTCTATTGCTCTGATGAAACACCATGACCAAAAGCAAGCCGGGGAGGAAAGGGTTTACGTGGCTCAGCATTCTACATCACATTTCATCATCAAAGGAAGTCAGGACAGGAACTCAAACGGGGCAGGATCCTGCAGGCAGGAGCTGATGCGGAGGCCATGGAGGGTAGCTGCTTACTGGCTTGCCCCTCATGGCTTGCTCAGCCTGCTTTCTTTATAGAACGCAGGGCCACTGGGCCCACCCACCATGGGGTGCCCCCCCACAATCACCAATTAAGAAAATGCCCTAGAGACCTGCCTGTAGCCTGATCTTACTGAGGCATTTTCTCAATCCAATCTGCCTCCTTTCCAGTGATTCCAGCTTGTGTCACGTTGACATGAAGCTAGCCAAAACAGTATACTACTTCTTTTGTACTTATTCCATTTAAAATATGGGCATGTAATTTTTTTCTCAGAGTTTTATTAATAGTATCCTTTTTTAAGGCTTCAGATGAGGATAGGTTCCTCCAGAGAGATCTGCTGATTGTTTTGCAACTGTCTGAGGAAGCAATCAGTCAAAATCAATAATTATCATTTTTTAGTTCTTTGGGATTGATTACCCAGGCACTTGTGACAGGATTGGACTGTGGCTCCAAATTCTTAGATATGCCCTTGCTTTCCCCCTGTCCACTAGATGCCAAGGGTTAAGGTTATTCACTCATTTTCTCACGTGTAGACTCCAGAGGACAGCATTGGCAAAGACAAGCTTATTTTTAACTTATCTTTACAGCTAAGGAATCACCCTTGGTACTCCGGCTCTTGTGTTTATCTCCCATAAGGACATGTGGAAAGCAAGCCTCATTTTTAGGTCAGATCAAAATCCAGGGGACAGTATGGGGTCATCGGAAGGGAAGAGAACTGCTTACCCAGCCATCTGTTTGAATATCTTGCCAAGAATTTCTAAACTGCTTGCAAAGGACTATAAGCACTTTTCTGAGAAAAATCTCACAAACAAGATTATGAACCACGTTTATAGTCATAAATTGTCTTCGCTTCCAAGGGACCCATGAATAGTGATAATTCCTTTGAACTTTTTTGGCCTGTGTTTTTATTTTACAGCTTGTAAACCTGTATAGTGAACCCCTCTTCAAATGTCACTAAAGAGCTGTTTAGATAAAATAAATACACCAAGATACTACTGTCTTTTAAATCTTTTAAACAACATAAATTGAAAGGTCATTAAATTAAATATTTGGTTTGGTTTTGTTTCCTAGGACAGCATTGCATTACACAGTCCAAGCTATCCTAGAACTCCCTGAGTGTTGAATCCCCTGCATCAGCCTTTCAAGTGCTGTGATTACAGGCGGGCATCACCATTCCTGGCTTTAAACTACCGTTGTCTCTTTCTGGAGAAGCTCACCCTTACCCATGGGTGCACACCACTATCCTGTTCCTTTTGTTTGGTTCTGTTTTTTTGAAACAAGGTCTTAGGTAGCCCACATGAGCCTCGGACCAGTTGTGTAGATGAGGCTGGTCTTGAATTCCTGACCCTCCTGAGTCCATTTCCTGAGTGAGCTTAGGTATATTATATGATAATATACCTGTGGAGACTGCTTTTTAAGCATATGTTTTAGATGAATATTTACCATCTGTTTGAGTAAGGGTTTTTTTTGTTTTTGTTTTTTTAATCTTGTTAAATAGATACTTACATGTTATTCTATAGCTTACTTAGTCTTTAAGCCACTAATTTGTGGGCTCACTTCAAACAATTTTCATGTCAGTTGTTGTATCTCAAAGTAGGTAGGCAGCGTCAGATCTCCACTCTCCTTTCTGTCCTCCATATCCAACCCTGAGTGCCCAGCACTGTAGCAGACCACCTGTTGTGTCCTCTCCTCACTTTGTACCCCTGCCCCCTAGGGGACTAAGCACATCCTTAGTCCCTTGGAACACCTTGATTTCCCCCTCCTGTGAACCCTCTCAACCCCCTCATCCCCATTCCTGTCAGCCCCCAATACCTTTTAATGTCTGACAAAATAGACTTCAAACAAAATCTAAGCAGAAGTCATAGGGAAGGACACTAAATATTCAACAAGAAGACATTGCATTTCCTTTTTTTAAGTTTTGTTTTTGTTTTTGTTTTTTGAGACAGGGTTTCTCTGTGTAACAGCCCTGACTGTCCTGGAACTTGCTTTGTAGACCAGGCTGGCCTCAAACTCACAAAGATCTGCCTGCATCTGCCTGCCAAGTGCTGGGATTAAAGGTGTGCACCATCATTGCCTGGCAAGGCATTGCAATTTTAACATCTATGCACCAAACCCAAGGGTGACCAAGGTCATGAAAGAAACACTACTACAGCTTAAATCACACGCTGACCCTCAGACACTGATTGTGGGAGACTTTGAGGCCAACAGAGAGGTCCCTGAGACAAAACTAAACAGAAATGCTGGCACTGACATTATAAACCAATGGACCTACGAGATATTTGCAGAACATTTCACCTAAACACAAAGGAACAGACTTTCTTCTCCGCACCTCATGAAACTTTCTCCAAAACTGACCACAAACTTGCACACAAAGGACGTTTCAATGGGTACAGGAAATCTGAAATAATGCCCTGTACCATGGTCTAAAATTGGATATCAACAATACAAAAAACAGAAAGCTTACAAACTCATGGAAATTGAACAACTCTCTACTGAATGAAAAATGGGTCAAAACAGAAATTAGGAAATTAAAAACTTTCTAGAACTGAATGAAACTGGATATACAACATACTCAGATTTATGGGAAACAAGGAAAGTGGTGCTAAGAGGCAATTTATAGCACTAAGTGTCTGAATTTAAAAAAAAAAAAATAGAAGAGTTCTTATCCTAATAACTTAAGAACATACCTGAACGCTCTGGAACAAAACGAGGAAATATCACTGGAAAGGAGTAGATGGCAAGAAATATTCAAACTCAGGCCTGAAGTCTGTAAAATAGAAACAAAATAAATACAAAGAATCAATGAAACAAATTAACAAAATTAAAAATGAAAAGAGGGACATAGCAACAGGTAACAAGGAATTTCGAGGAATCATAAAGACCTACTTTAAAAAACTATACTCCATCAAACTGGAAAATTTAAACATAATGGATAATTTTCTTGCTAGATACCACTTACCAAAGTTAAATCAAGATCAGATAAGAAACCTATATAACGGTTAGTGAAGTAGAAGCAGTCATTAATTGTCTCACAACCAAATAAAGCTCAGGGCCAGATGGTTTTACTGCAGAATTCTACCAGAATTCCAAAGAAAAGTTAATGCTAATACTCCTCAAATTATTCCACAAAATAAAAACAGAAAGAACATTGCCCAATTAACTTTATAAGGCCACAGTTACCCTGACACCCAAATGACATAAATATCCAACAAAGAAAGACACTTACAGAAGACCAATTTCCCAACACAGAGGCAAAATTCTCAATAAAATACTTGCAAACTTAATCTAAGAACTCATCAAAAAGATCATCCATCCACCATGATCAAGTAGGCTTCATCCCGGAGATGCAGAGTCGGCTCACCACAAGTAAATGAGTAAATGCCATCCACCAAATAAACAAACTCAAAAACAGAATCCATATGACATTAGGTGCAGAAAAACCCTTTGACAAGATCCAACACCCCTTCATGTTAAAAGTCCTGGACATTAGTTATACAAGGGCCATACCTCAGCACAGTAAAAGCAATTTACAGCAAGCCCTTAGCTAACATCAACTTAAATGAAGAGAAACTCAAAGCGATTCCTCTAAAACTTGGAATATGACAAGGTTGTCTGCTTTCTCCATATCTATTCAATACAATACTTGAAGTTCTAGCTATAGCAATAAGACAACAAAAGGAGATCAAGGGGAAGTATCATTATTTCAGATGATATAATAGTATACATATGCAACCCTAAAAATTCCACTGGGAAGCTGATAAACAGTTTCAGCAATGTAGCTTGATACAAAACTAACCAACAAAAAGTTCTCCTATATACAAAGGACAGACTGAGAAAGAAATCAGGGAAACAACACCTTTCACAATAGCCTCTCGTAATAAAACTATCTTGGGGTAACTCTAACAAAACAAGTGAAAGATTTGTATGATCAAAACTTTAAGCCATTGAAAAAAAGAAGTTGAAGTTGGGTGGTGGTGGTGGTGCACATCTTTAATTTCAGCACTCCAGAACAAGAGGCAGGTGGCTGTCTGTGAGTTCGAGGCCAGGCCAGTCTACAAAGCGAGTTCCAGGACAGGTTCCAAAGCTAAATAGAGAAGCCCTGTCTGAAAAAACCAAACCAAAAAAGGAATTAATGAGATACCAGAAGATGGAAAGACCTTCCATGCCCATTGTTCAGTAGGATGAACATAGTGATATTGGCCATCCTACTCAAAGCAATCCACAGATTAAATGCAGTCACTGTAAACCTCGGAACCCTTAAGCCTAAATGGGTGTTTAGTCTCTCCCCTCAGGGCTTGAGGCACCCCTCTGAAGAGGAGGTAGAAAGATTGTTAACAAGACCCTCTGAGTCAATGTGGACAACTTACTTATGAATTCACAGAGACGGAGGCAGCTTGTACAAGGGGCTGCACAGCTCTGCACCAGATATGGTCTGAGAGTTGAAAGGAGATGTGGACATTTGTCCCCGTATCTAACTCTGAAGCGGTCTCCAATTCATAAACACTTGGAAATGTAACTTTAGTTTTATCCAAGGGAGTTTCACTGGGGAAACAAACTATTAAGTGTAGGTTGTGTGCCCAGCAGTAGATGGCCAATGGAAATGAACTCCAGCTTTCTTGGAGGTTCTTTGTCTTATAGTGTTGTCAGGAATCTTCCCCCTCCCCACCCCAATTTTATCTTTTAAATTTTTATTTTAAATATATATTGCTCTATTGTTTTAAAACCCTACAGGTTTTTTGAGTATATATTATAGCTTCCAGTTTAGCATTTTTATGGGACTCCTGATGCTGTGAAAAAGTGGGTGGGTTCCTGTTTCTTGTGCCGTCTCTTTGACTCTTTTCCTTCTGCTTTTTGTTTGTTTTATCCAATTGTGATGTGTTAGGGGTAGATCCAGATGGGGGGGAGTGGGGAGGAGCTGGGAGGAGTAGAGAAAGGGGAGACCATGATCAGATTATTTTATTTGAGGAAAAAAATCCCATTTTTGATAAGAGGAGAACACGAACAAAGATACTTTTTAACAAGAAAAAGGAGTGTGCTGATATCTAGGCTTGCACAAGGGCAAGTGAATGGCAGCTGATGATGGCGCCGATGGGGACAGTCTGTCATGTTCATCTCCATTTCCATGCTGTTGGCAGGTGAACTGGCATCCAGGCTAAGCATGCTGGAGTCTGTTTTACCTTTTCCAGGAAATGACTAAGTTTTCAAAGTTCAATATGTTGAGTAGTACATTTCTTTTTGCCTGTGTATGAAATTAAAGAAACAACTCAAAAAAAAAAAAAAACAAACCCAAAAAACAAAACAAAACAATAACAAAAACAAATGTAGGGTGCCTGGAGAAACGGTTCAATGGTTAAGAGCAGTTGCTGCTCTTGCAGAGGACCTAGGTTTTGGTTCTCAGCACCCACACATAATGTCTCACAAACACCTGTATCTCCAGTTCCAGGGGATCCAGCCCCCTCTTCTGACCCCCGTGGACGTCTCACATGCACATGGAACATGTTAACTCATGCAGGCAAATACTCATACACATGAAATCAATCATTTAAAAAAGGTTTAATGTAAGTCAGTTGGTGGTGGTGCACGTTCCAGTTCTCGGGAGTCAGAGACAGGTGTATCTCTGTGAGTTCAAGGCCAGCCTGATCTACAGAGCGAGTTCCAGGACAGGCTCCAAAGCAATACAGAAGAAACCTGTCTCAAAAAAAACCAAAAACAAAAAGCAGGCTTTAATAAAAACAAATGTAGACTAGGAAGCATTGTGGCATGGCTAAAATGTTATTTTTAAGAAAGAACATTTAATTTTGTTTTTGTGCACGTGTGTATATCTGTGTACCACACGGTGCCAGACTTCAGCGTCTTTCCATGGGGCTTCCACTCTGATACCTCAGCTTCATCAACGGACTCTCTTAGCTTCACACAGTGCCAGCCCTCAGAGGCTCTACGTGACCTCTTCAGTCCTGAGTCTCTCAGGAAGACACGCACTGCTAAATTTAGCTGCCAGTCTGGGTTGCATCCTTGCCTCTTACGATCACAGTTTCTGTGTGTGAACCCTGAGGAAAATACATTCCTGAAGATTTCACGTGGATGATATTGGCCCACATTCAGCCAGTTTTCTTGTATAACCCAGGCCCATCTGCTTAGGAATGGCACCTCCCAGATTAGGCTGGGCTCTCCTATGTCAATTAGCAGTCTAGAAAATGCCCCAGACATGTCCATTGACCTATATGATAGAAGCAATTCCTTAATTTGAGACTCTCTTTTCCAGGTATGTCTAGGTTTATGTCAAGTTGACAAAAAATGATACTCTAGACCGGGCTGGGTTTGACCCTTCAATCCTCCTGCATCAGTCTTCTGATTGGCTAAGATTACAAGCCTGTGCCTCCTGGTTTGGCTATGCACTGATATTTTGTTCTGGTCAGCTGTGATGTGTGTCAAAACCCCTAGTTATTCATGACAAATATTAGCATTGACATATAGAAGTGTATAAGGGATGTACTTACATTTGTTGTCCAGTAACTCTTTACTTTCAATGATCTGCACTAAACTTAAAAAGACTTCATTTTCAGTTATGTGTAATGAGTGGGTATGTGCTTTTGAGTACGGGTACCCATGGAGTCCAAAAGTGGACACCCTATCTTTTGGAGCTGGAGCTGCAGGCAGTTGCAAGCCACCCATTACAGGTGCTGGGAACTGGACTCAGATTCTCTGGAAGAGCAGCAAGGGGTCTTAACCATCAAGTCACCTCTCTTGCTTTAAAAGATTTATTTATTGTGCGTGTGTGTGTGTGTGTGTGTGAGAGAGAGAGAGAGAGAGAGAGAGAGAGAGAGAGAGAGAGAGAGAGAGAGAGAGAACTTGTAGGTGTTGGTTCTTCCCTTGTAGGCCCCAGTGACCAAACTTAACTCAATTCTTGAGAGTCTTCTAGTCCACCTCCCAAACTCTTTTTTTAAAAGTGATGCTAAAAAATTTCACCTACTGAAGAAAATAAAGCTACGCAGTCCTTAATGAGTATGTAGTCCAATTCCTCACATTTTTTTTCAGAACTGGAAATGCAGAGAGTAATTTATCTTGACACATATCTAATTAGCGATATCTATAATGTAGGTCTCCTCCTTTCTCAGACCATTTTCCACTACAACAAATGGCCAGATTGTCAAAGACCAATGGGAGAAACTGTGGCTGAAGCAGGAAAGAATTACGCAAAGCAATTTGCCTCTTTTATTGTAATTGTCAGTCTCAATTACCAGGGTAAAATCAGACCACAAAGGAAACAGCTGAGATCCTGTATTGTTCTTGTTATCTAATATTTTAGGAACATTGTTTAAATATATTTGACTGCAGCTCACAGTAAGAAATGCAATTTAAATAACAGCAGGGGACACACTTTTACCCTGATTTTTTATTTTTATTTTATTTGTTTAAATACAGGGTCTCTTTATGTGTCTATGTAGTCCTGGAACTTGCTATGTAGAACAGTCCGGCCTTGAACTCACAGATATCTGTATCTGCCTTCCAAGTGCAGACTATAGACATGGGCTACCACACCCAGCTACTTAGAAAGTAATTTTAAAATAGGATTTCTTTTTCTGTGCATGAGTGTTTTGCTTGCATGTACATGCCAGGTACCTGAGGTGGTCAGAAGAGTGGGGATTCCCTGGAACTGATGGCTGTGGGTGGTGGGAAGAGAAACCAGGTTCTGCAAGAACAACACGTACTCTTTATGCTGAGCTCATCTCTCTAGCCTCCCACAAACTAGTTTTTACTCGGTTTAGATGTTATGCACTCTTATCTCTGAAATTATATTCCATTAAAACCTACTTCATTAAAAAAAAAATGAAGTTGACTTTCAGTTACAGTCTGACAAAAAGAAACTGCTTCAGATAACAGGTGACAAGTTTCAACCTGCTGACAAGCTGCAACATTACCTTCTTCACATACCAATAAACGTTTATGTGAAGGACAGTCTCTCAGGTTTGTGAGCAGGACACGGAAGTCTTTCCTCAGCTGGAACTGGCACTTCATGACAGTGTCTTACTGTTTTTCAAACGTTGAAACGTATCTGATTCAAGATGTGTCTGAAAGACCAGTGGCCTGGCATCACTGAACTGGGCAGCAAGCTGCTCTTTCCTTGGGCCAGTCAAGTCTGTAATTTTTTTTTTTTTTTTAGAGCTGCTATGAAATAGATCAATAGCAGGCCAAACTTTGTGGTCTGACTTTGAAGTATCCGGATGATCTGAAAGTTATGTGATTTCTTGTCAAGAAATGTTAATGGAAATTGTGTAAATTTAAAACAACAACAAAGCAGTTCTGAAGTAGAAGGGAAAGCAAGTCAGGAATTGAATTTTTATCATAGAAAAGTGTCTTGTTAGTGGGCCTAAGTGTCACCTCTTTCTGAAATGTATGCTTTCCTCCGGTGATGAGTTCTACCCCATTCTCTCATCCACAGTATGGAGAGCTGTTTCCGGGGCCATGGTTATAAAAGCCAAAGATGAAGCGTACAACTTGAGATATTTAAAAATAAATTATTAGGCGTTATTCTCCAATTGAGAGGGATTGCCAAATTGCCACGTGTTTGTTTAAACTGTCACCAACATCACTGTCAAACTTAATGACTGTAAAAGCTGGCACGAGGGTCTTGCACATGACTAGGAACAACAACAACAAAAAAAGCCTGCTAGACTATTTTCATCCCAGACTGACTTAGATGCACGTTTCAAACCTTTTCAGAGGGACCCCGCAAATGAGACATCACAGTGAACGTTCTATTGCAAGTAAGAGACAGCAATTCCTAAATGCTTTTCAAGCCACAACAATGTCCACTCGAGCCTCCTGCAGGCGCCGGGACTAGAGCTGGGCCGAGCAGGAAGGAGGTGGGGAGGCAGGTCCTGCTCAGCTCAGGTGAGGCCTCACCTCAGCGGACACCGGGCCCTCGACCTCAGGGCCTCCGGGGAGAGAAGCCCGGGGCGCGCCGAGGCGAGGTCACCGCGACAGCTCGCCACGCCTGCAAGCAAGCGCCAGGCGCGAGGACCGCGGGGTCCGGAGGAGATACCCAGGCAGGACGGTCCCCTCGCGGCGTCACGTGAAGGGAAGGGGGCGTGGCCGCGATCCCGGGGCGTGGCCGGGGCGTGGCGGGGGCGGGGCCTGCCGTGAAGGCTCGCGGCGCCCTGAGAGGCGGCGTCAGGGCGGATGACAGCATTCGGCTGCGACGCGCTCCCAGCTGGGCGGCGGTGGTAGCGGCAGCGGCGGCGGCGGCGGCGTTCGACTCGGCCGCCGGCGGGAGCGGCCAGCGGCGGGGGAGGACAGGGAAGGAAGGGGAGGCAGGGAGGGGCCCGCCCTGGCCCGCGGGCCGTGGGTCCCGAGTTCCCGCGCCGCTCGGGCCGAGCCCCCGCCGCAGCTAGACGGCGCCCTTCGCCGGGGCTGGCTCGCATTTGCCTCCGACGACGCGACCGAGAGAAGTTGGGGGTCCCAGCGGCCGCCAGGGCCCGGGACTCGGGGGTCCGCCGTGACCCCGGCGAGCCGCCGCCGCCTCGGGGGCTCCGCCTCGGTGAGTGGCGCTTGTCCGCGGGCTTGGGGGCGGCGGAGCCGGTCGCGCCCCCCGGGCGGCCGCACTCCCTCGGTCCCACGTCCCGAGCTCGGGCTGTGGGCACCGGGCACCCCGCGCCGCCAGTCCCTCCCGGTTCTTTTGTCCCCTTTGGAAGGGGCTGGCGGGGCTGGCGTGTCTCGGGCCCGCGGTAGGTGCGTCTGCGGCGGCACAAAGCGCCGCGGGGACCTGGGATGGGGGCGGGGGCGGCCAGGCGGTCTGGGTCCCCGAGTGTCTGCCCCTCCCGAAGTTTGACAGGGCGACGGCAGGCTCGCCGGAAGCCCCCGGCGCGTGGCGGGGAGGGCGGGGAGGGCGGGGGGGGGGGGCCTGGCGCTTTGTCGCTCCGGGCGGTTTAAGGCAAAGCTGGGGTTTTCCTGCGACAGCCCCCGTGCTCTGCGGACCGCACCCGCCTTTTCAGAGAGTGTCGCGGTGTTCCCTCAGCCTCACCTCCGCTCGCCTTCTGGCCACGCCGGAGAAAAGGCGGGGTCTTCATTGCACTCCCCCCCCCCCCCCACTTCTCGTTTTGTTTGCTGTTAACGCTGTGGAAAGTGCAATCAGGTGCCAGGGAGTTTGATAGGGAGCTTTTGGTTCATTGAGCAGCCCACTCAAGACCGGCGGATGCGAAGCAACAGTAGATGCAGATTTTCCATTCACTAAAGTCATTTAACACTTTCTTATGAGCGACATCTGCGTTGTGAAACAACCTAATTTCATTTTAACTAAATGCTGTCTAAAATAAGAAGTAACTTAGGTTACTCTCTAGACAGATGGGAAAACTTCTCTGACTGGTGATAAGAGCCTATCTGCTCTAAATACTTAATGAAGTTTTTGCCTTTTTGCTGCTGGAAGACTTAAGTAACATTTAGTAATTTTAGAGTATCTTGGATATAGCAGGTTTTTTTTTTCTTTTATTAATTTCACTGTAAACAGCTCCAAATTAGTGCAAGGTAAGGTCTTTTAAGATAAACCATTTAAAAGATTTCTGCCTCTTGAAGGATTCCAGAGAGCGAGAAACAAGTAAATTGTTACGTTTTCTCCTCTCTTAGGGTTTCCTCTAAATTTGATCAGGCGGAGAAACTGGCATCAGTTGCTGTGCTTGCTAGAACCTGTTTTGCAGCGAGATTCTTAAGATGCTAGTTTTATAAAACAGGTTGAGGAAGGAAGGAAAAGGCCATGCAATTTGAAATGCACTCTATTAAACGTGCAACCAATTTCAAGTGTGTTAGTGTTTCTTTTGGTAGCAAGTATGTAAAATGACTACAGTGTGTTTCAGTTCGAAATGCTAGTAAAGGGGATAGATGAAACTTAAGACCTACCTAAAGGTCTTTAATTATGGAGATTAAGTTGTTGCGGTCAAATTCCATGTGAACAGTTTGAGCCACAAAGATCAACACAGGTGCCTAGAAATGCTCGTTTAATTAAAAGTGGTCATGGTTTACTTCTTTCATTGAATTGTGGTCATTACTGAATGTCTCATCTGTGTGAAAGGTTTTTTTCTTTTTTACTTCAATTTTGTTTTCTGTTGGTTTGCTTTTGTTTTCTGAGACAGGGTTTTGCTGTGTTGCCTAGTTGGCCCTGATACTCCTTATGTAGCTAAGGCTGGCCTTGGAACTTGCCTCAGCATCCTAACTTTCATGTGTATTCTACTATTGCCTGGATTTTGTTACATTTTGAGGCAAGTGACAAGACACTTTCACAGGACTTAGATATTTGGTAAAATATCTAAAACTTTTTAGCTCTTTTTTATAAAATGTAAAATTCAAATAAATCTAGAAAAATTCAAAAAAAATTTAATGACTTTTTGAATTGAGAGTTAAAAAATACTTTTGAGATAATTATGCAATCCTTTGAGATGAAGTTTTCTTTCAGCTGGCTTTTAAAAATTTGATACAATTGTGAATTTACAAAATGTGCTATTACACAAAGGATAAATTCTGAGATATTATCTAAAAATTGTGTGATCTTAGTATATTTCATCTTTGTTTGAATAATTACTAATCAATCAACAATAAATAACTTAGGCAATGGATTTGTAATACTGTTTTTGAAAACTTTTGCCCTTATAACAATACCTGAAGTGTTATATTGTGATATTTGTATTATTTCCATAGTTGAAAACATGAATAACAACAGTCTTTGAATAACAGGCTACCAAAAGTAGAGGATAAGATCATACCTTATTTTTATAAATATGATCTACAAATGCGACATGAGTACAACTTAGGGCTACTGAGAAGCTGGGTGTGGTGTTTGTTGGTGATCCTGCACTTGGGAGATAGAGGGATGAGGGTTGCCTTGAGCTTGCAGCTAACCTTGAGATCATGTTTCAAAAAAAAAAAAAAAAAAAAAAAAGGAAACGCAATCCTACCAAACAGAACCCCACAAACCTCTGAGAAGCTTTTAGTGTAGGTGGCTGAATGGGAGGAGATCACCAGAAGTACTTAATTAGAGCAATTGTGGTTGAAGTCGTTTCCTGTGGATGGGACCATGGGTAAATATATGGACTAATGTGTTTATATCTCATGTCAGTATGTAAGAACCACATCAGAGATGTAAGATTTACCCTTCTACCTCAGTCTATAGTACATACCCTCACAAAAGTACGAAATCAAATTTGAATCTAGGAGATGTAATAGTAGGGATTTTTTCCTCCCTAAAACATGTTGTGAGTCATACAGGGTAAGAATTCCTTAATCTGGAACTCCATACTCCCAGGCCTTACCCTAAATAAATTTACCTTTGTCATCAGTCTAGGTGATGTAAACTCTCCAAAATAGCAGCAGTGACTGGTGCACTTTCTCAGTTATTGTATGAACAAAGACGCAGTTCCAGATACTTGGCTGGAGAACAAGTGGAGTGTGATACAGGCAGCGAGATGATAAACGGAACAAGTCATTTAATCTGCAGAAGGGATTTTTAGGCATGCCTGGTGTAGCTGGTGTATCTGAAGATAATCTGGTATCTGAAGAGGGTGAGACAGAAGGAACCAAAATCAGACCCAGTGGCGCATGCCTGTAATCCCAGCTACTTGAGAGTCAGAGACAAGAGGATCATAAGGTCAAAGCCAACTTGACTTTTAGGGTTAGTTCATGACCCGCCTGAACATGCTGGCATGATGGCTAAACTGATATAAGCATTTGCTACCAAGCCTGATAACCTGAGTTCTGAGTTGATCTTTGGTGAAGGAGACTGCCACCTTCCTGAAGTTGTCCCTTGGTCACCACGCACACACGTCCTCTGTGACACAAGCACTCCCCATCCCTATAAATTAAACACATAACAAGAGAGACTGACCGTAGCAACTTAGTTAAAAGAGAGAACTGGGCGGTGGTGGCACATGCTTTAATCTGTAGGCAGAGGCAGGTGAATCTGAGTTTGAGACCAATCTGGTTTACAGAGTGAGTTCCAGGACAGCCAGGGCTACACAGAGAAACCCTGTCTCAAAAAGGACCCCCTCAAAAAGAGTGTTGGGAATGAATCTAGATTAGTCAAACAACAAAACAAAAACACAAAAACACACAAACCATTAAATGATGTCACAATAATCACAATATTTTTGTTTTATTTTTCCTGTTACCTTAGAAAGAACTTTTACAACCTAATGGTTCCTCCCAAAATTAAAAAAAAAAAAGCACATTTTTTTTTTTAAAAAATAGTAAAAATACAGAATACTTAAGTTTTTAGGAATAGCAGTATTACTGTTAGAGCAAGGAAACAGAACTGGATATTAGAAAATTTTAGAGGGAGGTTTGGTTATATCTTAAACAAGTAATGTGTCCCTGAGCAAAATCCTGGGCCTTGGCTTTCTCATTTGTAAAGTGGGATAATATTCTTAACTTTACATCAGTGGTTCTCAGCCTTCCTAAGGCTTTGACCATTTTATAGAGTTCCTCATACTGTGGTGACCCCTGACCATACAATTACTTTTGTTGCTACACCATACCTATAAAAGTTTGCTATTGTTGTGAATTGCAATGTAAATGTCTGATATGTAGGATATCTGATAATGCTACCACTGTGAAAGAGTCTTTGGACTCCTTGAGAATCACCGCCTTGCGTGATGGTTGGGAGGATGAAATTGCATGTGTTTTTAATTGCCTACCTTAATATTTAGCATGTGGAGAAATTTCAGCAGTTATAAAATTATGTAAAATATTTTCTTTGCCTCTATATTGTTAAATACTGTTTTCATTCATGTATCATTAATTTGAACTTAGGGCCTTGCATATACTAGGTAAGTGCTCTGTCATGGACTATGAGTGAATTAACAAGGCTGTTCATGTACTTGACTTGCCTAGTTACTAATGGTAGTGTCTAGCTTTTTAGATGGATAGTTTGTGCTTTCTCTATCCTTTTCCCCTCAAATTCTTTGTAGTCAACTGATGCTGCTATTACAGGTATTCCCCATGGTGCCCGGTAGATTTCCTTGAGTGAAAATATTTTCTGATAGAAGTGAATCTTACTTGTATTACTGTCTCTTGTTATAGATCACAGGGAATGCTAGATTTCTCAGAATTGTAAAGGTTTAAGGGATATGAGTGGCAGAAAATCTGACACTGTAAAAATTTCAAGACTATATATTGTTTTAATTATGTGTCTATGTGTATCATGTGGGTATGTACACGAGTGCAGGTGCCCATGGAGACCAGAAGAGGGCATCCATCCCCTGGACCTGGAGTTAGGCTGTGGTGTGTCACTTGACATGGGTGCTATGAATGGAATTTGGATCCTCTGGAAGAGCAGTAAGTGCTATAGACTGCTGAGCCATCCCTCTAGCCCCTAGACTTTGTCTTAAAAGAAATTATCTTTATCACCACACTCTTCTGTCCATTGTTTTGAAAAACAAAAAAACAAGGAGTTTTCAAGTTACTATAACATTTACTTAAAAAAATTCTCTATAAAACATGAAGATGTTTACTTTCTATTTTATTCTAGAATTCAGTAGTTTTTGAGTTTCTCTCTGTGTGTACTTGTGTGTGCAATCACATTTGTTTGTATTCATGCATGCTTGCCAGTGTTGTGCTTGCTGAGTTGGCAAGACCAGCCAGCTGGCCCACGAGCTTCAGGTATGTACCGAATTCTGCTTCCCAGCACTGGGACTGTCAATGTTGATCACTGTTCATTCAGCTTTTTTCCTGTGGTCTGGAGACTGAACTCATGTCCTTGTTTGTAAGCCCTTTGATGACCAAACTATTTCCCAAGCTGGATTGCAGCATTTCTTAGCTAAATTTTTTGCTCTAGTACCTATTTATTCTTTCTGAATCTCAAAAATTCATTATACTGGGGCTAGAGAGATGGCTTAACTGTGAAGTACTGGCTGCTTTTTCAGAGGTTCTGAGTTCAATTCCCAGCAACCACATGATGGCTCACAACCATCTACAATAAGGTCTGATGCCCTCTTCTGGCCTGTAGGTATACATACAGAGCACTCATACATAAAATAAAAATAAATAAACGTAAGGAAAAAAGTGTCATTATACTTTGTGAATTCTTTGAACTTTTCATGATCTGTGGAGCAATCTGAAATGCGTGTGCGCACACACTATGTATATGTATGTGTATATAAAGTTTAATCTGTAATGTATATTGTATTACTGTTTGGGATTTTGTGTGTATGCGTATGTTTGGGATAGACTTTGTGTTTCTAAATGGTAAAAAAGCTGGTTATCACAAACCTATCTTAACAAGAATGTGCGTAAAGGGTTATAGTTTTTAGTCTTGGCTCTTTTCAAATAAAAAAGAAGCTTTCTTATTTAGCGTTGTTAAAAATCGATATGCTGAAAGGGAATCATAGCCCCAGAGGGTGTCTTTGAGGAATAGTTGGTTGCTCATGATAATAACTGCTGATATGTATTGACTCCTATGAACTCCTAACTGTTTTTGACACATATCATATTTAGTCCTTGCAAGGACCACTGCCCTCCCATACCAGGTTAATCTTCTTTTTTAAATAGAAGACACTCAGAGGTTTAATTGTAGGTAGTGGTGCCCACTAGAAGTCTCGAGCTTAAAGTTTAACCTGACAGTGGAATCTATCCTGCATCTTGTAGTTCTTGTTCCATTTATTTCTCGTGACTGTCAATGTAACTTGATTTTTGGCTGCCAGTTGTTTGTATATGAGCAGTAGTTTATAAAATATCAGAGTGTCTTGCAAAGAAACTCAGGCCTGTGTAAGTTACATTGTTCAAGTGAGAATAGGGTAAGAACTTCCAGAAACTAGGTGTGTTAAGTGTGTAATTTTGTGTCTTGTGGCTATCCAACCACTTAAGCAGTTCAATGTAAAGAAAAATAGCATTGTGCATACTAGTGAGGCTTTCGTAATAGTATCATGTCGATTCTCTTACCACCATTACTTTAGAAATGCAGAGAATCAGGGACAGCATCAGCTTGGTGCCCGACTGTGTTCAGAACTACTTACTGTCTCTGCACTGACCACCAGGGTGGCCATGGGGGAAGAAGATGTACATTTAGGCTGATAGACTGAAAGGGAAACCATGTAGAGAGGCCAGGGACAGCACCCTGGGAGTTAGTTTCTCATGGCACTTAGTAGGAAAGATGTAGGAATTTTTGCTAGAAAGCGAAGGAAACAAATTAGCAGTGAGAGCCAGGGAGCTTGTCTTGAGGCTGCTGTTAGGAGGGAGCAGAGCTTGCTGGAGAGGGTTGGGAAGGGCAGCTGCCGTTCATTACTTACCGCAGTCGTCTTCCCTGTTCTCTCGTGGATATGTGGGGATGATGTGCTGTCACTGCTGGATTGAAACGACAGGGAAGGGGGTGTGCTTTCTTTACTTTTTCTTCCAGTTGACAAGCCAGGTCTGGAGGCTGGATGTCTTATGGGGTAGTGGATATAGGCTGGAAGGATGTAGCATCCCTAAATTAGCAGGTAAAGTGCTCACAGGGTCTGCCTGCTTAGGTTGGTAACATGCACAAGCACAAGGACCTAAGTTCGATTACAGGTGAATGCCTGGGGCTCCCTGACCTGCTAGCATAGCCTAATCAGTAAGCCTCAGGGCTCAGATAAACTGTCTCAGAAAATCTAGGTGAACAGTGCAAGAGGAGTAACAGCCAAAGTTGTCCTTTGGCCTCCTCCACACACAAGCTGTCCATGTGCTCCTGTACAAACACCTGCACTTGCATACACATCTGTGCCCCCCCACCACACACACACACACACACACACACACACACACACACACACACACACACACACACACACACAACGCAAACTGGCTCTAGATGGAAGAAGCTGTGCACTTAACAGGAACATACCACAACAGACTGTACTTTTGATTGTGGAAAGCTACTGAAAATTTGGGGTTAGGTAACTAATGCTCTAACAACTGTAGCCATTGAATAGATGTCATGTTTGAGATCCTAAGAATATCTATCAGAAGGGTGGCTCTGAGATAATGCTGTTACATCATACAGACAGCATGTGACATGGACTCTATGAGGGCCAGTGGTCAGACCTGAAAGGCCTGTGAAGACCCAGAGGGCAGCCCTTGAGTCTGTAGTTAGATGAACCCCACCCATCTCCACGCCCAACAAAGTTTTGTCTTGTATGCAGGCATTGCCATGAGTACTAGGAAGAGAGCAAAAGCAAAATCTTGTAGAAGTTTCCCAAAGCAGAATTTCTCCATTTGGCACACAGTATTTTAGCTGGGTAAGTTTTTGGTTGTGAGTTCTTGTGCATCCCCTAGATTCCAGAAGTACTTCTCTTAATTGTAACAACTGGAAAATGTTTCAAGTCATTGCTAAATGTCCCCTGGGGGAAGTGAGGTCACCTGAAGTGGAGAATCAGTGCCTTAAAGACAGAGTGAACCTGAAGGAAAAAGACACTTTCAGCTATAAAGAATCACCCTCTTTAGTTAAACAACTTTTCCTTCTGTTTGGTACTGACTGAGAGTTCATGGGAGGTGGTTTGTGTGTATGGAGTGAAAGAAAGCCATGTTTTGTAAAGATTTTAGTTTCTGCTGGTTTTTTGTTCATTCATTTAGTTTTTCCTTTTGAGACAAGCTCTCATTGTGTGGCTATGGCTGATCTGCAGCGCATTGGCTGGTATTGTCCTATTTCTCAAATGCTGGGATATAGCTATGTACCACCATGTCTAACCTCTGTTTAAACTTGACCATACTGAATTCTATCATCTTCCTGTATAAAGCATCCCCTGACCCTGTGATGCTGGGAACCAAATGTAGGGCCTTGCATGCTTTAGGCAAGAGCTCTACCAGTTAACTGTCAGCTCAGATGAAGACAATACAAAATGTTTCCATTTTTCCCTTCCTTTCTCTTCCTAAGATTATGGCTACCGTATATGTTTTATATAAACACATTTTCTACTATGTACTCTTAAGTCTTCATCACATCCTGAGGTTATTTATAAATGATGAAAGCAAGTAATGTTGGTACTGTGTCTATGTAAATATTACTTAAGGCTGGGTCAGGTAGTATGCACAGATTGATCCCTCTTCTGTAGCTTTCATTATGTAGCCCCGATTTACTAGAAAAAACACTACTGCATTTTTAAAAAAGTCAGATAGAACTTGCTGTTTTCCTTATTTCTAATTGTCCCCTTTGTCATGAAGTCTTCCCTACAACTGCTCCCTTACTCCATCCCATTACATACGTATTGTACTGTGCTTTCAGTTTGAGCTGTCAGTTTCTAGTTTGCCTTTTAGTTCTCTTCCTATGACTCCCTTTGTTGAGCTTTTTTGTTTGTTTGAGACAGGGTCTCACACTGTAGCCAAGGCCAACTTAGGTCTCCAGGTAACCCCAAACTGAGCAGTAGTCATCTTCCAGCTACCCCACAGTTAACAGCAGCCCACCTCTCAGCCTCTTGCGTGCTGCAATGATAGGAGTAAGCTAGTATGCCTAGCCTTCATCCTAAAACGCTTCAGTTGGATAACACAGCCTCCTTTTCCTTCCATACTTTTGTTGAAATATGCATTCTCAAGGTGTGTGTGTGTAGGACAATTGTTGGGGGTCTATTGCTCCTCACTTTTTGTCCCAGTCTTCTGGTTTTAAGCCCCTCCAGCCCAGGCCACACTGGCTTTTTAGGTGCTGGGGATCCAAAATGTAGGTTCTCATTCTTGCTTGGGAAGTGTTCATTACTATTGAGCCATGTCTTCAGCTCACTTTTGTTCTTTCTGCCAGGGTCTCATGTAGTTGAGGATGATGGGGAACATTTTGTAAGAACATAATGTTAGAATCTAGCTGTTGCTCTGGCTGTGGCTACAATTCACACAGCCTTTCCCTTTCACAGATCCCTACTGAGACATTGTGGGTCTCTAGCCAACAGACTCCCAGGTGCCAGGATCTTTTACCTGGGGAAATGAGTTTCATCAAAGGGTGTGCGTGTGTGTGTGTGGGGGGGGGGGGGTTGTTGGGTGATGACACATCTAGTATCCCTTCCATGCCTCTTGCCTGGGAATAAGAGCCTGGCTGTAGAATTTGTGTTTTGAACCCAGACCATCCTCAGAAAGGTGGATTATGAATTTGTTCTACACAGTTGCCTTTGTAGTCTGAATTGTAGGCCTTTCCCAACTTTATGAAATGCCTGTCTACTGGTATTTGGTAATGTTCTGCCATTGTTTTCCTGCTTGCTTGTTGGGCTATCTTAGAATGACCCTGCTTGTCTTATTTTTACTTTCGTACTTGTGATTCTTCTTCTGTCTTTAGGGGCTTCCCATTGCCCCACTCCTAGCATTTTCCTGAGTTAATCAATACATTTCCTCTTCTCTTGATGTTGTGCTAGCATTATCCCACGGCCAGTCTTTGCTCTTGTAATCATTCTTTTTAATGTTTGCTTGGTGATTGTTGGTTGACCTAGAGTTTGCAAGGCACCCTTCCCTCCTACTGTGTTTTCCTGTGAGTAGGAGTTCTGGATGGAGCATTTGAGAGCAGGGCAGTGGGTGTGTCCTGTGGCTGGCTTTGTTTTAGGTTGAAAGGGAGGTAGCTACCTAGTAAGACCAACACACCTTTTAAATGCCAATTTTACTTGGTGTTGGCATTCCTGCCAAACTTTCATTTTCTCTCTGAAGAAAAGATGGAATTAAAGAAAGTAAAAAATAAAACCTAGGCATGGTGAGTAGAGTGGTTTCCATGGGTGTGAAGTGCTGGGTTTTATCCCCAGGACCTCCAAAACCCAAACATAACCCACAGAAAGAGTTACCATTGCTGAGGGAATTGTGGTGAGAGCATAGAGACTTGAGAGCTTGGTTGCTTGATGCCGTCAGCATGTTAACTAGTAAGCTGTTGCTTCCTGCTTACTTTGGAGGACTTCGGATAGGATTTTCTTTAGACTTCTCAACTAAAATGAATCATCTTGTGATTTTAATTAAATACAGAAGATACATTCTTGCCAGAATAACTCTCTTAGGGCAGATGAAATGGCCAGTGGTTAAAAAGTGCTTGCTGTGCAAGTCTGACCCCTTGAGTTTGATCCCTAGAAAACTCCTGAAAGTTCTCCTCTGATGGATGTACTGTAGCATGTGTCCCCAATCCTCCCTCCCTAGCCTCACATCACATACACAATAGTAATAAGATAATTCACTAAAAGTTTTCTGTCCTTGAGGTTGATCAGAATTTCTTTTAGAAAATAGACTTTGAGTATAACAGTCATCTCCACCATTGCTGATTTTTTGGTAGTTATTCCTAATTTGAATAGTAAAAGTTGTGTTGGTTTTCATAGATCTTTATTGAGTTGCCATATAGAAGTGAATTAAGTATTGTGTTTACTTACATTGTAAATTAAAGATAATGAGTACTTTGGTTGTTTTTGGAATGGAGTATCAGTGATAAAATTATGATTATTTTGAAATAAGATTAGATCTTGCATTGTAAGATTTGGTTATTAAAAGATTTTCTGCTTAAGTATGGGTATGAATATTTACTTGTGGGAAACTGGATAACTCACTAAGTTTATTATAACTGTCTTCCATACTTAATAAATGAGAAACACATTTATGTTTTTTAGTTCCTCAAGTCAAAACAAGGTTAATATTTTTCTTAGGAAAAAAACCTTTCAACAGAAAAAAATTATGTAGAAACAGGCAAATTTTAACTATAATTTAAAATATATATCTTTAAACCATTTAAATATTTACTATATAGAACTAAATTGTTAATAGCAACATAATTGTGAGTACAATCCTTAAGAAGATTTGAATTACTCTTTGAGAGAGACCTCCGTGATAGGCCAGGGGAACCTAGCATTTCCATACTGATTTAGAAAAACAGACACACTAGGAAAATAAGAATCCTGCCAGAAGTGTATTATCTTTCTAAGTAGATGTGTGACCTTGACAAACTGCTCAGTTGCTCAGGTCTCAGTAAGGAAGAACATTGCGAACAGATGGCCTTGAAGGTTCTTTTGAGGAAGATATTAGATATTAGAGGTTAGAATCCATATCGGGAAATGTGCTGAACTATATAATCCTTTTAACAATTCTGGAATAAATGCCAGCCTACAGTTAGAGTCTACAGAAACTGAAGTAATTCCATGTTTCAGTGAAACAGTTGGGCTTGCGCTGCTAACGGGCCAGGTAAGGAGTTGAACCGTGACCTGTTTTGTTCTGTGGCCATGTTAGCACGCCACACTGCTTTCCTGAGCCATGTTCATACATGAGACCATCGTAGGTAATGAGCTTGTTTTATGTTACAACATGTTACTTAAGAAGACGAGAAGTCAGCTATCACACCTGTCTGTGCCTTGTGCCCAAAGTACAAATGTGATCAGCTTTTAAATAGATAAAACCAGAATTTATATATAGGATGTGATTGGTAAGTCCAAAGTTATCTTGTATTTATTTTAGTAATATTACTCAAAAAACATTTTTAGGGCCCCTGTCCCCAACATAGCCCATGCTGGCCCTGAACTTTCCAGTAGCCACACCTGACACTACCTCCCAAGAATGAGTTTGCAGACGTTTGCCACCATGCCCAGCTCTTTTGACTTTTCTCTTAGTACTTTTGAGCTCATTAGTTTAATATAAGTCTTTTGAGACTAAGTTTCATGCTTGGAAAAAAAAACTCATTCTGAACTAAACCATGCTCACTTAGAAATGAGAACTGCCAGTTTTAGTTACACATGAGCTGCAACTAGAGGAAGAAAACATATTCTTGTGTCTCTTACAAGGTGGTGAGAAGAGTCATTTCAAAGTTGCTTTGGCAGCCTAAATAGTCTCTAAAGTGGTATAGTCTGGCTGGCATGGTGGTTCCTGCATTCTGGAGGCAGAGGGAGGCGTGTTGGGGGTTTGAGGCCAGCCTGGTTACATAAACCCTGTCTGTCTTGAAAAACAAAACAATAACTAGATGTAGGTACTCTGAAGCGACTTTTGTTCTTGTCTCTCTTGTGAGCAGGGGTCCTATGCACTACAAGATGTATAACCTTGACGTCCTGGTTCTCCTGCCTCCCACTTCCCTGGTCCTGAGATTCTAGGATTATGGGCCTGTGTTCCCATGCCTTACTGGAGCTAACCTTTATGTAGATGTAAATCCTGCCATGTTAGTTAAAATGTACCCTGAGATCATCGTTGTTAGTGCCGTTCCTATTTAGATTAATGCTCTGCTGATCTGTCACTGTACTTTATAGAAATAAGTTGGTGAATGAATTCTTTTCATTTTAAAGATTTTCAGATTTTGTAGAACAGTTTCAGAAGTTTGCATGATAATTATTGGTTAAATATAACTAGTGTTATACAATTTTTGATTGTGGCTTAGTTTAGTACAGATCCAAGCAGCTACCCCATCTGAGTGTGCTGCTTCAAATAGTCTTACATCTAAATTTCATTTTCTCTTGAGAACTGTAGTTAGTGGAGGATGGGGATGTGGCTAAGGTGGTGGGGTGCTTGCAACCCTGTCCAGTCCTCAGCACTGTGTAAACCTGTACTCTGTAGATAGGGGAAGAAGAGGAGAAGTTCAGAGTCATCTGTGGCAGGCAGCATAGCAGGTTGGAGGTTATCTTCAGCTAGCTGAAACTGTTTCAAAAACTAACAAAAACTAGACAACAACCCCCCTTAGATTTATAGGTTGTATTATCCCTGGATATCAGTGTACTAAGTTCAGGTAATAATAATAAATAGATAATGGTTGCAGAGGTATTTGTGATATCATGCAGAAGGATTTGTGATATCATTTTATTTTGTAAAGGTGTTTTCTACTTAAGTCTTCCAAATGGTTGAGTTTAATGATATATCCTCAGTTGTAAGAATTAAAAGGTAAGAAAAATATCTCAAGTCCATTTTTGTTTTATATCAGTCAATTTTGTTAGTTGTTGAGACAGGGACTTGTTTCTGGAACTCATGGTAGAGTGCTCTGTGGCACAGGCAGACCCTGAACTCTAGCAGCCCTTCTTTGTAGGTCTCCATTGCTGGGAATATAAGCACACACCCACTGTGCCCAGCTTTCTGTTCTCCTTTCAATGAGTTACCTTTTGTGGTTCTAAGATACATCACCGTTACAAGACTACAAATCAACTTGGGTGCAAATCACTGTACCAGGAGCCGGCAGTTCAATGGGGGCTAGGTGTATATTAGAAGGATGGGTTAGAAGGGATGGGAAGAAACACAATTTTCTCACTTAGACATCTCTTACTCTTTAAATCCACATCTATTGATAACTGCTGTACTTTGAGTATAGTTTGTTGTCTCCAAAATGCATGTCTTCACCAGTCTTCAAGGTATGGTGTAACATAAATAATATTTACACTTATAGAAGCCATCAGGTAGGGATGTGTAGCCTGCCAAAAATACTTTTTAAAACATGATCGAAGCCAATCAAACCAGGCCTTGGTGATGCAGGCCTGTAATCCCCAGCACCAGGGAGAGGGAAGCAGGAAGATGAGAAATTCAAGATTATCATTAGCTTCCTTAGAACCTGTCTCAAAACAAAACAACAACCCAAAACAGAACGCTTGAATAATTGGTGTATATTTAAAAATAAATAATTTTAGTTCACTAAATATATTTCAATATGTTCTATAGTTCAAACATTTCTTTAATTAACATGTTAGAATAATTCTAATGCAGGTTATGCTAATTTTTTTCCCCCCCAGGACAGGGTTTCTTTGTGTATCCCTGACTTTCCTGGAACTCGCTTTGTAGACCAGGCTGGCCTGGAACTCACAGGGATCCATTTGCCTCTGCCTCCCGAGTGCTGGTCTCTCACGTATGTGGATGTGGATTGTTTAGTTGTGATAATCAAAAGGGAGAGCCACTTTCAAAAATTATTTTATTTTGTTCTTGAGACTGTCTCACTCTATCTCAGGCTCTGCCTCAGCCTCCCTTATGTCACCACACTCAATTTGGAAGGCCACATTTAATACGAAGACCAGTTAAGGCCGGCCATGTCAGTGTGAGTGCTGATTATAAAATAATACCCTGAGGTGGTGAGAGGCTGAGAGGGAGAGCTTGTGTGTTAGATAAGGAAGAGGGAGAACTGTTGGGGAGGGGAGGGAGGGGTGAAGAGACTGAACTTGAACTATTTTCTGATTATAACTCAAATTTTCTTAGTTTTACCACCCTCCCCTCAGCCCCATACATATGCACACCCTGTGTTGCAACAGGGTTATCTCCTTGCAAACCAATCTACAGGATCCTCTCGCCACTGCCTGTGCCTCCTGAGTGTTGGGATTAGTGGTGTGCAGCAAGGACCAGCAAGTTGTTTTTTTTTTTTTTTTTTTTTAAGGAAAAAGTGTGGTTATATACCAGCCTTCACTCTGCTGGGTAAAATTCAGTAGCCCTGGAGACTCTGGTTTTTTGGCCACCAGCTTCTTTATTGTCCGGAATAGTCTGAATAGACCCAGATGGTCTTACTTTTTCCTGTCTTCCATTCCTATTCACTTTCTGTGAACACAGCAAATGCATGTACATATTTGTATATAAAATATTTAGAAGCTGTGTTATCTGCTAATTTTTCATTTTTCTTAGTAAGTCCTCATACTTCTTGATTTTTGTCTTAAAACATTAGCTCAGAACTGAAGAAACTTAGGACTGAGCCTCCTGCCCTGTGGTTTAGGCAGATGACCTAGTCACTCTGTGCTTAGTTTCTTCATCTGTATAATAAATGGTGTTGAAGGGTTGATTTGAAGTTTCCTAACTGCTCTAAAATGCTATTGAGGAAAGCTAGGGTTTTAAAGAGCAGACTTTGCATTATATATAGAAAGTGATTATCTCAAGCCAGCTGTGAACATTTAAAGGGGTAAACTCTTGGCAAGTTAAAAATGATGGTGGAGATGGGTAGGGGACAGAGTGGATGTCACAAACAAGATTAACAGGATTTGAGAAGATGCTTTCTTACTTCCTACTGTACCCAGTAGGTGGGTCTGCTACTTTTAAGGTAACAATGACCTAAAGTGGAAAAAAGCTTTCTTGAAGCTTACGGTAGGTGTTGTGCGTGCTTGCATGTGTGCCTGTGACGGGGAGCAGGGAGCATTATTTTGGATAGTGTCTCCTTCAGCCCAGGCTGGCTTTGAATTCTCTATATTGTCAAGGCTCCCTTTGAATCCCTAATCCTTGTGCTTCTACCTCCCAGATACTGGAGTTACAGCCATGCACCACTATACCAGGCTTAAATATATTTTTGATTGAAAATTCAAATCACGTTTTTAGGGAGGTGTTGGGAATATGATTGTGTCATTCACTGAGGCCAGACAAATTTGACCTTGTATCTGTTCAAGATTTTTGTTGTTTTCTTGAGAATTTTGTCATCATCTCACAGTGAGTACCTTGGGAAAGCAGAGTGGAGTCCATGCTTAAGAGCTACTGATCCAAGGCCAGGAGTGTGTTCCACTTAACCTTCTCTTGCAAACTTGCCTGGAAAAGCAGTCTTAGCTTTAAGAATTGCTAGGTGAAGGTGCTGTTTTTTAATTACCATAATGTATTATTACTAATTGCTGATTATGGTTATTAAACATACCTTTGGGGCCAAGGGGGGCATTATCTATGATCTTAACACTTGGGAGCATTATAGCAACAGGATGATCGGGATTTATGGTCGTGCTTGGCTGCATGGGAGTGTGAAGTCTGCCTGGGTTACATAAGACTGTCTCATAAACTGAAGCACAAGGCAGGTTTTGGTTTCTTGCCTTTTTGTTGTAAATTGTTGATTTTATTTCCTTTTAGCTTCTGTATGCTCTTAAGTTTTGGTCTCTTGAGTTTTTCTTGTTCATTTTTTTTCTCATGTGTATGTGTGTGCACATAAGTGCACATGTTGAGGTCAGAGGGTACTTTACAGGAGTGGTTTTCTTCTGCCATGTGGGTCCTAGGCCAGGGGTGACAGCAAATGCCAGAGTCATCTTACTGGCTGTTCTTTTGATACAACTATTGCCTATGAAACACAAACACGAGATTCAGCCCCCACATGGAGTTTATTGAGAGAGGGGAGAGAAAGGAGGGTAGCCGATGGCCAACTACAAGCAGGGGAGGGAGGGAGAGAGAGAGAGAGAGAGAGAGAGAGAGAGAGAGAGAGAGAGAGAGAGAGAGAGAGAGAGAGAAAGGGGCCCTAGAGAGGAAGAGTGGGGCGCTTGGTGCATGAGTCCTCTGGCAGCCAGGTAAAGCTTGAGCAGCCAGATAAAGCCTGATGTAGATGACATGGCCATGAGTGCCCCACCCATTATCGGGGCTGGATCAGCAGACTGCTGGTTCCCAACACTGGCCTAGCCTGTGTAGCTTTATCTTTCTTGTCCATATATTCCTTGCCCATTAACATGCTGTATTCCATTCTTTCTTCTGTTTGTTTGTTTGTTTTGGTGGTGGAGACACAACCCCATCAGTCACTAATTAAGAAAGTGTCCTCTGGATGTGCACTCACCCCATCTTCCCGAGGCATTTCTTACTTGCGTTTCTTCCTCTCAGATGACTTTAACTGAGTGACAGAGGTGACAGAGGACCAGCCAGCAGATAGTCTCACCTGCAGCTTTGCTTCCTGCAGTGGATCTGCTGCTGCCATGTCTAAAGGTCGGCGGTATTGATCCAATGTTAAATTTCTCCTCATGTGTCTCGTTTTCTCATCACACATTCCCCTTCTGAGAATGAAATGGCTCAGATATTTAACTAGGTATTGTAACTGTCCTTTCTAGGAAATGAGACTTTAAAAAGGCCACGTTCTATATACTGTGTGGAAAAGAATCAGTTATATGTACAGAATCCTAATGGAAATCTGTTAGAGTATTGTAAGAAGACCAAGTCTGTATTGTTTCTACATTTAAACATGTCCGTAACTGAGAAGTAATTATTAAAAAATATATTAACACAAAATACTTCAAAATAACTTTTTTCTTTATTTTACTCAAACCTAAAACTCAGCTTTTGGGTCATTGAGGCAGGTGGATCCCTGAGAAATCCAGGTCAGCTTGGGCCACACGATGAGTTTAAAGCCAGCATGGGATGCATAGTAATACTGTCTCAAATACACCCACAGCCCCACCCCCCCCAAACAAACAAACAAACCCCAAACAAAACAAAAACTCACCTCCAAAACCACAAAACCCATTGGGTCTGTGAAATGTAGTTTTAATGTCATGAGATTGTTGCTTTATTTATTTGTAAACAAGGTATCCTGTAGCTTAGAGTGTTCTTGAGTTTTCAGTGTAAGAAAAGGAGTTTGTGGCCTTTATACTCCTGATCCTTCTGCCCAGTGCTGGAATTACAGGCCTGTGCCTCCATGACAGGAATAGTTTTCTGGGGAAAGTTCTTTCATCTTGCTTTCAAATGAACTGAGTTGAGATTCTGAAAAATGTAAAGGCTTTCAAAACTTGTGAAGCACTCGGTGACAGATGCATAGCAGGTCCATATGTTGTGTACCTATTATTACAGCTAATCATTATTTTTGCTTTAGAGAAGAGCTATGGCTACCATCCAAGAGAGAGAAACTGGTGAATGTGGATATTTACATTGTGTTTTTAAACAGGAAGAACTCTCTCCCAGTTGAATATCTTTGTCTCATGCATAACATAGCATCCACTAGAAGTAGTTACAATTCTGGATCTTACTGTGAAATTTAAATGGATATTTGCATCAGATGGAAAGACACTGATTTTTTCTCCTCCATATATGGTCTTGATGCCACAGGCACACTAATTTTACCATCTCTTCAGGACTGCTCCTTTCCGCCTCCGTGCTCCTGCACAGCACCAGTCCCTCCTCCTGAGCCATACTCCCTACCTTCAGTTCATTTCCTTGTCTTTCCTCAAAGTGCCTTTCATCATCTCCTCCATGTAACTCTTTCTTCACCTTAGTACAGACCCAGGACTGAAGTCCATGTGTGCCTTGTGTTGCCGTGTTAAGATTAACTGCCCCATCCAGTTTTCACAGCTGCTCTGTGACTTACTTCCTTTTCCCAGAGGGCAACATGTGTGCGTGTGTGCAGACAGGATCTCACTGTATTGCCCAGGCTGGCCTTAAGTCACTATTAGTACAGGCTGCAAGCTGGCCTCAAAGTCATGATGATCCTTCTGTCTCTGCCTTCGAGCACTGGACTTAAAAGTGTGTGCAGAATGCCCATCAGCGTTGCTTGGGATAGTTTATAGTCTTGCGTTTCTCTCTCTGTAGTCGTTCTCATGTTAAAATACAAGACTACTTTAAAACCCAGACTACATTATTTAGATATAGTGTGCATGAAATTTTAAAATTTAAATGACAGTTTGCATTTCTGTAGTTGTCCCACACACCACAATTTAGACAGTTATCGCTGTAGTCCTTCAAAATTCCCTCATGCCTCTTGCCTTAATCTCTCCTCTTTCCCACTCTGCCCCAGATAGCAGCTGACCTGGGCTCTGGCTCAACACTGTATTCTTTCCTGTTCTTGATTCATAAAATTAGAAATAGAATATATACTCTAGTTTGGCTTCATTTGCTCAGCAAAAGTTTTAGGTTGTTCCTTTTTATGACTGGGTATTGTTTCATTGTGACCATGCTGAAATTCATTTAGCTGATCACTTCTTAATAGGCATTTGGCTAGTTTTGTGTTTCTGGCTGTTATAGAATGAAATCCATGTCACAGGTCTTTGGCTGGCTACTTTTCCATCTGTCTTGGGCCTACAATGTAGGAGTGTTTTATTTGGTTCTTGCTCATCCTCCTTAGTTCTTACTCTATCACTTAAAATCTTTTAGCTGTCCTTGCCATCCTTCAGTCCTGTGTTATTGTGCCTTTTCATGCATTTCTTTGATGGCTTATGTAACTGAGAATCTTACTTGAATTAGCCATATATGTTTTATTTTTTTTGTAAATCAATAGAATTTTTTTTGTCTGTTTTTGTTCTGTGGAAACAATGTCTTATAATGTAGCCCCAAAGGCTTTGCACTGAGTGTTGGATTATAGATATAAGTCTGGTTCTAGAATATTCAGTCTGCTTTCAAAATAGTGCTTTTCATCATGTTTTTCTTTTAAACTCAGTCCTTCTATTGACTTAAATTATTTCTTGAGATTTTATTTATTTTTATTTTATGTGTATAGGTGTTTTGTGTGTGTGTGTGTGTGTGTGTGTGTGTGTGTGTGTGTGTCTGTGCATTACATGCTTGTAGTCCCTCTGAGCGGGAAGGCCAGAAGAGAGGGTGCTGAATTACTTTATAGTTTTGGGTTTATTTATTTATTTATTTATTTATTTATTTATCCATCATCCATCCATCCATCCATCCATCCATCCATCCATCCATCTACTTGCGGCATGTTTTATGTAGAGTAGGCTGGTACCAAACCCTTACATAACTGAGAGTGATCTTGGGCTTCTGGTCTTCCTGCCTCTGCCTCCTAATCAAGTGTTGGAATTACAGATAGTACAGTATGTACCATCCTGCCTGGATTTATGTGGTGATGGGGATTAAACCCAGGGGCTTTATGAATGCTTGGTAAGCACTCTGCCAGCTCCATCTCCATCCCTAAAACTATGCTTTTGAGTGAGAGTTGAATTTTTATGATATGTGGCACATGAAATTCAGTAACTCCCTCATCATGGTTTGTCCTTTTGGTCTCCTGGGAAGTTGTTGTCTTTGCCAGTTCCTCCAACAGAGCCTTAGCTCGCTGTTTTCTAGGATGTTAAGTACTGCTTGCATTGCAGAAGAGGCAGAGTACTTTGACCTGGTCAGTAGGGATTAGCCAGAGGTTGGTGGTCTTCAGCGGGCTTCATTGGTGTGAGCAACTAACGATAGCTTACAAAGGAATGGCTTGTGGGTGGTTGCTTGCTTTTTTGTTTTGTTTCTAGTTTTTTTTTGTTTGTTTGTTTTTTTGTTTTTTTGACACACTATGGCCCTGATTGTCCTGGAACTTGCTATGTAGACCAGGCTGGCCTTGGACTTGAAGGGATCCACCTGTCTATGCCTCCCATGTGCTAGATTAAGGCATGTGCCATCACACTGGAGTAGCTTACTAATTTTTAAGAAGGTGGATAGTTTAGGGCTGTAGTGACTAGAATTGTGTATCAGAAATGTAGTATTTAAATATCAAATCTGGGACCTGGGGTATAGCTCAGTGCTAGAAACCTTTTTATAATAGATCAGACCTTATGTTCTATCCCTCCCATGAGAAGACCTGATATTTGTCATGTGTTATTTTTCATCACTTGTACATTCTCACAGAAACATCCTAGTCTTACCTGAAACAGTCTTTTGCATGAATATTAGAGGAATGGCAGTGACAGCTGCTGATATGGTAGCAGGTATTTAGTGGGGACATGCTGAACTGAAGAAAAGTGTTAGGTAACAAATTGAGTAGGTGTAAAAGAAAGTAATGTTTAGTGAAGGGTTAGCCTGAGTTGAGACAGAGCCTAGCTATGTAGCTCAGGCTGGCCTGAAGCTCACAGTCTTCTGTCTCTCACTGAAATGCTGGACTTGGCGGGCCAGAGCCACTGTGACTACCCAACACGGTTTTCAGAGAGCCCCAAATACTTGCCCTTTCCTCTTTTCTTAAGCCACAAAAGTAACAGGAGTTACAGATGATTGTGAGCCACCACGTGGGTGCTGGGAATCGAACCCAGGTCCTCTAGAACATTGCTCTTAACTACTAAGCCATCTCTCCAGCCCTTGCAGTTATTGTTTGGTTGGTTGGTTGGTTGGTTTTTTGTTTTGTTTTTCCTTCTGAGTCAGGATCTCTCACTCAGTAGCTCAGACTGGCCAGGAAGTTACACAGCCAAAGCAGACTTCAAACTCAGTGGCACTCCTGTGCCTCAACTTCTTAACCACTAGATTATAGGTGTGGTGATGTTTTTTTTTTTCTGGCTGCTTTCATATGTATTTTTGGTTCTTCTAATTAAGCTGTTAGGAGAAAACATGGACTTTATAGTCTGTTTATGTTCCTGTTCTTAATTTTCCACATGCTGTAAACGCTGATGGGTCTTGGCTGTCCACTTTCATTTGTTCAGTAGAATACTTGCTAAGCTAGAGAAGAAATTTGGAGTACATTTTCTTCCTACTGAAATTAAGACATTTCCAAGGTTGGTATTTGACATATTTGGAATTAGAAAAAAATATGTACATGATAAGTAGATAAGAGGTTAGAAGCTTGAGTTCTGAATACTGAAATTCTTTCCTTTTTATTTTTTGAGATTGGCGTCTCATCTGCACTGCCTGTCTTACAGTTGCTCATGTGGGGTAGGCTGTGGTCGAGTGCCTTGGGAGAGTTAGTCACCAGTTATTCACGTCCACTCCTTGTTCATGAAGCAGATCGTTTTCTCAGAGAGCAGTGGGGATCGAGATCTAGCTTGAAGTGCGTTTTTCTCCCCTCCCCCATTTTTTTTAATGGCTTGGAAAAGATGACACTTCAAGATTGCATACATCACAGGAAGAGAGCATTCAGCTCACATGAGAGATAAAGGTAGACATGCTGGAGAGGGAGATGAGACAGTGCTTTGTGCCCAGGACTGAGGAAAGGAGCAGAGCCAAGCAGATGCATTCATCTTTCTCTGCTTCCTGATGTGGGTGCACGCATGTGACCTCACCTTCCTGCTGTGGTGCCTTCCCTGCCAGGACGAACTGTACTCTAACTTTTCCTCCCTAAGGTGTGATAGAGCCGCCCGCTGCCGTAGATTCTAACAGGTGTGACCGAGCCCAAATGCTGCAGTCCTTAGAGATTTGCCATCACCATAAAATGACATTTGTTAAATGCCCGTAAAGAATGGCCTGCTTTATATGCCAATGACTTTCCCCTGTTTTTATTTTGTATATGAATGTTCCCCTGCATGCATATATATGTGTACTTTGTGCATAACTGGTGTCCTTGGAGGCCAGGAGAGATCCCTGGTTCCCCGGAACTGAAGTTGAGCCATCATGTGGGTGCTGGGAATTTAACCTGTTCCTCTGCAAGAGCAGCAAGCACACTTAACCATTAAACCGTCTTTCTAGGACCCATTGATACCCTTAATTGAATAAGTGATTTAATTACATTTTTTGCCAGTATTATTTAGTGAGTTTGCTTTGTGGTAGGTATTACTACATAAGATATCCAGGTACCCAAAATAAAATAAGAGCTAACTTGCTTTTCTATTTATGGAAATTAACAAGGTTGCTACTAAGACATTAAATGGGATTTAGATGCTAAAAATATAAAAGAAATAAGAGTATAAAGAAAAAAAAATTGCAGCAAGTTTCACTCTATAGCCCAGGCTGGTTTTGAACTCTCAGCACTCCTCCTGTCTCCACCTCCTGAGTGTGGAGATTACAGGCAGAGGCTACCACGTCTGGTTATTCTGATCTGTGATAAATATAATTTCCAGAGCCTACTGAAGAGTATGTGTCTCAGGCTGAGGAAATCATCCCCTTTGCTTCTTGAGCAAAGTGTGGACTATAGCCAGGCATCAGGAAAACAAAGAGTGGGCAGGTTCTTACAGCATCCATTGAGACATAGGAGCTGAGCCTTGGAAGTGGTCATAACAGCAGGTCCTGGGGAACAAAGGCAAGAGGAGAACATGAGATCTAATGGCACGACAGGCGAGGAAGACTTTAGATAATTTTGAGCAAGGAAGGATACAATAGGATTTTATTTCTGAAAAATAGCTAGTACAAAATTGAAACCACCAAAGACCATTTGCCCTTTTAAAGAGTGGTAGTAGATGTGGAAGGATTCCAGAGGTAGGCTGTGGAGAGGACACACAAAGAAAATGAGTACTGTTTTGGAAAAGCTGCCTGGTGAATTTAGGATGAGCCCTTGAGAATAAGGACAGGACAAGGAGTAATCAGCCTGAGATGGAAGCTGAAGCCAGGAAGGAGATGAGAGACAGGGAAGCTTCATTAACCCTGTGAAGTGCACACCAGAGAAGTAAGAATGCAAAACATTTTATTGCAGCTGGGGAATAGCATGCTAAAGGGCTTATTTAGCACTGTGAGCTCAGAATTCCACTAAGCTTTGAGACAAATAATGAAAGTCTTTGTCTCATTAATTTAATGGTTTAAAAAAAAAAAAAGTCTTATCTTGGAAAACGTTGAGTGCTGGGACTGTCGAGGTGGCTGTTTGATTTAGAGCACCTGTTGACCTTGCAGAGGACTCCAGTTCACTTCCAAGCCCCCACATGGTGGGCTAGCCAACTGCCTGCCTGAGGGGGCCCAGTGTTCTCTCAGGCTTCCACAGGTACGAGCTGCATATTGGGTATACAGTTACACATTCAGGCAAACCACACACATAAAATAAAAATAAATTTTAATAAAGCATTTATTGTAATTTATGTTCAGGAGCACCATCTACTCTTGGTTCCTGTATAATGATCCTATTTTTAAATTTCTTTTACTATTTCAGTTGCATCCTCTGGGGACTGGAACGATGGCTCAGCAGTTAAGAAAGTATATGTTCTTGTAGAGGGTATGAGTTCAGTTGTGGCTCATAACTGCCTGTAACTCCAGCTCCCAAGGCATTTGGCCCCTCTGGTTTCTTTGGGAGCCTACACTCACATGCATAACCCACACAGAGACTCAAGCACGCGTACCCATACAAAGGTGCAAGCACATAGACATAATTTAAAAAATACACTGTAGGCCTAGTAATGAGAAGAAATATTTCAGGGCATCAGTCTGATGTAATCCCAGGGGTGCTCTAGACCATCGCAGATGATGTGTGGTGATGAGGGACCTTAGATTCAGAAGATGAGTGCCGATTCGCTAAACCATGTTGTTTGTACTTGTAACTTTAAATCATTTCATTAAGTCAAGTTGGCAGAGCAAAATTATCTTTAGAGATACAAATATATTTAGTTATCAAAACAAAAGAGCTTTTTTTATATATATATTTGTATTTATTAAAATGAAACTAAAAACCTCTACGGTATCTGGTAAGATGGTTACAAATGGCATTAGTCTTGCTTGGTACTTGCTTCTCTCCCCCTTTTCTCTGTGACCAAAATGATAATTTGAGCCCAAAAGAAATTTTATAAGACTTAGTTCCTATAAGAACTTTGTTAGGCTAAGTATAGGGATGGAGGCACTGTTTTCCAAGCAGTGTCTTTTTTTAAATGTTGCATTCAACTAGTAATTACATTGGAATTAATGTACAGCCCTAGCTTCACTTGGCTTTTAAAGTTCTTCTTTTGTTTGTAGACACACTGCAGCTCTGGAAGTTTCTGAATGACAGGAGACAGTCTCTTCCTCAAGCCTGCTCTTTGGAACCTATTGCTGTTGAGCTTGTTTTCAGTTAGCGTATACACTTGTGCTTTCTGACTCAGGATTATATAAATGTCTTTAGCTTCTCACCTCTAAGAGATTATTAGACGAGTGAACAAATACTTTAAACTTCTGAATTTTTTATTTTTCTAGTTGCTTCAGCAAAACAGCTGACAAATGCAAGTGAGGGGTGGAAGAGTGTGTCTTGGTTCATGTTTTGAGGGTTCAGTTCTGGGAGGCATCTGGTCACATTGTGTTCACACTTAGGATGCAGGGAAAGATGAAAGCTGGTACTTACCTTATGTGTCCTGCGATCCTATCTGGGCTCCCACTTCACAGATGCTGACACCTATAATCACAGAGTGGGTCTCCTTCACCCCTCCAGTTTAATCTTGCTGGAAACATCTGCCTAGACCCTCACAGAGGTAGTTTAATCCAGTCAAGCCGAAATGAGTATTAACTGTCACACTCCTCAACCACCTTCTCCCTGTTAGCAGGATTTTTGCTGTTAGCAGTATTTCTTAATTTTGTTTTCAAAGGTGATGATTTTAAGGCATGTAGTGTTAATTTTGGGCTTCCTTTCCTTTTCCTGCACCTATTATTAGTTATACATGTAAGATTTTTATTTTTGTATCTGCCCTCTTTTAAAAAATAGTTTGCCTTTGCAAAGACTGATGATAGAAAATTCTTTAAAACTAAAAATTAAGAAAATAAATATTGATTCTTTAAAATACAAGTATCACATGGCCCTGAACTAAGCTTTGCCCTCCCCAGTTCTCACCAAGACTTCATCTGCTTTAAATTCTGCTACATGAATGACTGTCACATTAGATTTCTAGGTTGGCCTGCTTCAGAGTCATGTCTTCATGTTCAGCTGCCTCCTTTGCCCTTTTTTTTAGTTTGAGGATTTATTTTGTTTGTGTGAATGTTTTTCATTAATGTATGTGTGTACCCATGCATGTCTGGTGCCTGAAGTCAGAGGAGATGTTGAAGCCTGTAGATCTGGGGTTTCAGGTGGTTGTGAGCCACTGTATGGGTGCTGGAAATTGAACCCAGGTTCTTGGCAAGAGCAACAACTACGCTTAAGAGCTGAGCCATCTCCAGCTCATCAGCTGCTTCCATGATGTCTCCATTCAGAGGTCAAAGTGACGTCCCATGAATCTCCATCTGTAGGCGAGTTCATATCCACTTAGGTTCTAACAGTATCCTCAATAGCTGTTAGTGTTTATTAAATGTGGCTGCTGCTTTTCTTCAGGCCACCATTGGCTCTTGTATGGATTATAGTAATAAGCACTCATTTGTAGGTATATTCAGAGCTAGCAGTTAGAGCAGCCATACAGAAGTGAATTCTATTTTCTGTACTTTGCTTTCGGCAACAGTCTTTCTTCTCATTCAGGGTAAAGTCGTGTCGTCCGTCCTGCCAGACTCACTGTGATTTGGAAGTTAGTTGCCCTTCTTTTCTTCTCTGCTCACATTCTCTTCCTTCCTCACTGGGACAGGAATCCCTGGCTGTTGTGGCAGGTGTTCTGCTCCTGAGGCTTCGCACCTGCTTGCTTCTCTGCCTGAACAACTGTGTGGCTCACTCCTCGTTACGGGGGTCTTGACTCTGAGCTATCTCTGAAGCCTTCCATCCTGTCTGCTACTCTCCCCACCCAACTCCTGCTCTCTTCCCTGCAGAGTCTTCTCTTTAGCTTGAGTATTTAAATTTATCAGGTTAGATAGCTTTTGAGAAAAACAAGTTACTGAAGGTAAGAAAAGCCAAAGGAAAATTGGTATGAGGAATTAGATACTGGTAAGTTTATTGGGAAAACTGGAGATATGAAACAGAAGACGTTTTCTGCCTTTTAAATTTGTCACTGGTGATAATTGTAGTTGTCTAGAAGTTGAAGGGTTGCTTGTATCTTTTAGCTATATATGATTAGTGAAGTAAAATAGTTTCTTTATTACATTGGCATAAACAAAACTGTGTTAAAAATCCAGCAGGTAGATATCCTTTGTTTTAATTTCTTGAGATAGAATTGACGTAGCCTCATCAGTCTTCTTGCCTCTGCTTCCCAGATGTTGGACAGTTATTTTTTTTTTAAAGCTTGCCTCTATGTATTTTTCACCTGGGATAATTTTTTGGACCTTAATTCTTTAAAAAAAATTATGATTATTTGTTATTTTATGTTTATGGGTGTTTTACTTATATGTCTGTCACATATGTGCAGTGCACATGGAAGCCAGAAGAGGGTGCTGGGTCCCCTGTAACAGGAGTCATAGATGGTTGTTGGCTGCCAAGTGGGTATTGGGAATTGCACTCAGGTGGCTCCTCAGGAACAGGTGCTTTTTACCATCAAGCCGTCTACAGATTAATTCTTAAAAACAGAGCAAAACAAAACAAAGCTAAAAATCCTTTGTCAAAATCTGATTTTTGTTTAATTTTCTAGTAACCTTAGCATAAAATATTCCTTCTTTCTACTGTTCTTTTCTACATGGTTATTTTGCACTTGCCTTAATTTTTAGTCAGTCCTAATACATATAATTTTCTTTCTCTAGGGTTTCCAGACTTCTAGAGTGGCTAAGCATTAATGGGAGGAGACCCATAACTCTATCTCCCATTATGGAGGCAGGGTTAGCAGATGGAGAGCCTGATAGAACTTCGGTGAGTACTTTTCAAACAGTATAATAAGGACATATTGTCTGCAGCTGTAGAGTGCTTGATGTAAGCCAAAGCTTTATTCTTAAAAATTCATTGAAAGCAAAAGTTTATTTAATTGCTTTGTTGGTTGGTTTTAGGTTATTTTTTGAGACAGGTTCTCACTATGAAGCCCTGGCAGGTCAGGAGCTCACTGTGTACAGACCTTGTGTTGACCTGGCCTTGAGTTCATACAGATTGGCCTCTTCTGTTTCCCAAGTAATGGGATTAAAGGCAAGAGCCCTATTCCTTGCAAAAGCAAATTACTTAAAAGTACTTTAAAAAATAATACTTAAACCCCCAATGTTGTTAGGAGAATTGCGGATTGTTCAAAGCTTGTTGGAGCAGCGCCTGTCAGATTTCTGGTATTTCTGTTTCATATCCTTCTCTTCTCTGTCCCTTCTCAGCCATACTGTCTCAGACAGTACTCATGTACATACCCTTCTCTTCTCTGTCCCTTCTCAGCCATACTGTCTCAGACAGTACTCATGTACATACCCTTCTCTTCTCTGTCCCTTCTCAGCCATACTGTCTCAGACAATACTCATGTACATACCCTTCTCTTCTCTGTCCCTTCTCTTCTCTGTCCCTGTCCCTTCTCAGCCATACTGTCTCAGACTCATGTAATAGTTTGTATTTGCTTTCTCAAACCCCTTTTGAATCTCAGTAAAATCAAGAGACTATTAACCATTGCGGGAAATTAAATACCTCTAAATCTCAAATCATGTGGAGCTCTGAGCAAGGACAGTGATGAAACATTAAATTAATACAGAATGAAAGCAACTGTACTCTATACTGTCTGGAAATTTGAAAGTTAATCAGCAGTGCTTCCTGAATTAGATCCTGAAATTAAAGTAAATGTAGCAGAGAGAGAGTATGTGCTATACAGCAATTAAAAAAATTCACCCCTGGTATAGATTAAGTGGATGATATCATTATAAAATAATCCAGAATAACATTTTAACTCTTAGATTTGAGTGAGTCTATTAAAATTTGTGAATGGAGCTCTTGAAGGCAGTCATAATGGAACTGGCATTTTACTGCCTACCTAAATCACTATCCTTAGTAGGTTTATTCTACTGCTAACTAAACCACCATCCTTAGTAGGTGTGTGTGTGTGTGTGTGTGTGTGTGTGTGTGTGTGTGTGTGTGTGTGTGTGTGTTTTGTTTTAAGAAAATTCCTTGTTGGACCAAGGCAGTGGCCAACTTTCTGTCTTTGATTTTACTATGGAGATGAGATAGTGTTTCATCAAGGTGATTGTAAAGTTTAAGTGAGTGGATGTCCTTTGTTCAGGGTCCAGTGTGGGGACAGTTATCATGGAAAAATAAGGATCAGGGAAAACAGATAGGCTGAATAGATGAAAACATGGAACATAAAAATGACCAACTAGAAAACAGAATTTGTTCCATGTTCACTGCCTCAATGACCAAAACAGAAACAATGCAATGCATTAACACGCTAGCAGAAACAGCTCATTTCTTGTCTGACAAATCAAATAATAAGATTAAAAAACTGGAATATCAGATGGAAAAACTGGCAGGTAGAATTTGTTCCATGTCTGAGGATAATGGTAAGCTAGCAGATAGAATATTGTTTCTGGAAGTCAGCTTACATGCCATTCATATAATATCTAAGGATGAGAATATTAAAAGCATAGAATCATTTGTAGTTGGAGAAATAACTTACAACAGAGACAGATGAACACCAGCAGGTTCCAGTCCCAAGGATGCCTCTGGATGCTCTCTGTCTCCGTCCAGGACGAAAGAAAGAGCTCTGGGGTTCTGACCTCAGACCTAGTTCCTCCAAGTCACATCTGCCTCGTCCCCAACCCCAGTGGGTATGGTCAGTGCGACAGGTGTGGGCGGGGTGGTGGATATATCTTACTACAGACATTGTAGTAATTAAAAACCATGCAGTTTTGGTGACTTGAAGTAACTTGATCCAAACCTTTTTGAATAGCTGGTTCAGGTTTGTTTTGGTTGCTTAAACATTTAAAAAAAAAAAAATCAACTTAAAAGTGACCACTTGTAAACATAATTGTTTGTCATTCATAGTGATTTTTGAGTATTAATTGAAGCCATGATGCTGTTGGCTATTACAATGCTGTGCACATTATAAACATCCATTAAATAAAAGCTACTATTGTCTTCTAGTATGGCTTTTAAAGATTCTCCAAAAAGATCAGTAAGAGAAGTCTGAAAAGTCTATTTGTGTACAGTGGTGAAAGCTTTTTTTTTTTTTTAATTTTTACTTTATGTTTATGGGTGTTTTTCCTGCATGTATGGCTGTGCACCACATGCATACCTGGTGCAGAGGCCAGAAGGGGGCACCAGAACCCTAGAATTGGAGTTACAGATGGTTGAGAACCTCCAGGTGGGTATTGGGAATTTAGCCCAGGTCCCCTGGAAGAGCAGCTAGTTCTCTTAATCACCGAACCATCTCTCCAGCCTGGAAAAGCTTTAAGAGAATATTAATGGTGAATAGCAAAAGTAAGGAGGGCTCATTGTATTGAAAATGAGCCAGGAGAACATGCCAGGATGACATGGGAGGCTAGGGTCACTAGGGAATTAGTTATTTAAAGTTGAAGGTGAAAAGTTGAATATCCCAGGCTGGAAATATGAATAGTGTTTATGTGGAAAATGATTGTTACGGCAGATTAAGACCTGATTTACAGATCAGCTGCCAAAACACGGACTTTTGGACTGGGTATGCAGATGATGGTAATCCTTGAATATTTTTGCTGAGTGGCTGGAATGAGTTTGGAATCAGGATATAAAATGATTTGGAGGAGGAATCTGAGACACATCTCCTACTGGGTCACACCTGAGCACTGGAGTTGTGAGTGTGCTGCTGTGCTTAGGGTGCTGGGGAACTGAACTCTGGTCCCTATCCTATGTAGCAAGCACTTTACCCACTGAACCATCAAAACAGAAAAAGATATCTATGTTTTTAAAACTGTGTTCCCCAGTCCTTGTTTCTTGAAATTAGAATTGGTAGAGGATTTCAATATTCTTAGCTCAAACACTTTATAGATGATTTTGTGTATTACCAACCAGGAGACTACAGTGTTAACTGTCTCTCTTCTTGTGGAAATGGGAGTCACTGACAGATGTTGCCGTGTCTTTTAACTCAGCTGGCTTAGGAACATGAGGGTTTGAGAAAATGACTATAATGAGTTTTAAGCAAGCAGACTAGTCAGTCACATTTTGTAATGTGTTTGTCTTCTAGACTATTAGTCTTTTTGCTATGTGAAAACTGTCCAGTGTCTTGGTTGGGGTTTCCATTTCTGCTACCATTACCAAAGAGCAAGTTGGGGAGGGAATTTAGCTTGCACTTCTACATCAGTGTCCATCATTGAAGGAAGTCAGGACAGGAACTCCAACAGGGCAGGAGCCTGGAGGCAGGGCTAATGCCGAGGCTGTGGAGGGATACTGCTTACTCACTTGCTCCCCATGACTTGCTCAGCCTCCCTCCCTCCTGAGCAACAGTGCTAGTTGTCCCGGAACTCACTTTGTAGACCGGTTGACCTTGAACTCAGAGATCCACCTACCTCTGCCTCCCTGATTGCTGGGATTAAAGGCATGTGCCACCACCCCTGGCTAAGCCTGCTTTTTATAGGACAATTAGCCTTAGGGAGGCACTGCCCACCGTGGTCTCTGCCATCAGTCACTAATTAAGAAAATGCCGTACATCTGGATCTTTTGGAGGCCTTTTCTCAGTTTCTCTCCTTTCAGATAATTCTAGTTTATGTGTCAAACTGACATAAGAGTAGCCAGCACACTGAGGAAAATATTTTTTAAAGTGTAGAATAATTTGAAAGGCTTTATATTTTGTATATATCTTTTTAAAACTTGTAAAAGTTGTGTTAATATCAGTGATGTGTCACTGAGTTCCAAGTGGAAAAATATTATTTACTATTTTCCATTGAATATGAGCTAAAGGACCTATCATTAGTTACACATTCTTTTAGTTGCTAGAGGTTGATATTATTCAATGTTTGAATAATGTGGCAATAAAATTTGCCAGGTATATGGCTGGTGAGATGGCTCACTGGGTAAGGGCAATTGCCACCTGAATTTGATTTCCAGAACCCTCTTGATAGAAGGAAAGACTGGCTCTGGCAGGTTATCCCTGATGTCTAGCTACTTTCTGTGTTATGTATTCCCACACACAGATATATGCTCCCCAACACGTAAAAGAAGACAAATCTTTAAAAAGTAAAATCAGTTAAAATCAATCTGATGTCTCCAAATTGTATAATTTCATGCTGATGTTCAAAGTAGATCTACCTACATAAAAAATAAAATTAAGATATGCCAGGTATACTGTGACACTGTTCAGTGAATTTGGGGAAGCCAGCAAGAGGAAGAGTTAGTTATAGGAAAGTGGGAAAAGCAACCAGTGCTCTACACAGTATGTCAACAGGTTTCTTAGCTAAAAATTGTGTGTTTTGATTTGCATTTTTGCCAAGGGTGTTCTTGAACTTCTGATCTGACTCCTGCCCCCATCTCCTAAGAAATGGTGTGTACCATGATGTCCATGTGAGGAGGTCTTGGGACCAAATTCAGGACTTTGGGCATGCCAGGCAAGCACACTACCAACAGTGCTGCATCCCCAGCCCCATTGATAAATTATCACCAATATGTAATTAATTTAGTATGCACATACGCTGTGGTGTGCTTAGGGAGATCAGAAAGCAACTTATAGGAGTTGATTCTCTCCTTCCACCTTGGGGTCCTGGAGATTAGATTCAGTTTACCAGGCTGAATGCAAGCAAATTTACTCAGTCAGCCATCTTTCTGACCCAGTAAGTTATTATTAACTGAAGTTTATTCTTGATTCAGCTTTGCTTAGTTTTGTCTAATGTTCATTTTCTGTTCTGGGGTCTCATCCAGAATGCCACAATGTGTAGTTGCCATATCTCCTTGGGCTTGTCCAGGCTGTGGCATGTTGTCACTCTTGTTTTTAATAAACCTTTTACTTTGTCTCTCGTTGAGAGAGTAAATGCTGGCCTGGAAGTCACTATGTAACCCAGACCAATATGCTACTTAGCAATCCTTCATCAGCATCCCCAGTGCTGAGATGATAGGTATGAAAGTATGAAACACACCTGGTTCACCTATACAATTTTGAAGGGTTCAAGCAGGTATTTTTGCAAGTTGTTTTTTACTTGGAGTTGGGTTCTTTTTTCCCCTTCTCTCTCTCTCTCTCTCTCTCTCTCTCTCTCTCTCTCTCTCTCTCTCTCTCTCTCTCTCTCTCTCTCTCGTTTGGTTTTTTGAAAGGGTTTATCTGTGTAACAGCTTTGAGGCTTACAGAAAAGCTTCCTGTGAGCATGGTGTGACTTAAAGCTGAGTAGTTCAAGGTCTCTAAGTCAGCTAAAATTGTGCAGTTATCTCCAAACAATTTATTACTGAAGTGAAAGTGTCCCATAAAACTTTAGAGAGATTATGCAGGATTAGAGATTTTATAATGTGAAAGTCGAAGGGGATTGTGTGGAGAACGAAGTGTCCGAAACACGAGAGAGTAAGTAGTGGGGGAAAGAAGGCAGAGTAAGCAGCACATTCCCTCTCCTATGTGGACTCGAAGTATGTGTTTGAAATGAAAGCTGTAGTGCAGAAGGGGACCCACAGGAGCGTGAGGGAAGGAGAAGGCAGTGGGGGTGGTGAATCCATGAGCAGAATGCAGTGATACACACGTGGGAAATACCTCAATACCATTATTTTGCATCCTAGCTTAATGTTTTTTTTTTTTTTTTTTTTTTTTTAAAGAAACGAATAGAAATCTTACATGTTACACAATACATGAAGATAAAGTTGGATTGGAAGTCCGACCAAATGGCTATCATTTCATCTAGCAAGAGTGGGACAGTCAAAATATTTTCATCTGGATTCAATAGGTTTTCATTTGCTTATAACCACTTCAAAATGATATCAAATTTAATAGGTTGAATAGAGCACCATGGAGCAAAAAAAAAAAGCTTTGGGTGATTGATTTTATTTGTATGTGTGCTGGGGGGGTGAGATGTACAGCATACGTGTTGCAGAAAAGCTGATTTTTGTTAAACATTTACATAAGGTGTAAATACCTTAACCGATTCATTGAGCACATTCCATGAGCAGTGTCTGGCTACATTCATGCCTACACCATTGAGAGCTCATGGGCAAGGCCACATGTTGCAATAGAGGACTTTTCAGAAAATATGCTAATATATGAGTAACCAACTAAACCAGATGCTGGCCATCATGATTTGCACCTTTTATCCCAGTACTTGGGAGGCAGAGGCAGGCGGACCAGGTCAGCCTGTTTTCCATAGAGAGTTCGAGGACAGTAGAGCTACATAGACCCTGTCCAAATGAACCAGAAACTAATCCAAGAGATGTGATTTAGGAGAATCCTCTTGAGAGAACTGAAATATTGAAGTGACAATTAACTGAACATTGAAGCTTTTCTCTGTCTTGTCTTTGAGATAGGGTATTACTGTGGGCACTCTGAAACTAGCAGTGTAGTCCAGGTTTTGAACTCGTGGACAGCCTCTTGACTCTGCTGTGATTTCAGGTGTGTGTGTGTGTGTGTGTGTGTGTGTGTGTGTGTGTGTGTGTGTGTGTGTGTGTGTGGCCATGCTCAGTTCTGAACACTGGAGTTGACTACTATGCTTTATGAAATTCCAGTGCATGGCTACATCTTTATTTATGTGAATTAAAATCCCAAAGGGTGAGGTGCAGGCATAGGTTCCTCCAGGTTCTGTAGGTGATTTGTACTTGAAACTAAGATTGACAATAGAAATATAGCGAATATTGGTCAGAATAGAGAACAATTAAAACCTAAAGGGTTAGCAATATCTATATAGAAAATATGTGAAGGGAGTTAGCGATACATATCAATAGGACCCCCCCACCCCAGATGCAGAAACTAATACTAGGGGAAAGTGTGTAGCTTTTCCAGAGTTTGATAGCAAGCAGGAAGTGGACTGCAGGCTTGCATAGCTGATAGTATTTTCTATCTGTGAGTTTTAGGGCATTAATACATGTAACAATTCATAGTAGGTGAGACAGTGTATAGGTGGGTGATAGATATGATGCAGAGGCGACCAGAAGAGTCAGTTATTTTAAAGGAGGAGAGAAATGTTTTTGAAAATATGCTTTGAGTGTTGAAAGGAACACATGTCCTTTACTGCCTTCATGAAGGTAATAGGAAGAGGAGCAATGTAAGTAAATACAGTATTACATGGCATTTTCAGGGAAGTAAAGGGTATTTTTAAGGTACAAGGTCAATGGGTGTGGGAAGAATGTATGGGGATGAGTTTGGGAGATAGATGTTTCTCTTTGTTTTTTATTTATTCTGAGACAGGGTCTCATGTAGCTCAGCTGGCCTTAAGCTTGCTGTGTATGAGAAGATGGCTTTGAACTCCTGGTCCTGCTTCACTACCCAAGTGCTGGCGTTGGAGGAGAGCATCATCACACCTGGCTCTTAGTTTCATGATTGTTCTTTCATGCTTGTCTTCCATCATTTGTTTCTGTTACTCAGTTAGTAAGACTCTCTAGGGAGATTAGAATACAGTGGAGTTATGGCAGTACAACAGAGTATCTGATGTGTATTTGGTACTTACTGAGCACTATTAGAAAGGAGTTTCATGATTCTATAGTGTAGGAGTTAAATAATTTGGTTATTATTTCTGTTTGTAAGAGTTGGACCTAGTGGAACTTTACCCTTTTCATTTTGCTGCAAGGCTTTTCTTATATTTTGCTTTACTGGCCTCTGTAGTCAAAAGCCATCCTCATTGGGAAAATCCAAAATAAAAGAGTGAGTGAAGACTTCATTAAGTACCTCATCGTGCTTTCTCTAGCACCTGTTACACATTTAATAGTTTCCTGCATCCCTCTGAATTTTGCTAAATTTAAGCTGTTGTTATATTACTATACTTGTGTGGGAAGAAAAGAACATTATTCCTTGCATTCTTAACTATGTGGCCTTCCCTGAGCTGCCTGTCTCACTCACTTTCATGGTAATCTCTATAATACCATGAAGTGTAGGTGTTCTCTGTAGAAATGAAGAAATTGAGGCTCTCAAAGGGCCATTTGAATGAGGTGTCTTAGGGAAGAGGGTAATCTTGAGATTTAAGTATAGATACTCAAATTCTGTTTTTGTTGTCATTGCATGCAAAGACATAATATGTCAGAAACTCTGTATTACACTTACTCTTTTCAGCATCCTTTTAAAGTATTTTGTATTCATTATTATAACGTACACTTAGAGAAATAATGTGCATGATCATTTCCACAGTGTTGCTCTTAAGTAGCTAATTGTGACTTTGTGAGCCACAGAGACCAATATTTCCATAGCATTAGCAGTCTTGTCTGTGGCTTGATAATACTCAGCTATGTATACTAGTTATGTATAAGTATACTAGTTTATGCAGTGTTTTTTAGAAACAATAGATTTCTAGAAGCTGAGAAGATATTTGTTAATATGTCTTCATTTCATCTTGGTCTTGACTCACTTCACTCAAACATACAATTCATGTATCTGTGTAAACAATGCAAATAATTTGCCAGATGAAGTTCCAAGTAAAGAAAGTTCTTCTTTCAGAGTGAAAATTAAAATGATTTAAGCCCATCATAAGATTAAGCTAACATTGTAAGATGAACTCTGGAATAATTACGTACCTGCATTTCTAATATAACCGGTTCTCATCTCTCACCTGGTGTGATTGTGGTGTGATAATATGGCTTTGGTTGTATTGTTTCCATTACCTTTCCAGTTAACTGGTTGATTGAATCAGATTGAGAGGGAAGTGTTTCATGAGGTCAAAGGCTAGGTTTCTAAGTTTAATTATTTCACGAACAGCAAACACATTTTTCTTGTTTTATAACCACAGTTTTCTTCTGGTTACCCCACCATTTGAATGACACAAGTTCCAAGTGAAAACTCACATTGATAGTTTTGAGCTGCTCTGTGTGTAAGGAGTTTGATTGAGGAAGTAGGTTTAGTTATGGCAGGGAACTACCAATACCTGAAGAACTGCTATGTATGCTCCATTACTAATAATGGGTACAGATAGACAAATCTGTGTTGTAGCAAAAGACTAATAAGACTAATGCCTGTGTTGTGGATAACAACTAGGGTATTCTTAGGGTTGATGCTGTGTCTGTGTTGAATTTTAGGAATCAATTTGATCTTTTGAGCAAATGAGAAAAACTAAATTCAAGATAAACTATTCAAGGCTACAACTTTTACATTATTATAAAGTTTGGCTTGTAATTCAGACTTTATTAACTCAGGAAGATCAGAAGTTTAAGGTCACCATCTATTAATCTAGTTTGTGGCTAGCCTGGTATACATGCCTATGGAGTTCACACTTACATTCTATGTTAATCCTTTGTGTGTCAAATTAGATGTGCTGACTAGTTTTACATCATCTTGACACAAGCTATAGTCATCTGAGAAGGGGAGCCTGAATTGAGAAAAATTCTCCATAAGATCTGGTTGCAGGCAAGCCTATAGGGCATTTTTTTGATCAGTGATTGGTGGGGGTGGGGCCATCCCTGGGCTGGTGGTTCTGGGTTCTATAAGAAAGCAGGCTGAGCAAGCACTGAGGAGCAAGCCAGTAAGTAATACTTCTCCATGGCATCTCCATCAGCTCCTGCCTCCAGGTTCCTGCCCTGTCTGAGTTGCTGTCTTGACTTCCTTCAATGACAGACACTGATAAGGAAACACAAGCCAAATAAGCCCTTTCTTACTCAAGTTGCTTTGATTTCATCATAGCAACAGTAACCCTAAGACATTAGGTATGTAGTATGTTAACATTTCTGGAGATAAAAAAATGGGCCAGGCTTACTTGTGTCTTAGGGAAAATTAACTAATGCATTTAGTGGACAGGAATGTGAAAACATACATAAGACTTGTCTCCCATGGGTGTGACAAGGTGGCTCACTGGTCTCGATACAAGAACCTGATGACCTGAGTTTGACCCTTAGAGCCCATGTGTAGGTGGAAGTAGAGAGCTGACTCCTCAGAGTTGTCCTCTAGCCCTTCTGGAAGAGCAACCCTCATTCTCCCCCCCCCACGCCCCACCAAGAATAGCATTTAAAAATCCCACTGTTGATTGAGTTTATAATGAGTCAACCTTTTCTTTTCACTCATGCGTATATTCATCCATTGTTTGTTGAATGTCTGTAATGTACTAGGTTTCCTTGTTGCTTTAAGATATACAGTAGTGAGCAAAACAAATTCAACTCTTACTCCAGTGGAATATCTGAGTGGTGGAAGATGAAACTATGTCCTGTGTTCATGTGATGAGAAATAAAGCATGATAGGAAGGAGAGAGAGGAATAGACTGTAGACTAAGGAGTGGAATATAAAGGCTGTCTTCTGATGAAGCCGCTCTTGAGCAGAATCTTCAGGACTTCCCAATCTTCCTTATCCCTCCTTTCTCTGGTGGAGATTGAACACGGGGCCTTCTGCATGCTAGCCAAGTACATGTTGTTTTGTGATAGGGTCTGAGTGTGAGCAGCTTACCCAGGCTGCCCTTGTGCTCATTTTGTAGCCTAGACAGAATTTAATAGTCCTCCTGCTTCAGATTCCCAAACCAGCTGGGACTCAGGTTTGCACAACCAAGCCTGGTTCTAAGGGCTGATTTCTCAGTAGAGTAGTGATGGTGAGCTTTTGTGTCTGTTGAGTAGCCTGGTGGTTGAACTTTAACTGCTAGATGCAGGGCCATTGTTCTAAGGAATGGGTGGTACTCTGGGCTCTGTCACAGTCCTGTCTGATGATAACAGAAAGATGCATTCTGTGCATGAGTACTTTCTGAGGAAGCCAGAGACTGGAAAGGATAACTCCAGAGGAGTTTCAAATTGTTGGGCAGCTAAACAGAAAGAAAACTTGTGGGGGTCGGGGTGGTGGCACAGATTACAAATCACTATGTACAATCAGTTCTGGCAGTCAAAGTGGAATTTTAAGGCTTTCTTATGCAAAGCAATGCTGTGGGTTGAATAATTTAGCTGAACTGTAGATTTTAAATACAAGAGTTTGAGGCTTATTTTATAAAAAACAGTTTATCAAATGCTTTTGAGTGGAGGAATTACACTGTCACCATGATCACTTTGAAAATTGTCTTAGGTTGAACACTGTCCACACCGGTTCTTTGTGTTGCCATGCTCTTCAAGGACACCAGACAGTATACTTAAACAAACTATTACAAAGCCTCACAGTAGCTCCAGAGAATGATAACGTGTAATAACTAATGCATTCACAGAGGAGAAAAAGAAACATCCCAGAAGTTCATGGGCAGACTTGAGGAATGATTCAACTCATCTTAGTGTCAAGTGAAAACAATATGTATTAGTCTTGGCTGTAGGAAGCTTAGTTCATTACCTCTTGAATTCCAGTATCTAGCATGGTGAACGAGTGAGAAGAATGAAAGTCACCATGGGTACAGCTTCAGAATGGAGGAGAGGCTGAGGTGGCAGGATGTATTAGTGGGAAATTAGAGACTGGACGTGAGATAGAACATGGTAGAGATGAACCTGACGACTTGATTAGACCTGGGGGTGGGGGTATAGGAACTGGTTTCTGAGATCTAATAAGTGTTAATTTTTTGACAGAAAAAAAAATGCTTTCTAAAATAAGCCTAAAATTAACCTTACTTTCTTATCAGGATTTTAGAACTAAAAGTTAATTCCCACCAGTGTCCAAATGCATGGGTAGAAGTGTTTGAGAGATAAGCTCCATCTGCAGACTAGGCCTGGAAGTTACCTGAATAGCCAGGCTGGGGCTGTTGTTCAGGATTGCTGGTGCACTGAGTGAGAGGACACAGTGCAGTGAGACAGGGCCACACTAGTGCCAACAGGAAATACCAATAAAGCCTGTCATAGCGAAAAAGTTGATAGAATGTAATAAATACCTAGAGGGATAAAAATGTAATTCCTTTCAGAACTTTCCAGAGAACTGCATAACTTGACAGATTGTAATTTCCTGAAGCCACCGGATTTAAAAGAAGAAAAATGAAAAGTTTAATTCCTGGTGTGAAAATCCTCTTGCACTTCCCACCTCCTTTAAATGTTACTTTGAAGAGTATGGTTTTCTCATGGAAGTCCCTTTGTAAGCTCTGGGTGCTCTTTAATTTCATCCTCAGCAATTTCAGATTAAATTGCTCCTGAGAAGATCTGTTTTCTTTTTAGATCATGACATATTCAGAAGTTGCCGAAGTTCAAGAGACAGTGAGTAATGTGTGACCCTGTGTTTAAGATGCTAACCTTTCTGTGTTTTTCTATGATTTTGAGTTGGAAGTGGGTATTTCCCACTGCACTTTGTACATTATCATTACACAACATAGAAATAGAAAATTAAAATTTTGTTTCTACTTCTTATTTTTTACTACAAAAGTAATGCATAGTAGTGTACCATAATTAAATAATACACAAAAAATCATAATAAGTAAAGCTCTGCTGCCTAAATATATAACCACTGTTAATGCTTTGGTGCATCTTTCCTTAGTATTTGTTTGTCTTATATTAAGTATTGTAAAAATAGGGTAAGTACCTAGGGACCAAAGGAGTTATAGCTTAAATTTCCCCCAAAAAAGTTGCTTTAAAATCTTTTCATGTAAAACTCAAGTATAAAATGTGCACACTTTTGCAGATTAGAGGAATATGAGAATTCAAGCTAAGTATAGAGTGATGACTCCTGTTCTAAGAACAAGTAGCTCCCAGCTGCATCATATACCCTTCACAGCCAAAGATAACACTGGGTAGAACCCTGAGATGCTTTGTGTAATTCTTCCAAGTTTGGGTTCTGGGAGCTGCTTCAAAGAGTGACTGATGAGCTGGCTGTATTGGTGGAAGAGATGGCCACCAGCAGCGTCTAGATAAGCTTTCCATGCTTTCTCTTATGCTCACCAAATGGCTTAAGGCAAGCTAGTTCATGTACCAGGAAGAAAGTACTGTTTAAAGCCATAAGATTAAAAACTACAGTCTCATGGAATCGTTTCTGCACCACAGGGTGGCTGCTGTCCTGGTTTGGCTGAGACTGAGGAGTTCTTAGATTGAAGGGCATGTTGATAAATGTGTATGTACTTTGTCCTTTATGTTTCTTAAAAGGTGGAAGCTCATAGATTATGTGGCACACAATTAGATATACAATACAATTAAAGGTGGAATACTCATAGATTAGTTGGCACATATTTAGATATACAATACAATAGAAGACAGTTTTCATATCACACTTTTTATGAGACCCATAGAGTAAGGTCTAAATAATTCTTGTAATGTTAAGTGCTTTTAATGAAAGTACTTTGTAGCATACAAGTTCCTAAATAAAATTTTCCAGTCATGCTTGTTTTTTTTTTAAAAATATTTTCAGTCAAATTAGAAGATTTATTTCTATAACAAATTATTGAAATGACTTTGAGTGTTTATTGAATAAAAAGAAAATACTTCATCCTGTCTTAATGGTTTTTTACTCTGAGAAGTTTCTGGCTTCTTTGAGATTTGAGTAGTATTTTGGTACTTCAGCAAAAACCAAGGAATGCCTACCTTATAAGGAAAAAAAAACAACACAAGGTATTTGTGTAGGGTTTCCCACAGTAGTTATTTCACAGTCTCCCTGTATTACACAACGTGGTACTGTATTGCAGTAGTGTAAGGATAACACACTAGTGTCACTGAGTGAAGTAAGTTACTTGGCGAGAAGATGCTTGTTGCCCTGTTTCCCATTAGCATCATTCACATGTGGCTTGGGAAGGATGCTTTACTGACGTCCCATGTAATGCCCCTGCCCATATATATATTCCTGGGAAATGTTTCCTGACGCCATGCTTTGTTCTCATGGTGTTTCAGCCTTGCTTTTGGAGTGCTTTCTCGTGAGTTTTAGATTTGTTGTTCATTCTAAGTTGGCTTTCTGGTGCCTGTTTCTATTACTATGACCTTTATCAATCAGCAGTGACCAAGGCATTCAGGTCATAAACCTAATTCACATTTCATCATTTGTGCTGCTTCTAGCAGCCTGAACCTTTTCTCTGTACAGACTTCACATATCCAGCTGCCTTCTTGTCGTCCTCTTGGGTATCTTAACAGGCATCTCACAAGTAGCCTCCCTGAGCTCCATATAACACACCTGCTTAGCTAATGACATTTCCATCATGCAGGTGCTCAATTCAGAGCACTTGAAATCATCTTGATTCCTTCTCTCTTACCTCCCACCTGGTCTGCTTGGAAATCCTGCTGATGTACTTTGAAATTATATTCAGAACTGAATAGCCAGCTTTTCACTTCACTGCTGCTACTGTGTTATCCTCAAATTGTTGCAGTAAACTCCACTTACACTCTTGTTCTTAGAATATTTTCAGAATAGTTAGTTAGAATTATCCTGCTAAAATAGAATCGGACCATATCAGTCTCTTTCTCAAAACCATTTCTTTTACTTCCCTCACCCTGTTCAAAATACAACCAAAGCCTGGAAAAGGCCATGCAAAGACTTCCGTAATTTAGCATCCTCATCCCTCACTCCAGCTTCTGTGTTCACATTTTCCCAGACCCTTGGCACTGGCTCACATCTCAGTCCTCTGTCTTTACTTTTTGTCCCCTGTAGAATCCTTTCTGGTTCTTCTCTTCATCTAGGCTACCTGTCCTTTCCCCGATGCTCAGTCTGCTTATCTTCTTTTATTTTAAACCATGTAATGTTTGGTCTTCGCCATTTTCTCCACTAAAACATAAATGCTACTCTGACAGAATTCAGATTTTGGTGGTGTGTGGATTAAACCCAGGGTCAGAGCTAGGCAAGGTACAAACCCCAGCCCAGGACAGGATTTTTGTCTGTTTCATTTACTGCTAGTATCCTTTGGTGCTTAAAATGATGTATGTCTATAGCTGTTAGTAAATATTTACTTGATATATTGATAGTATGTATTTCAGGCCATTATTCACTGTGTCAAACTGAACAAGTTAGAATTAATCCAATGGGATAAGATACAGTTGGCACAGACATGTTGAAAGGTATAGTGTTGGTATTATAATGCAAGTTTTGAAACAATACATAAAAGTTACTGTCTATACTAGACATTATTTTTTGAGAGTGAACAGGTAAGGGATAGAAACTGCACAAAAGTCAGCAGAGGCCCTTTAACCACAGAATTGGAGAATATAAAACAAAAGTGTACAATGAAAACAAGCTTGTTAACCTTTTACTCCAAATAGAAGATGGATGCTAAAACCTTTAAATGTGTAGGTTTAGTAAAACTAAATTTTTTTGGTGCATGTACTTGCTCTTGTGTGTTTGTGTATGATTAAAACTAAGGTTTTTCTTAGGGAAGTTACTGGTAAATCTAGGGAAAAATAAATAATAATAAAAAATGTAAGAAATTAAAAAGGCAGAAGTATTTGTGATAATCCAAAATGGCACCTATTAGTCCTTATACCATGGTGAACAATCCCCGTCCTGTCCTATAGTATACAGAACTGCTTTATTTCTGTTTGTTTGTGTCAGGTTTTCTTTTTGAGGGGTTAGTAAATCTAGGTTTTCTCTAAATTTATCATCCCAGGAAGATTTTTAAACCTAGATACCTTGGAAGCATTTTTAGAGTTGGCTATAGTGTCTCTGTCAGCTTCTTGGCTTCTTACAGTTTTCCGGTGTTACTTATTTATGTGTTTATTGTCTCATAAATGATCACAGAATTAAGTCCTATTAAACAGTGAGCACTTACTTCAGGAATCCAAGAGCAGTTGGTTGCAGTTAAGATTAGGGAGGGAGTTCTCTGTTGTCTCCTTTGAAAACTTGATTAGCTGATGGGGAGAGACCCTCTTCAAGGTCACTTATTGCTTCCCCTCAGTGTTTGCCTGGTACCCAATGGAGGGCCATCTTAGATTGACCTGTGAGAGAGTCCTCCGTCCTTTTGCCACTTTTTTCTTCATCAGTGGTGAGCTAGACCTGGCGGTGCATGCCTAACATTCCAGGAACTGAGGCAAGAAGATGAAGGGTTTCCAAACAGCCTGAGCACTGTGTCCAAGCCTACACCTCCTGCCCCAAAACAAAACTAACAAAAGGGGAATAGGGCAGTTCTGCACTCTGCAGGAGACAAGGCACTGTTTACCAGGGCATAAGGACCACTGGGTACCATTTTAGACCGTCTGCACAAATTCTTTGGCCGTTTTAATTTTTAAGATTTATTTTTTAAATTATGTGTTTATGTGTGAACTTTTTTTTTTTGTGTGTGTGTGTGTGTGTGTGTGTGTGTGTGTGTGTGTGTGTGTGTGTGTGTGCGCGCGCGCGAGTACAGGCACCTCTGCAGGGCCTGGAAGTAGATTCTCTGGAGCAGGAGTTACAGGTGGTTGTGAACTCAGGTCCTCTGGACGAGCAGCAAGTACTCTCTGCAGCTGAGCCATCTCTCTCAAGTACTTTAATCTTTTACCCCTCTTAATCTTCTTCCTTAAGCTTGCTGTTTGTAATAAGGACCTGAGCACAGTGAGCCCATTGTCAGCAGAGCTATACTCTGTGAAACTGAAATCTGTTCATAGAAGAATAAGCATCGATTGGCACCTGAAGAAAAATAGACACTAGAACATGATACCCAGAATTGCTCAATAGCTATCACCTAGGAAAGTGAGAATTTCTCCAAGTTGATGACAGAGCCTCAATCAAACAGGTCACCTTGTTTGGTCACAGCCAATGACAATTCCTTCTCTGTGCCCAGAAACAGTGTCATCAGTGGGAAGTTTTTAGTTTGGTATGTGAAGTGCAGGGTAGACAGCTGAGAGCTGTGTGCCACTAAGGGAGGCCCTGGTGATGCTGGAGGTCAGATTTTCTAGATAGAGGGTTGATTTCGACCTCTCATGAAAACCGAGTCCTCTGCTTAGCATGGCAGAGCATAGGAGGCTGAAGGAGGAGGACCGAGTCCAGCCTAGGGGACTCAGTGAGGCTGGGGTGGGGTTGGGAGGTCGGGAATATATATTCTGACTTCCTAAAGAACAAGGAGCTTTAGATTATGCTTGTGTTTAGCGAGTCCTAGGAAAATTATGTCAGACTTTAAACTTATCCCTGGGTGATTTATCTGACAGCAACTTTCCCTTTTTATTTTTGCCATTTGGTTAAAAACTGATCTATTTTGTTGTTGTCTTTGTAGAAACAGTTTGTACCACGCTTGCCATATAATAAGCATGAATTAAAGATGGTGTGTGTGTGTGTGTGTGTGTGTGTGTGTGTGTGTAAGACTAAATCTCTGTAGAGAGTTCTCTGATGGCATGAATCCTGCTGTTGAGTAGAGTATGAGTGCTAGGTATTTTGAAAGCTTAAAGTTTAAAAGCACAAGTGCCCAGTGCTCTTAAGTTTTGGAACAAGAGTGACTGCTCCGAATCCCTATCTTGAATTTGAATCAAAAGGAACTTCTGGCTTGAGTCATTGCAAAGCAGTGCACTTTGGTGATTCTGTTTCTCTCCCTACCTTCACTTCCCAAGTTGAAACCAATACGAGGTACTGCCTAAGCCAAGGCTCTTTTGGTGCAGAGAAGGAAATGTCTAAAAAATGACAACGAGGGACTCTAGCCTGCATGCGCTTCCTACTCACAGACTAACGCTGTTCCTCTTGTCCTTTTGTCTCACTGCTGCTTCCGTCCGGTGTCTGCTTCTTCCTGGTTTGGACTCTGTGTGTTTGCTGCTCAATTCCTCTGCATTAAAAGCTTCTTGGTGATAACAAAGATGTCCTTGGACCATCATGTAAGTAGCTAAAGTTGGAATGTCATGTTTTGGGGACATGGTAATATTTTGGTGTTACTTATACATGACAAATAATATTTCAGTTTTGATTGTAGACACTGTCTGTTGCACTTGTCCATGTGAGAGCCATGGACAGAGCCTGTACTGGTATCACAATCATCTAGAGCAGTGGTCCCCAACCTGTGGGTTGCGACCTCTTTGTGGCTGAATAACCCTTTCTCAGGGGTCCATCAGAAAACACAGATGCTTATATTACAGTTCATAGAAATAGCAAAATTACACTAATGAACTAGCAACAAAAGTAGTTTTACAATGGGGGGGGGTTCACCACAGCGTGAGGTGCTGTATTAAAGGGTTGCAGCATTTAGAACCCCTGATCTAGGATCTCTTTCCCACAAAACCCTTGTTCAGTCATCTCAGGCATAAAGAGATCATATATGGAACTCACTGCCTCATCAAACTGAGAAATAGTGTTTAGGTTTGTAACATTTTTTAATATAATTTGATAGTGATTTTCTGTTTGATTTTTGGAAAATGTTTTAGAGCTATAGAAGAGTCTCTTTTAAAACATCCAGTTTACTGTAACAAATTTCGCTGGTTTTGTTCTGTTTTCTGAATAGGATTGCAAATTGTGGTAGCTTTAGAATAAGCACAAAAAGTAAAACATGACACTTTGGGATTGTTTTAGTCCATCTCAACAGTTACATTAAAAAAAAATCATACCAACACTGAACTGAAAAGAACTTCTAGAAAGGCCAGTCAATAAAACATTAATTTTATAGCTAAAAGGTTTGAAGCTAAAAACGTAACTATCCAGGAAGCCACAGCTGGCTGCCCACTCACTCTGTACTACTGTTACTGACACTAGAAAGCAAGAGCAAAGTGTTGTGAGTTGAATTCAGGTCCAACAAAATCATTAAAGTTTTATTCGATGGTATATTAGACAGAGGTTTTGGTTTTTATTGAATAACAATATAGGAAACTGATTTACAAGTTTCAATCACCTCACTGTTACAAACCATCTTTGAACCCAAAGGGTTCAAAGAAAGGGACTGAGCAAAATAATGAGATGTTTGTTATTGTTGTTATTTCTAAAGAGAGGATAATTGGTGGCATGAATGTGACTACATACATTATGTCATAGTAAAACTCATTTCCACAATTAATATATTTTAATAAAAAGAAGAGTATAAATCTTTAGTTTATGTTAGTTGACTTTTTATTAAATACATGTTAGAGTTCATATTAATTTTTAATAAATTTATAATTAAAATAACTCTAATTTTTGAAAATACAACAGTTCTTACTATTTACAATATGTGGTATATTACATAGCAATAATATCAGATAGTGGAAAATTTTAAAGAACATAAATCCATTTTTACCCAGTTTTTCATTTTGCCAAGAATATTTTTAAATCTCAAATACCTTCTACAGATATTACTACATCCTATAAGTACCATTATTCAGTAAAAGAAAGATATTCATAAACGATAAGAGAAGTCAGGTTACTTAGGTGCCTTATCTTAGCCTCCTTGTAGCCTACAGGCAAACACCAGAACATGAAAAATTCCCGAAACGTTTTAGTTAAATTTAGGAACTAAGGAAGGTGATAGATTCACACCTGGTACAGTAACCATAATATTAATTATTCCAGTGTGATTTCTGTTAGGTAGTAGGAGCTGCAAAGTGGGCTATTTGCACTATAAGTGCAACCAGCAGAGGGCACTATAATGTCACTGTTGGCAGGTGAATTGTGTGTCAGAAGCAGGCTGCAATGGTGATTCATTGTCAAATAGCTTTTCAGTTAGTTATTTCGCAGTTATTTATCAGTTGTGTCAGTGGATACACACAAAAACAAAGTCTTAAGCTTCTGTTGCGATATTCTGCTGCTGGGCACCTCCTTGTAGGACCCTGGTGATGTGTGTTATGAAGAGCTGCTTTCGTCTGCAAATGGTTAATGTTTGTGACAAAGCCAATAGGAAGACGGGCTTTCTGTCTTGCTGTGAAGCACTGTGAAAAAAGAGGTTACTTGAGAGCTGGGCATGACTACACGGGTCTGTAGTGCCAGCATCTGACAGGAAATGTGACAGTTCTGATCAGTTTGGGTCCTTGTTTCTTTTCTGACATTAGAGACTGAGTCCAGGGCACCTCTCTTATGCTAGCTAAGCAAGTGCCTTGCCAACCCTGTGTTTTACAGGGATATATCATAATATATGTAATATGTTGAAAGTTTGGGTTTTTGTAGTTGGTGTATTTCTGTGATTCATCTATGCTGTTTGATTCAGACATAGATGCCATATACTATTCTAGCTTATGCTTGTGCCACAATTTATTAACCTATTTTATTACTTTATTTTTTATGGGACAGAGTCTTACTGTGTAGTGCTGGCTTGCCTAGGATTTGCTATGGGGTATAAGCTGCTCTCAAAGAACAGCGATCTCCCTGCCTTTGCCCTCCAAGTCCTGGGGTTAATGATGTGCACCACGCACTTGGCTAACTCATTAAAATCTTTACTTTAGAATTAATATTGTCGCTGTATTTTATGAGTATGCGGGCTCTGCCTACATGCATGTCTGTGTACATGATGCCAGCAGAGGTCAGATGAGGTTGTTAGTTGTCATGTGTGTATGGGAAATCTAACCCAGGCTGTCTGAAGAGCGGTTAGTGCTCTCAACCACTGAGCTGTTTCTCTAGCACTCCATATGCACCCCATCTTATCTTTAGTTGATGAGTATTTAAGCTGTTCAAAGGCATTAGTTTTGTTTATTTTCTGAAAAATGTTGTTTGAAAATTCTTATCCTTGTCTCTCAGATCATGTAGGAGTTTATCTAGGTGTAAGAACTAGATTGTGTTGCATTCACCAAGTATGCCCTAGTCTCCAGGAGTCCCCACAGTGCTGGTATTAATTTGTATTCGATAGTGCCTGAGGTTTGATGACCCCACCTTCCGCATTTGATATTATCAAATTCATTAATTTTTCAGCTCTGATGACTATAGAATATCTTGCTGTAAAACTTGTATCTACCTCTCTGATTATTAAGCAGAAAGAATGTCTTCATGTGCTTCCTGGACATTTGCATCTTCTGTGAAATATTGTTCAGTTCTTCCTTCTATTTTTCTGTGATGCTGTTGGTCTTTTTAATTGATATGTAGGAACTATAGCTTGAAACACTTCAGCTACAACCTTTGTTAACTATATGGCTACGAATATATTTTCCTTCCCAGTGTTTCTTCAGGGTCATTATGGGATTATCTGAAGAATGAATTCATAGTTTTGATGTTGCAGTGGTAGTATTTATCAATTCCTTTTTTATTAGTGCTTTTACATCTTTGTTTAGGGAACATTGCCTACCTCAGATCTATAGAAATACTCTACTTTTGGTTTTCAAGTTTTGTATTTTCGTGTGTTCCTTTAATTTCGTGGGACTATTCCTTATGTGTGTTACAATGAAGGATGGCATCTGTTTGTCTGGTATGCCCAATCACTTGTCCTAGTGCCCTGTCTTTATTATGTGTCCAGACTACACATATGAAGGGGTCTGTCACTGTTTTTCTGGAATGTTATTTAAATCACTCAGTTTTTTGTGTCTTCCCACTATTAATTATAAATCTTAGTTATTTTTTAATCAATCAAATGAATCAGATTTAGTAGCTGGAGAATCCAAAATATATACTTTATGATAATGAAGCTTCATAAAAATAAGAAAGCTAGTTTGATTTACTTTTAAGTATAATTTTATCACATACCTTTAGTGTAACAGGAAGGAGTATCTTGAGTATGACAGGAAGCAAATCAGGATTAAGGAAATGAGGCAGACCAAAGCCTCGCCACTCATGAAACTTAAGTTCTAGAAAGAGTGAAGGCAATAGTTAAATACTTCAGGTAATGATACGAACTACCATGAACTGCGATGCGGACAATAGCTTGAGACGGGTGCACAGTGACACGTAGAGATTGAATTGTGCTACATTAAAACCAAGAAAGTAATAAATGGCACTATGAAGAAACCAAAAGACTTTTCCCAACATGTGGGTTCTACCCTTTCACAGGGTTACATATTAGACATTCTGCATATCAGCTATTTACATTATGATTCATAATAGTAGCAAAATGACAGTTATGAAGTAGCAACCAAATAATTTTATGGTTGGGGGGGTCACCACAACATGAGGAACCGTATTAAATGGTGGCAACATTAGGAGGGTTGAGAACCACTACTCTGGATGATCTGACACCCTCTTCAGGCCTCCTTAGGCATCCACACATGTGACATACACTCGCATAGGTACAACACACATTAAAAAAAATACATCTTAAAAAGAAATAAAACAGAAAATTGTAGGGAGGCAATTTTAAGGAATACTAAGGTGGCCCTTATTACAGGAACCAAATGGAATTTGAAAGGAGAGAGAGGTGTCAGACCCTTTGACTCTTGAGGCAATGGATTTATTGTAAGAAAAGAAAGTAAGCTTGTTCTTCTGCATATTCTCTCTCTCTCTCTCTCTCTCTCTCTCTCTCTCTCTCTCTCTCTTCTCCCCCCCACTCTCCCACTCTAGCACAGTAGGATATAACAGGAACAATAAAAACTCAGAGACGGATATTGGAGTTGAAGCTGCAGATCAGAAAAGCAAAGCAGCCAGGCACTAGCTCTTACCTCTATCTCAGACCAAAAGGGATGCTCCTGTCTCCACAAAACTTCAGAGTGCAATGCAGACTGCACAGCTCTGAGTTCCTGTCTCCTCCTGCCTTATACTCCTCTCTGTGCCCAGCCATGTGGCTCCTGTCTCCACCTCCCTAGTGTAGAGGATTAAAGGCCTGTGATCCCAAGTGCTGAGGCCACCTTTGTGTGAGCTCTGTTTCTCTTTAAACTTGGGTCAGTTTTGTGTAACTAAGAGATCCCTCTGCCTCTGTCTCCCGAATCCTGGATTAAAGGTATGCACCACCACTGCCTGGCCTCTGTGGCTTACTAGTATGACTGCTGGGATTAAAGGTGTGTATCACCACTGCCTGGCTCTATGCCTGTGTCTATCTTGGCATTTTGTTCCCTGGTGGCTTTGTTAAATCATAAATATCACCACAATAGGAAATATGTGAAAGTCATTTGATTTTTAAAGGGTACAGTCATAAAGATACTAATGAAAGGTTTTAGTTAATTAGCAAGTGAAGACCAAATCATTCATTCTTAAGATGAAACTAAACCATGTGTAAGCAGAGAGACATGAAAAAGTGTGGAGGAAATAGAGCCTTTGGGTTTGGTGTACCCCCTTCTTCACTCATTGCTTTCATTTTCAGTCTCTCTTTTCGTCCTTTTGGGTTATTCCTTTATGTGGTAGCTTGGCCAGGTGGATGAGAAGCAGTACAAAGTTTTCCACAAACTGATAGTTGGGATATCGAGTTTGTTTTTTAAACATGGCTTTAAAAACAAAACAAAACTGTTTTGTGTCATTGTTTTGCCTGTAGGTATGACTGCCCACCACACGGGTGCCTGGTGTCCTTAGAGGTCTAAAGACAGCACTGGATCCCCTAGACCTGATGCTATATAGATGGTTATCAATAATGTGGGAACTGGGAGCTAAACTAGGGTCCCCAATAACAGCACTAAGTGCTCCTAACTGCTGGGCCATCTCTCTAGCCCCTGCCAGGGAGCCATCTGAAGACAGACTTTGGAATGTAGTACAAGTGTGAATCTCATCTGTTATTAGCTGTTTAGTCTTGGGGAAGGCAGGCTCTGAACCTCAAGTTTCACTGTCTCTGAAACAGAAATCTTAGCTAGTTGCCATAAAAAAAATCACTGTAGAAATTCAGTTGAATGTACAGTTTTTCTCCTGTACAGATTTGTGCTTTCTGATCATTCACACAGCTGTGCATCTTTCCTTAACTTTCTGGCCATTTGTGCTTCTCTAAAATGACTTGTCTTTATTTGACAGATAATGAAGGATTAATGTTACCCTGTGAAAGATGCATAGTACATAGGGGCCCCTATCAGTTGAATATGGTCAATGTCTGTAATTCTGTAATGAGTATATTTAAATGAGACTTATATGTCTATTCCTCTTGGATTTATGGTAACTGAACATAAAAACAAAATGATTATGCAAGCATATTGAAGTAGTAAGATTAATATAATCATAAAGGAATTTGTTTTATTCCAAGTTATTAATTATGTCATAAAGTGCATGACTTCAGTGATAATTACTTTTCTTTTCTTTCCTTGAGCTGTTGTAGCAAACAGTGACGAACCTCAGCTTTTGACCCCAGGAAAGATGAGTCAGCGCCAAGGGAAAGAAGCTTATCCAACACCAACTAAAGAGCCACACCAGCCATCATCTCTCAGTCCTGCAAGTCTGCACAGTCAGGGTAGGGAGCCTCAGGCTGGACTTCTTGTTTGTTTCCACAAAGCTGACATTTGTTGTGCCACAGTGCATATCAACCTGGCTTTATGCAGATTTGTTGTTGTCATTTATTTTGCTTGGGTCATTTGCAATGGACTTAGAATACACTTTCCTTTCTACTTATTTGACTTCTCTTAGCCTCACCAATGTATTTGTTTAGTTGTTTCATTCTTATAAATCAGGTATTCTTTTACTTTTTGGTCTTAATGGCCTCCTTACATCCATAAAAACCATTGAAAATTTGAAAAAGGTTCTGTTGCATTTGTTGATACTTACTGTAACATAAATTAACCTTGTGGAATTAGAAACTTTTTCTTATTAAGTGAATTAAGTCAATACATGTTAATATTAATGAAATTTTGTTTAACATCACTTCATGTATTTTCGTGTTTGAAATTTTCAAAATCCTCACTACTAGCTGTTTTGAGAAACATGATTAATTATGGTCATCCACAGTTACTGTGCTGTGTTATAGAACATTTAGTCACCCCTGTTGCTGGCACAGGAGTCCACACTAACAATCCTAACAGGGTGCAGAGGTAAGAGCAGTGTGAATTCAAGGCCAGACCAGTACACACAGTGATAACCTGTCTGCAGAAACAGGGGAGTGATGTTACACATTTGAAACTGGTGAATGTTAGCCATTCATTATCCCGCTCCCCCAATTCCTTCCTATTTCTAGTTTATAACCACTATCTTAGGCTCATTTCTGTAAGACCAGTTCTTTAGCTCCCACATTATTGATTCTTTTAGCCCCTGTACCTCTGGGTGCATGAGTTCTTTGCCTGCTTACTTCATCTACTGAAGTGTTTTCCAGTTCTCATTGTGTTGCTACTAGTGGTAGGCTGAACATCGAGCACACATACCACATTTTATTTACTCATTCATGAGCATGTAGGTTGATTCTATGTCATGGCTACTGTTTCTTCAGTTAATATTGGATTGCAAATATTGCTTGAATATGATTTCCTTCATTTGAGTGTTTGGAATTGCTGGATCATGAATTATATTTTTAATTAGAAATGATGCCCCCCCCTTACTAGTTGGTATTTTTGCAAGTCTTTGTAATGTGGAGATTAGTAAACAGACCCCTGTGATTTTATTTCTGCTTCTATATAGTCAGCGTGTTGAGATATGATGACTTAAAGTATATGAATACAAACTGGACATACAACTACATAGACAGAAGAAGTCAGATGCTCTTCTTCTTCTGTGTAGTCCATCAACACTTGACAAATAGTACTCTTAAAAGTTGAAGGCACAACGGAATTGGAAAATGCTTCGTGAACTTTCAGCACACCACTCAATTAAAACTTATCTGCTTCGAATTTTGTATTAAACAATATACTGCATAGTAGTGGTTTATACATTCTCATTTTATTACACAGAATACTTAAGTCTATGTGTATAAAAGGTTCAAGATTAATAGTTTTTTCAACAAAACACATCTTTTTCCATGATGTGGTAGCATCATGTGTCAGCAGAGAACCTGGTGACTAATACTGTATTGCAAAACTGGCTTTGGCCTTGCAGACCCTTGAAAGGGCATTAGAGACTACCACAAGCCCTTGGTCTGCACTTCCTGCTTTATGGAGGTTTCTCATATTCAGCTAGAGTGTTACTGCATAGTCTCAGGTTCCCTGCTGCAGTGGGCGAGCTTTTAAGACTTCAGAACTTGAGTTTATTGTGGTGTTTTTTTATTTTGGGTGGTTTCAGTTATCTGCTCTGACTAAGGATTTGAAGTTGTTAAGTGGGAAATTCCAGAAATGAGCAACTCAGTTCTGAGTATTGGTGAAATCTTTTTTGCCCAAGATCCTGCTCTATCCTCCCAAGAATGGGAGTCATCCCTTTGTTCAGGGTGTTCTGCTGGATGAAATGCCCATTCCATGGCATGGGATGGGGAGCATTGATGTAAGCTCTACTACAGTACACTGTTGTAATTATTGTTAATCTTTTATGGTACTAATGTTTACATAGTGTATAGTTTGTATAAGGTTTAGTACCAGTAATGGCTACAGGATCCCACTGAGGCCTAGGAATGTAATACTCATGGATAAGGGGAAAGGGAACTATTATTTAGTCATCTTGTACTTTTAAAAATTTCATTTAGACCTCTGTCTATTGTAATTATGTTAGTGGTGTCAGACTTTAATGTAACTTTATGAATTGCCGTTTGAGGTCAGGCTTGTTCATTCCCTCTTCCTCCGAGCCCTTCTTGTTTTGGAGTGAGAGTCCTGTTGAAGTCAAAGGAAATGGGCTTGTTATGCTATTGCATCTCCAATATTGCAGAATGTTCTTGTTTGTTTTTGTCTCATGCCTTTGACATCTCAGTAAACTGTCAGTGTCCTAAATAGTAATGGCACTTTGATTCCTTCAATTATTCTTTAAATTGTTCCTTTACGTTTTGTATTTCCTATAAATTTGGAGAAATGTCAAGATTTGGTTACATTAATTTTGATCATTTTTTGAAAAATGGTGTTTTATAAGGGGCATTGTATGTTCTGTCACACATGAGAATTCACTTAATTTCTGGTTGTCCTAGTGGGCCATGAGATTGTAGGATCAAGTGACACAACATTGAAAGTTGTTGCAGCTTTTCCTCTTTGACTGAGTAAAGCAGAAATGCTGTGTTTGTGGCCTTGCAAACATCCTGTTCCCTATCAATCCTTTACCTGACAATATCAACATATGCCCTTTTATAATAACTTAAGACTGATTTTATTTATTTGTATGTGTGGCTGTATGTGGGCATGTGCATGTGACTGTGGTTCCTGCAGAGGCCAGAAGAGGGACATTGTCTGGACCCCTGGAGCTGGAATGCAGGCAACTATGAATTGCCTGGTGTGTGCTGGTAACTGAACTCAGGTCCTCTGAAATCATAGCAAGTGCTCTTAAACACTTGTAAATCTTTTTGCCAAAAGATGGCTGTCTTAGTTAGGGTTACTGTTGCTGTGATGAAACACTGACCAAATGCAGCTTGGGGAAGGAAGGATCTCTTTTGCTCACAGTTCCATATAACAGTTCATCATCTAAAGTAGTGAGGGCAGGAAGCTGGAGGCAGGAGCTGATGCAAAAGCCATGGAGGGGGCTGCTTAGGGGCTTGCTTCTCATGGTTTGCCCAGCCCACTTGCTTATAGAACCCAGGACCATCAGCCAAGGGATGGTCCCACCCACAATGGGCTGGGCCCTCCCCTATTGACTACTAATTAAAATGATTTACAGCTGGGTCTCATGAAGACATTTTCTCACTGGAGGTTCCTTCCTGATGAATCCAGCTTGTGTCAAGTTGACATAAAACTAGCCAGTTAAACTGATCCCTGGTCAACTTGATACACAAACATCGCTTTTCAATTATCCCTAAGACAGAGTTTAATATTAATATCACAGTATAAGATAGAATAACTTTAAAAGTTCCACAGTCCCTAGAAATTCAAACATATTAAACATTCAGTCTTTTTAAAATATCCAGTCACTTTAAAAATCCAGAATCTTTTTAAATTCAAAGTCTTTCAACTGTGGTAAAAATATTTAAGTTATATACTTTCTTCAAGAAGAAGAAGAATCAGTGCAGAATCACAATCTGGACAAAGCAAAACCAAACTCCAACTGTGTGAATAACTAAATGCCAATTGTCTGGGATTCAAGGAATTTTAGCACTGCACCCATGTGCACATACATGCCCCCCACACATGTATACATAATTAAAACTCAAGGTAATAGTTTAGAATATCATATTTCCATGAGTTTTAAAATAAGATCATATCCATAAAAAAACTTAAAGCAGAATCTGGTAGATAATAGTTTGTGATAATTGAGATTATTATAGTAGCAGTTGTCATAACTATTTTGACTAATATGATTTTACTTGGGATGAAGGTAGACATCTCAGCCGATGCTATACTCCAGCATTTTCTAGAGGCTCACTTAGAATTTCTTTTAGTATGGGCCTGGCTGGCTCAGTGGCTAATGTAGTTGCTGAGCAAATTTGAGCCTCAAGATTCATATAATGATAGAAGAGAAATGATTTCCATAGAATTATCCTCTTATCTCTGAATGCATTGTCCCCCCCAATACATCATGTATCCATACACAATAATAATGAACAAATGAAAGAATTTCTCTCAGTGTAGGTAAGTCCATGCCAAATACTATTTTTTTAAAAAAAAAAACCTTAACTATACACTGGGCCAAGATGGTGAAGGCCTGTAATCATAGCACTTGGGAGTGTGAGGTTTTGTTTATTTGGCTTTGCATTTTTTACTGGCTTACACGGAGCATTCTTTCTTACACCTACAGTGGACCTTTCATGAAATATCACTTCTTATTTGGCCTGCTTAAAAATTTGGCTTTGCACTTTATAACTGAGTTTTAAGAGCGATTAGATATAATTGTGCCATCTTTTAATTTCTCTGTATTGTATTTTCTTCCCATCTTGGCATGCCTTATCAGTGTGGTTACTGTCTTCTTGACAAAGCAGATGTTTTAATGTTAGTGAGGACAGATTTTAATCTTCCCTACGCTTTTTTTTTTTTTCTTGTGAAAGATAGTTTTCTTTTATAAGTTTTGAAGTGTCAGGCTATATTCATTCTCTCCTTTGCTCCCCACCCTCTTGATGCATTTTCTGAGACAGGGTCTCAAGTAGTCCAAGCTACCTTCAAACTTACTTCTGTTCTTACTATCACTAGCTTAGCTCAGGTCTTTATTGTTTTTATAGCTGATTGAACTGCTACTATTCTTCTGTTAAGCCCTAGCCTTCTAGTATATGAGGTCCATCTTTCTTTAGAAAACCAACAAAAAATTGTTAATATTAGGTGAGGTTATGGTGAAATAGAGGTCCCTACAGATGTGTGCATTTGGCCAAAGAATGTATGAAGCCTATAAATTAGATCTTGAAGAAAATAACATGAATAAGAATAGAAAATTATAACCCAAAATACCACTTCTTAATTCTTCAACCCTGTAATTGAAGATTGGTTGGATGACTTGCATTTGTGTCACTCCTATTAGTGGAAAGACAGCAACTTCCTGTAGAGCTGTGGCATGGATTGGGCTGTGAGGAGGACCACCCCTGGGAGCTTTGCTTAGCCAGAGTCTGCTCCACTCAAGAGTCTCTGGGGTGAAACATGGTAACACCTGTTTATAAAGATCTCCAGGTGTGTCTCATGCCGCATCATTTGACCCAGCAAAAGGAAAGGATACTAAGAGCACATTTGTAACGTCTTTATCTGCTAGTCAATGCTCTTGATTATGTTAGATTTTATTCTCCCACTTTCATCTTGTATTTCTCTCCATAAACCCCACTAGATGGTTTTCTTCACTGTCCTTTAGACTGTGCTTTCTCCTGGTCTCCCATTGTAAAATGTCCTTCTCCCTCATGGTTGCTGATCTTGGATCTATTTGTTTTTTTTTTTGTTTTTGTTTTTTGTTTTTTTTTTTTTCATTGAGATGGCACCTAATACAGGCCAGGATGGTTCCAAACTACTGAAGGTCTTGAACACCTTTGTAGGAACCTTGCAAGTGTACACTACCCTTTCTGGCTTCAAGATGCAGCTTAAATATTTACTCCTGTGTAAAACCTTACTAAATGACACTGCTATCTGCATTTTTAAAATGCCATATCAGTACTTTTGCGATTTTTATACCTTTCTCCATTGTACGGTTATTATAGTAGAGTTACAGAGTTTAGCTTCAAATTCAACAAAGAGGTTTGTAAAAGGAGTTAAATGTCTTCAATTGCTTAAAAACATAACTTTTTTGAAATACAGTTTCTTCCCATTTCTTGGGATTTTCCTGTTTTTCTTTGGAGTAGCTGGAGAGACTCACTCTCCTCACTCATTTGTCAGCATAATTCACATTTGTCACATTTATCTTTGCTATCTCTTCTGTTATAGCAATGACGTAGTTTCTTCCAAAAATTGAGTAATTTCCATATTTTTTCTCATCAGTTTATCTTGCCACTAAACTTTTCATAAAATGTATGCAGTGGGTGTTTCATCTGCATGTGTCCATGTACTGTGTGCATGCCTGGTGCTGTGGAGACCAGAAAAGGGCCTAGCATCAGATTCCCTGGAATGGGAGTTATAGACAGTTGAGAGTCACCAGGTAGATGCTGGGAATTGAACTTGAGTCCTCTGGAAGAGCAGCCAGTGCTTTTAACCACAGAGCTAGCGCTTCAAATCCGCCCCCCCCCCTGCCTTTATCAGTTTACTTCATACTATTACAGTCTTGGAAAGTGTAGGGTTGATTTATTCTGACCTGTTTGTTTTTCGGAAAGGGGCAGACATGTTCACCAATTAAGCTTGTTTTCTCCCTTTGTCTGTTTTTACAGAACAGGAGTACCAAAGGAGGATGGGACTGAATCATAGCTTGTCTCATGAGAGAGACCCGTTCCCTCTGGGTCATATTTAAGATTTGTTATCAAGCTTCACAAAGTATTGTGATTGGTAGCTAACCTTCTGTGTTGTAAAAAGCTACTTTCTACATTTTTAAAAAAGGTAGCGTGCAGATACATTGCTTTGTGTGAGAACAGCCAGTCTTCCTTGCTGAAAACTTCAGCCCATTTCATATTTATTTATTTATTTATTTATTTATTTACTTGCTTACTTGCTTACTTGCTTACTTACTTACTTACGAGACACAGGTTCCCCATAATTATCAGCCTAGCTTGAACTTACAGCCCTCCTTCCTTACCTGCCTGAGAGTTCTGGGTTTGCAGGCATTATACCTGGCTTGAATTAATCCTTAAATGTTAAAGTTTTGAATTATTTCATAGCAAAAGCCTTTGTTTAGTGATTGTTCTGGTTTCATTAAAGTTAACTTGGACTGTGTGAGTGTTACATTTCTGATATCCCATAGTGAATTCTCTTAAAGCTAAAGCCAGTTCCCTCTTCATTGTGGCAGCATTAAAAATGTCAGGAGTCTACATGGACAGCCAGTAGGAACATCAGTGTGAAGACAGTTTGCTTTGAAGCAGCTTTCCTACTGTAAAGGGGCGTGTCTTGTCCCCCAGGGGACCATGTTAGGTGTTGCTGATGTAATCTTAGGTGACAAGCACAAGAGAACCTTTATTAAAGTGGGTCACAGATAAAGACACCTAGAAGCCACCTTCTTCCATGCATCGAAGCAGTTCCTCCTTTCTTGGTAAGACCTTTGAACATCAGAACCTATATTGGATCATAAAACGCACAGATATGTTCTTGAGTAGTGTGTCTCAGGACAATTATATTGTCTGAAGAGGACTCTGATTTTCTCCTTTCCCATCTTTGACCCTTCCCATCCCAGTGCTGGCACTGGCTCCCAGCTGTAAATAGTTTTGTTAGAAGTAGTGTAAATATGGGGCTGGAGAGATGGCTCAGTGGTTAAGAGCATTGGCTGTTCTTGCAGAGGATTCAGGTTCAATTCCAAGCACCCACATGGCAGCTCACAACTGTCTGTTATTCCAGTTCCAGATGATCTGGAACCCTCACATGCAGGTGTGAAACACCATTGTACATAAATAAGAATAAATACATCATTAAAAAAAAAGTAGTGTAAATTACAGGCCAGGCTGTGCCATCTCCCTAGTGCATTCGGTTTTGGGGTTGCCAGTACTTTGGAAGATGAGGTTATTTTCTGGTTTGTAATTCCTTGTGTTTAGGAAGTTGCTTCATATATGCTATTAAAATCAGCATCATATTTTGCAAATTAAGAAAATAAGAATATTTTTAAATAATCTCTTGTAAAATGTTACAGTATCTATGTTTAACATTGCTTTTGCAACTTGGAAGCATTTACTGAAAATTAAAAATGACAACCCAGCTTTGCTTTAAGCCAGACTAGGGGTGGGGGTGGTCTTGCTCATTATTGTCAGGCCTTTTAAATTGCTTCTTTATCAAAATAGAAAGAAGAATATAAGAATCATAAGGTATATTTTCCTTGAAAACTGTTGTAAATGTAGTTTTCTCTTAAGATACTGGAAGAATGATGAAATACTACCTATACAAGCTAGTTCTTGCTATCGGGATTTAATCTCTTTTGTTAGGAAGATCTGGGAGAATAAAATAACTGACTTCAGTTCAGTTGGCTGCTGTCATTTTCTCCTCTTTGAGAACTATAGAGCCAGAATGTCTGTGTATTTTAAAATAAGTATGTAATAAAATTGCCATCATAATATGCCAATGAAATGTCTCAGTGAGTAAAAGTATTTTTGACAAAACCTGACCATCTGAGTTCTGTCTGATCCCTGGGATCCAAGTAGTATGGAAGGAAAGAAGTAGTTATTGCAAATTGTCTTCTGACCTCCACAAGAGTGCCATGGGGCTCTTGTGCATACGTGCACGCATGCACACACACAAATAAGTGTGATTTAAATTCTGGTCCCCATAGTGGCTTCTATTTGTGTTTTTCTGTGCATTCGGCAATAATTTTATAGCTTTTGTTAGAAGGAAATATCTTTGTGTACTTTGATTGTATATGTATATGTGTAAAATATACTTGACATTTGTAGAATAATTAAAATCAGTACTTACACACATAGGACTGGAATCTTCAGCTATAACCCCTAATCCCTATTTGTTGTTACACCTGCTTGACAGATGGCCACAGTCCTCATCTGTGGGTTTTTCTTGCCTTCAATTTATAGTAGTGGTACCATTGTTTGTGCATAATCTAAGAAATTTGGGTCAGGAAGTGATGACACACACCTTTAATCCCAGTACTCTAGAGGCTGAGGCAACTGGATCTCTGTGAGTCAAGGCCAGCTTGGTCTACAGAGTGAGTTTCAAGGCAGGCAGGGCTACATAGTAAAACTCAGTTTTGAAAAAAATACATATTTATTTGGAAGCACTAAGTAGTGTTCAAAGAAAAACTTTAAATTTAATATTTTATTTGAACAAGGATAATGTATGCATCATGCAACAATTGGCACTGAACATTGATAAAACTTAGGAGTACAAAATAGATTTTTTGCCTTATTTGAGCATGTTGGTTTCCTGTGACTGGCTGAAGCTTTGTGATCTTGGCTGAGATCTGACTTTCTGTTGTAAAATTAGAGTTAATTTTGCATTCACTTGTAAGCAAGTTATTCTGTAGTTCATTCTGTAAGAACTCAAGTTACAGAGATATCGTCTGCCTGTTTACCAAGTTTACCTGTGCAAAGAAGGGGCCAGTAGTACCAGACAAGAATAAGCCCAGAAACTCTCTGGGTCATAGCTTGCCTTTGATTTCCTTGAGAATTCAGTAAGAGTCTTGTTATGGTTTGGATGTAAATGAACCCAGAGGCTCATGTGTTTTAGGCTTGGTCCCCAGGTATTGGTGTTATTGAGGGGATAATTGGATCCTGAGGGCTCTAACGCCATCTATGGATTAAATCTAGATAAACCCCTCTGAATAGACTAGAGAAGGTCCCGTCTTGTCCGAAGGCCTTTCCTCTTATCTCCCTTGGCTTCCTGGCTTCTGTGAAGTGAGCAGCTTTTGCTACATGCTTTTGTCACCATGATGTCCTGTCTCACTACATGCCTTAGCAACAGGGCAAGCCAAAACAAACATGGGCTAAAACCTCCGAAACCATGAGCCAAAACTGAAACTCTTCAGGTTGCTTATGTCAATTATTTTGCCATGGTCATAAAAGATAAGAGCCTCTGTGGGAAAAGATTTGGCAGAATCACTAGTGAGTCCTGGAAAACACAGGGTTTAACATTGCTTGCAGTTTGGTTCTGGACAGTAGCAGGAATACAGCAGAAGTATTTGGCACTATTTAACTCATAATATCCTATCAAGAACAAATGACGAGTAGGACACGTCATTGTACTACAAGTATTCTCAAATGTGGGTCTAGGGAAAGAGACAGAATTCTGGTATACACTAGGATAAGTTTAAGGTCAGAGAAGAACTTGGGCAAAGCTGACCCAAGCACTTCTCTCTGAGAAAGATGATACCATGCAGGGGACTTTTCAGTGAAAGCAGCTCAATGTCACACTGTGTTGATTTATTGTCACTTTATGCACGGTATATTGCCGGTATAGTCTTTTCCACCCGGTACCCTGGGACAGAAGTAAGCCTGAGAGGAAATTATTTACATGAGTATTTTCTTGCTTCTCCTCACAAAAAGAGACAGTGTGTGTTGGGAGGCAGTGAATCCATCCTGAACACTGGATGCATTTCTCCGTAGAGCCTGAGCTGACAAGGGATGCACTAGAGAATTCTTTAAAAAGCACACATCCAGAACAAAGGAAACGGGAAGCTCTATTGTGAGTCCATGGTGTCTAGAAATACCTTTAGTGTATTCTAAGACGTAATGGAGTTTAGCAGGGTTGGATTTCTAAATGAGGCATCGTTCTTGAGGTATTGAAGACACTGTGTGTATGTCTGTCCTGATTCTAGTACTATTAAATGAACATTTAAAATAATTAGTAGCCCATTTGATACATAATCCAGTGTAATATGCTGCTGTGAATTGTGTACAAAAGGATTATTTGTTCGAAATACTGGCATGTGGCTTGGTGTTTGTACCTCTGCAAGGGCGGGACTGTTTGTGAATCTCAGGTTCAGTTGTTAAATCTGTGTTGCAGGTGCATGCCCATACTTGTTTATATTCTTTGGAAAAGCTTCGTTTTCCTCTGTCATTCCATTAATTTTATGAGAGAACATACTATTCTAATATTTTCATCTTGCCATTTTTAACCTTGAACCTTTAATAATTCTATAATATAGATGCTATTCTTAGTATTTTATATTTAAAACAATGGAGACCCTATTAAATTAAACTCTGTTAGAGGATAATGCCTCTTGTGATAATAATCTTCTTTATTCCTTGAAAGGCAAGCACCAACTACACGAGTTAATTATAATTGTTACATTGCCTACAATTAATAGTAATTCACATTTTATGATTTGGGGAAGAATAAAGCAATGTAAAAGCAGACACCCTCAGACATCAAAATTGCAGCTTTTATGGGATTAGCCATAAACTTCCTTTCACAATAATTTTGAAATGCCTTTGTGAAGGAAAAAAAAACATATTACACAGTTATGTTTTCTTTGGTTTTGAGACAGCATCTTGCTGTGTAGCTCCGGGTAGCCTGGAACTCATCACCTACTTCTGCCTCCCAAATGCTGGGATTAAACGTCATGGCACCAGCATGACCATCAGGCGTCAAGTTTTTAAATGCCTTTTCTAATAAGGAGAACACTCTTAGATTATGTGGAATGATGATTTTTGTGACCCAAGAACCAGTCTTGAAGTGTGTGCGTGGTAAAGAAGACACTGAATCTTTGGTCAAAGTCCTTGTAATAATGAACATCGAGTTTAACATGAATGAAGTAGGTAGGGTCAGGCAAAGGTACTTTAATAAATAAAGAATAGTTCTTGGGGATTTTAACAGGTAGGCATAAGGAGAAGGTATAGCTTATTATAGCAACTTTGTTATAAGTGGACAGAAGTCATTGTTAGGTGATGTATATTAACAGTTCAAACACAATGGAGAGTAACTGTAGCAGCTAATGCTTCAAGGACTTGTGTTTGAGCACACGGCATTATTGTGGTGTCATTTTAATCTACTGTGTTGATTGGTTCGCATTAACGTTGTCTTAATGACCCCTGTATTCCTCCTAGAAGTAAAACGCGCATGTTAATTCTCTGCTTTAGCAGTTATGGTCCATGAGACTTGTACTTGAAAGAATATCTTTCCTTATGAATTCTTAATCATGGCCAAGACAAGCGGCAGATTAGATGTAAATCTAAAAGCTTCAGGGAAGATGAAAAGTTTAATGTTGAGATCTGTGTTTGAAGCAACCAAAAGCTGGAAAGAAAAGAGTCAGAAGAGGAGGGAAGTGTGGCTGGATACTACAGAGACATTGATGTGGTAAAAGGCTCGTCGTTTTGCGAAGAGACCCTATTTATTACTTCATCCAACATGGCTAAGTATTGATCTTGCTTTGTTTTCCTAAGACAGCAGTTCAATGGAGGGCATCATTCTCCTGATACAAGCGTAAAACATTAGTGGAATAGCCCTTTAGTCAATTCATTTGTGAAAAGAAATCAGTAGCTTGGCTCAGTGCCTTCCCTGTCAGTCTCCCTATCTGTTTATTGCTGATGTGACAGTCTCTAGTCCTCCTTTGCTGTTGGATGTGTGTGTCCTTTGTTTGTGCTGGGGGCTTTGCCACATTTGGATGTGAGAGAAAAGCCTGTCTGTGCCATATTGGGCTAATTAGCCTTCTGGGCGAGCATATACACTCTGCAGACGTGTAAACCATGAAAGAAGAGGGCTCACAGCAGCGTAGATTTTCTTCATGTGCTGTGGCTTCCTCTGTTTTATTTCCTCCACGAATTGATGGCCGAAAGCTTGTCCGGAATGCTTCATTTGGAGGATACAATGAACTTTCCCCTTCCTTGCAAGGTTTGTTTGTCTAATCTTGCATTCTTGCCTTAATTTCTTGCATGTTCTTAAGGAAAGTCAGCCAGGGATTTTAAAATCTTAGTGTTGTGCTTCATGTAAACAATTCTGTTTTGACAGCGTAGATTTCAGGCACTGTTCCCTATGGCCAGGCTTTCCCGTGTTCTCCCAGGAGCCTCTGGCTAAGACTTCAGAGCTAACGAGTCAGTGAAATAAGAACCTTGATTCTCATTGTGTGCATTCTGACTGAATTGTAGAAGCGAATTAAAGCATTTCTGAAATTGTCATCTAATATAAATGTAGTCTATAAAGAAGTGGTATTGACAGAGGTTTTAGCAGATGAAACCCAGATATTTAACCATTTCCATAAAGTAGAATTATAATTGATGTTTAACATATACGCTAGTCTTAAAGTCTTTTAATTCTTGACTATAGTAAAGTTTTCCATCTAAGTATAAATTTGTTGCTAGGCTTATTCATTTGGAGATAATTTTTTCTAAGAAAATTATGTATGTACATGATAATATTAAATAAAATTAAATGCTTTACAGTTATTTAGGCATTTAACGATTGGTCAGTAAGATATAGACAACTTGAGCTTTTATTTGTAAATGATTTATTAAGGTAAATGTTTATACATTTTAATATATTGTAATTTTTAGATTATGAAAATTAAAATATAGTTTTTTTTCTTGCATTAAGTTTTTAAAAATATTTGTGTTAAAGAAATATTGACTAGAATTTATATGTATTTTCCTGACATCTACATTTGTTGAATTTTAAAGAGAGTTCTGTTTTATCCCTAACCTGTATTTTTGGCTTTGTTAATAAAGATGACTGTAAGTTTATGCATTATTTCAAGATACCTAACTGATTAAATAATTATAAATTTAATAATTTCATATTCTTTTCTAACAGTGTTTTCAAAAATAGCCATGGTTCTAAGCAGTACCTAAGTAGCCTAAGCTTTGAACCGTATTTAATCCGTATTGTCTCCTTAGCATAGTGATCATGCTTCTTGCTTATGTCCTTCACTGGTGTAGATTTCAGTGTCTTTATGCAGAAGTGGTTTTAAAATACACTGTACTGGGGCTTTTAGATACTGTTAAGTACTGCCTTTGCTTATACAGTGACACTTGGTTCTTTTTATATTTGCTTTCTTGACTGTATCTTTTAAATCATTGCTAGGTATGATAGCACAAATAGCCCATGCTGTTTGTTGACCTTCATACCACAGATCTGCTTAATACTGAGCAATAATCAGTGGCTTTAATATTAAAACAGTACAAAACTTCACTGTTTGAAAGTTTGACATATACTTAATTAGGTGATTAAAGGCTTAATTGTGAGTTTATCTTGTCAAAGTTAAGATGATTCTTGGTAGCTTTGTTTTAATAGGTGAGCAAATGATTTGCTATGTCTCTCTGTTCTTCCAGAAAATCATGTAGGGATGCTTCCATATTCTGTGATAAAGGCTCTTCAAAAATTAGCTTTATCGGTTAAGCAGTAGAATCAGGAACTCTAGTGAAAGAGCTTTTGCTATATATTTAAGTTAAAGATAGAAATATACATCTGATGAAGTCTTCTGAGATAATTTATTGTACTGAAAAATCACCCTAAATGCATATGCTTTCATCTAATAGCATAAGAGTAGAAACTAGCTCTACCTTATTGATATTTAAAGATAACTTTGTCTCACATCAGTTTTTTTTTATTTTAATTTTCATCAGAAAGTTGAAAGTTGTTCTGTTTCTGCTTCCATTTCTGTCTTTCTCTCCCCAGACCATTCTACCTCAAGAAATGGTATTGTCTTAGCCCTGATAATGAGCTATATCCTAGAGGTCCACCCTTGCTTGTGTATGCATAGTAACACTGCGATGCTATTATGGTCATTGCACTTGTTTCTACACTACTACCAAAGAATTGTGGGGAGCCTTTAGCAAAGAAATCACCAATAAAAGGCTATAAGCTCCACTGCAGGCTTTTAAAAGTACTTTTTTACTTCTTAGATGTACAAAATTACAATTATTTGGGGCTGGAGAGAGATGACTCAGTGGTTAAGAGCACCAGCTGCTCTTTCAGAGGATGTGGGTTCAATACCCAGCACCCACATGGTGGCTAACAATGCCTGTAACTCCAGTTTCAGGGGTTCCCCCACCCTCTTCTGGCCTCTGTGAGTACCAGGCTCATACATGGTACACATAAATAACTTGTAGGCAGAATACCCACACATGTATAATACAATTTTAGAAGTAGCAATTACTCATTGGATGTGTGTGTGGTTGGTGAATGGAGGAACATGCTGTGGGCTTGTGGAGGAACAACTTGCAGGATTGATTTTCTCCACCCTGCAGGTCCTAGAGATTGTACACAGGTTGTCATGCTTAGCGTGATGGCAAGCACTCTTACTTGCTGATCCGTCGTGCTCGCTCTTTTAGCAGTTTTTCTCCATATAGTACTTTAGTTCTTAGATATTTGGCCTAGTAAGTGTTTGTGATAATTCTATATTTACTTAATAGATGGCTGTTAAACCTGCATTTGTAGAAGTATATCCAATTTTTAAAAGACTGAAGCAACATAAAATTTGCTTTTATGCAGTATCTAAATGTTAATGATTAACAAGCCAAGTTTGTTTCTGGAGTGTTCCTTGTCAATGATGCTAGCATTAATATTCTTTAGAATATGAATACTTAGAGCCAGGATTCTGTTCTATTAAAAGAAGTAAACTCTATGTAAAAATAAGAAATCTAATGACAATTTATTTAAACAAGAAACTGAAGTCATAGAAGCTAAACAAAACTTGACATGGATTGAAAATTGAATGATGGAAAAGTTCTATTCAGTAGAATTCTTGTGGTCTATGGTTGCTCCAAATTTGAAAACATTAGAAGAACAAAGGGATCTAAATGCCACATTTCATGTGATTAATTTGGTTTTGGTTGAAGTGTAATTAAGAAATTCTTCTGTATTATCTTTGAGAACATTTTGGGAAGGCATCGATGGTTTTGTTTTTAGAGTGTGTCTATGGTGCTCTCTTTAGACTCCTCCCCTGTAGAAAATGGAAGCGAATGATGTGTCAGGCTTGGAACTCCAATGCTTGCTCTCGTAACTGTTCTACTGCCTTTCTCACAAGCAGTCACCACAGTGCCACATCTTTGTTTGCCTGCTTGACACCTCTCTAGGCAGTAACTTTTTCTGCCTAGAAATTAATAATAGGAGACAGTAAACTGGGCACTGAGGGCACAGGACAACAATGTGTTTGGACAGGCTCTCATTAGGTAGTCTTGGCTTTCCTGGAACTTACTGTGTAGACCATGTTGGCCTCAAATTCGTAGAGTTCTACCAACGTCTTGTCTCCCAAGTGCTGAAATTAAAGATGTGCAGCACCATACCTGGCCACTACTAAATATTTTTGACAAAGCCCCAAAGGTCCTAATAAATACACTGTCATGGACACAGGAGGACTGCTTGGGGTTTTCTGGCCAGCTACCAAGATGGGCAAGCTCCAGCTTCAGAGAGAGACCTGTGATTAGAAAGACGCTGATATCAGCCTCTGAACACACATGCAGGGATCTTATTCACACATCATATGAGCACACACACACACACACACAATATTTAATTTACAGCTTTATTTCATTGCTGTTCTGTTTTTAAATAACATGTGGATATAGGCATACTTAGCTGGACATTTTTATAACATAGTAAGTGGTTTGCTGTAGATTGGTCTGAGACTAAAACAATACTGGAGAAACTGAAGTCTGTTCACATGAGAGCAAAATTAGCATTTTTCCTACTTACAAAATGTACTTTTACAAAATGTGTTCTTTCCTATGTATATTTAGAGGTTCTTTGAAGTTATGTTAGTCATTAGTACCAAGAATTCTTTATTGCTATATTTGTTGCATTGAATACATTTAAAATTTTTCAAGTTTAATTTTGTAACTTTTAGTGTGCTTATATATTTGAGTTCCAAATTCCTATGTGTTTTCATCTGAAAATCCATGTTACATTTATGAAAATTTCCTCTGATACTATAGATTTTAGTAAGATTGCCTAAATAAAATAGATTTTTTATTTACAAATCCCAAGCAGAACAAATTATATTATTATTGATCTATTAAAAATAATGTTGAAATGCTTCAGACATTGATTCTGTTGTTGATATATCTTCATGTTGTATAGGCAGAGCCAGTATAGGGAATATCAAATATTACCTACCCTTAGAAGTAAAAGAAACTTCATTAAGGTATGTACCATCTACACCTGCCTCACAGATTTCAGCAATTCTCTAATGGGACTCTTGCAGTAATAATTGAGTTGCTTTTAGGATAAGGCTGGATTTGAACATGGGATACATGCATGTTTGTTCCACTGTGCCTATACATTTAAATTTTTATTATTTTTAGATTTGTTTATTTTTATGTCTTCCTTTTGCCTTTGTGTGTACTTGTAATCCCCAGAAATAAGTAAAAGGAGTAGGATCTCATGGAACTCAAATTACTAATGGCTGGAGCCACCACGTGACTTTCTGCAAGGACCAGTGTTCCTAAGCACGGTCTCTCCAGCCTTGTCCATGGGATTTTATCTTCCTGCTTTTAGACTATTTAGAAATGATAAGGACCGACATTAACTCAACATATACTACATGCCAACTTATGTGCAGAATATGCATGCTCATCTAATTCTTACAACAAATACATTATTAGATATTTATTTCACTTTTTGATATATTGTCTCACCATATTACCCAATCTGGTCTCAAGCTCTTAGATTCAACTATTCTTCCTGCCTCAGGTTCCTGAAGAGCTATTACTGCAGGCACACTCCCCCACATCTAGCCTGGTTGGTTAGTTGAGTGAGTGAGTGAGTGAGTGAGTGAGTGAGTGAGTGAGTGAGTGATTGAGTGGGTGTTCTCGCCTCTTCCTTCCCCTCCTTTTTTTCTTTCTTGCTTTTGTTACTTCTTTCTTCCCCCTTCCTCCTTGCCATGTCTTTTCCTGTGTCTTTCCCCCTCTTTCTGATTCATCCTTTACTAAAGATTGATTTTCCTGCTCTTCTTTATTGCCTTATGGAGTATCTTTACCAGTCTGAGAGTAAGAGAGAAAAGCTAACTTGGATGGTTCTGAAATCAGCTCACTGGCGCTCTGGGGATATATTAGTAGATAGCATTTCTAGCGTGTCCATGGCGTATTGTGATTCCTATTACTGTATACATTGGGTGAAGCGGTACTAGCCTGTGTAAAATCAAGGAGAATCAGAAGTTCAGGGTTTTTCTTGGCTCCATAGCAAGTCAAGACCAGCCTTGGCTACATGAGGGCCTGTCTCTGGGGGAAGGAAAAAAAAGGAGGGGGCGGTGCTGGAAATAAGAAATGAGCTTGCTAGCATAAAAGCACTGAGGGATGATTCATGCAAAGGGGCCCAGTAGCACAAAAATAGTATTCAGCTTGACACTGATGGACTCAGGGGAACGCTTGATTGCCTCTTTCTACATTAATTCTTTAAAAAACAAACTTATTTTTATTCTTTATATATATATATGTATATATATATATATGAGAATGACATAGTTCTATTATATGATCATGTTCACCCTCCAGGTTTCCCCCTAACTCTTCCCAGATCCACACCCTTCTTCCTCTCTACTTACCCCTTCCATACTTTGTTCTTTTAATTCTTCTAATTGTGTACATGTGATTTATTAAGTTGATGATTATTATGTGTTTGTGGGTGCAGGGGCCAGAAGGGAGTGAACAGATCCCTTGGAGCTGGAGTTCCAAGCAGTTGTGAGTTGCCTGATGTGGGTGCCAGGAACTGAACTCAGGACCTTTGGAAGAATAGCAAGTGCTCTTAACCCTTGAGCCATCTCACACCCTTTAAAACAAAAGCCCACAAAATCCATTGTGGCTCCACCTTAATTTTAAAGAAGTTCAGTGAGATGATGATAAGCCGTAGTAATGTGAGCTCTATAAGAAGAGATAAATGTCAAGTATGTCTAAATTGAATGGCTCCTGTTTGCTCCTTAACTTTAATGACTACATATTCAAGAGTTGTAATAATTGAATATTGACATTTCCTCCCAAAGGTTTTGAAAGAGGAAAAGAAGATAATTCTCAAAATAAAGATGATGCTTCACTTTCAATGTCAAAGAGCAAGGTAGGCGTTGTTGTCCTCAATATGTGATAGGACAATCTAATCTATTGGTATAGTCTCTTTATTGTTAAAGGGGTGCTTCTGCTATCTCAGGGTTGCTTTAAGCATAGAGTGAAATGGTACATTCACAGTGCTTAACATAGTACCTTGTAAATGTTAAGCAGCCATTAACATTCATCGACATGAGTCTTCTTCATTAGATAGTGTTATCTAACATGAACTCTTCCTATTTGTACGTAGAGTTCCGTGATAGTTTTAGGTATCGTAATCCTCTGATAGCAGCTTTGTTGTCTTTGGGTGCCTAAGTCCACAGAGGAAACAGATGGCTTTATAGCTGAAGGAATTATGTAGAATTGTTTTGTTATCACAGTGTATGTCATCATCATGAGAGCAAACAATATGGCATTTCAAGCCAAGTTAGGTCAGCAACGTAAAGGTTTAGCCAGTTTGGTCTCTATGTTCTGCATTGAAAAGTAATTATAGTTTGCTTCTTGTTAATCACTACCATCATCCTAACCTCATTTATTCCCCATTTATGTAAAGTATTTCATACCAACCACCAGACAAGATAAATAAGCTTTAATGACATTTTCATTTCATTGTTGATTCCTTCAGCTGATACACTGGCTATAATCAGTGAATAATATAGTGTTGCACCATGGGAAGTAGTTTTCATCCTTGGTTATAGCTAGTGACACTATGCAGGTCTGGCTTTGCAACATTTGAAAACCACAACTTGGATCAAGTCCCATGTACTCCTTGACACCAGGAGTACTACTAAGAATGCTAGTATGTTTTCCTGTGTCTGACAAGGGTAAAAATGAAAAATTATAGGACATTGAAGTAGGATGATACTGTTGTTGGAAGACTTATAAGCATGGCTTTTAAATGTGTGCTCTCGTACCCTAGCAAAAGATTCTGGGCACTGGATTGGGAGGGGCACTGGGTTTTTGTTTAATGCTGTGTTAATGACTGACTAATCAACCTCTGTGAGCCTCTTTTTCGATCATGTAAAATGAATATAAAAACATGTGCTGTGTAATAAGGTTTTATAAGGTTAAATAATTGTTAACTTTAAACTCAAAACCTATAATTTTTGTCAATAATAATAATTTAAGTACACTGGAAGGAAGGAGTTAGATGCTGGAAATATTAATGTTGAAACATTGGACATTTAAAGTAGCTTAGTCTTAGTTTTTGAAGATCGAAGGAGTTTTGAGGTAGTGGTTAGTGCATTTGTCAATCTGATTAAACTTAACATGGTTTCCTTTTTTGTTTAGCTTTTTCCAATGGTCATTTTAACAATTTTTATACTAAGAAAAACTGAACAATTGTATATTTTCTTTAAAGTGTTCTGAGAAATATAGTATAAAATTTAGAAATACTAATTTCTCATTGCAGATTAGTTTTTTGAGAAAGTATGCTTGTGTGTGTGAAAGGGAGGGAGGGAGGGAGGGAGGGAGAGAGAGAGAGAGAGAGAGAGAGAGAGAGAGAGAGAGAGAGAGAGAGAGAGAGAGAGAGAGAGAACACAAATATCAAGTAGGGAAAAACATTGGGGGCTGGAGAGATGGCTCAGTGGCTGAGAACACTAGCTGGTCTTCCAGAGGTCCTGAGCTCAATTCCCAGTAACCACATGATGGCTCACAACCATCTGTAATGACATCTGGTGTCCTCTTCCAGCCTGCATGCAGATAGAACATTAAAAAAAAAAAAAAAATCTACATTTGTTTAAACCATAGCAGCAAATGGGAAATGTGTAAGAAATACTTTTATGTGGTATGTAAAATAAATGTGAGTTACCTTCTCTTTATTTCGTTTTTATCTCAGTCTGAATCTAAACTTTACAATGGCTCAGAAAAGGATAGCTCCAGTTCGAGCAAGCTCACCAAGAAAGAGTCTCTCAAGGTCAGTTTCTGTGGACACTTTTTTAAGATTGTGATGAGAGCGTGTCTTCTTCCCTTTCCTTCTTCAACAACCTGCTGTGTCTTCCCTGCTCTTCTAAAACTAATTGTTTCTGCATGCATAGATGTATATTCTTAAATACAATCTACTCCGCCCATGTAATGCCACTGTCAGGTGTGTTTTCAAGGCTGACCATTAGGCACTGGGCAGCCAATCCCAGCTTTCCTCGGTTGCTTGTAGTTTGGTCCAGTGGTTTAATCACGGCCTTGAAAGCCAGTCTGCCTTTGTTTGGATCCAGTTTCTCACCTAGATAGCTGTGTGATTCTGCGTGCATTACTTTCAGTATTCTTGAATGTAATAAGACTGATAATAATTCTACTTGAATAGCTTATTGTGGTGATTAAACAAAGTAATATTATAGATATGATTTGAGAATAATAACAGTTCACCAATGTACTCGGTGTTAATAATCTCAATATTTTATTTATGCTGGGAATCCTGTAGCACAGTTAGAAGAATATGGTAGACATAGAAACTCTCAAACAAAAAAATACCAAACCGACAGTGGTGGTGCACATCTTTAATCCCAGCACTTGGGAGGCAAAGGCAGGGCAGATCTCGAGTTCCAATACAGCCAGGACTACGTGCGTGAAATCTTGTCTCAAAAAACACACAAATCAAATGAGAGATTTTGATGTATTAGAAAACCCATCGCTGTGCCTTCAAACAGATTGTGTGTATCTGAGAGGATAAAAGTGATTTAAAATGGCAGGGTGGGCTGGACAAATGATCACAGAAACAAGATTCCTTCCTGTGTTGTCCAGTTTTTCATCTACTGAGAGCTGTCTGTTTCTGTCACATTAGGTACAAAAGAAAAATTACCGTGAAGAGAAGAAGAGGGCCACCAAGGAGTTGCTCAGCACCATCACAGACCCCTCTGTCATCGTCATGGCTGACTGGCTGAAGGTCAGGGCATGGGTCTGACTCACTGAGTGCCACACCCTGGGATGGAAAGTGTGAGGCAGATTCTCAGTGGGAGGGGAGGTGTTTTGGTGCTCTGTGTGCCGGTCTTCACAAGGAGAAGGAACTCCAGAGCATCACAGATGGACAGCAATTCTGTTAAAAAGACATTTTAATTAGTGGGATACTACGCTGTCTAATAAAAGCCATTTATAACTGTGTCACCCCACTTACCATTTGGTATTATCGCAGATTGGGATCTGTAGTATCAGGACAAAATGAGGACAAGTTGACATAAGAACCACGCCCGAGAAACACTGTCAAGTACACATGCTGTTCTGTCCCATTCCCTTTCCTCATTCCAGTCCCTCTGTCTTCTCTTCTTACCTGAGGGAGGGCTGGAGGAATCTGCTGTACTCCTAAGTTTGAAAGTGAATTTTTAAGACTTTGACTCCCAGGAAGCCCTGGTATCTGACATTACCACAGTCCTTCTTTTTCTTTGAGTTAGCAAAGCTGCCACCCAGTGAGAATTCTTTCATTGCAGTGAGAATCCTAACCAGGGTCGCACACAGTTCAAATACTGCAGCTTACCTTATCTTTTCTCAAAAGCATATTAGCTCTGGATCTCATGTGTTTTCTTCTCCAGAGCCAAACTTAACCTCTCTAAGTCCCCAGACACCCTTAGGACAGAAGGGTAGTGCCTCACCTCCCCCTCCCACGCTGTTATATCAAACAAGGTATTTTTGTGGACCCCTGACTGGCCTTGGACCAGTCAGTGGCGGTCCTCTGGCCTCAGCATCTCACACACTGGGTGTACACTATCACACCTGACTCTGTGGCTGGCCTTTTAGACCCTGCCATTATTTCCAACAGTTGACTCTCTTTTCTGTTGTCACATCTCCAAGGTCAAGAATATCCTGTCAAGGTAACTGTCTTTCCTTTGATTCTTTTGGCTTACCATCTCATTTACACACACACACACACACACACACTCCTTTTCTTAAATACTTTTCCTCTTTTTATTCCTGGCTCCAGAATCTCCCTAACTTTTTGTATCCTGACATTATTGTGGTTTTACCTGTTTTGCTCCTTAAGGAGTTCCGTATTCATTTCACAATGCATGCACATTCAGTTCATGACGTGCAGCCATTAAAGGTAAAGAAAACTCCCACTTTATCTGAATACTGTACTGGTACTCTGTTCAGCATTGTGAGGTCAGTGAATTTTCTAGTAACAATTTTTAATACAGTACATTCATAGAAAGTGGTAGAGAAACTTGATCAAGTTATTGGCAGTGCTAAACCTCAAGAGCATTAGATCATTAGGAACATTTCATAAAAATAAAAATAATTGGTAATGTGCTTAAACTTACAGGCTTACTCCTAGACATTTATATAACACTCCTTAGATAATGCTGGGAGCAGTCAGTCACCTAAGGAGGGCAGTTTTAGGAACTTGACAGTCTCTCTGGTCTGGTCACGGTTCTTTCTTCTTCCTATTTATTTACCAAATATTTAGGGGATGTCTTAGTTGTGTCAAAAGTGTTCAGAAAAAGAAAAGCTAGAAAGGCAGAATAGTCATTTATTGCCATAAATTACATTTGTAAGAATTGCTACAAAGAGAATAATTTCAGTACTGTTGTTTAGTTTAATGACCCCTGAAGTGATGAAGGAGGTTAGCATTTTACTTAATGTATAATTTTGGAACATTGGCCTTCTAGGCTATGAGATTCTGAGCTGCCGAGAATCAGGAGCCATTACAACAACACATATGTCTGCACTGCATGGCTTGAAGTAACCTTTTGACTAAAGACCTATTCAGTGTCAATGTATGTGCACTAGAACGTCAGAGTAAAACATCTCAGTAGCCATTATTCAGTTCATTATTCTGTATTCTAGAAAGAGAAATGGATACCAGTCTTTAAAATGAGTATATTTTTCTGTAGATTCGTGGTACCCTAAAGAGCTGGACCAAGTTGTGGTGTGTGTTGAAACCTGGGGTGCTTCTGATCTATAAAACACAAAAAAACGGCCAGTGGGTTGGAACAGTTCTTCTGAATGCTTGTGAGATCATCGAACGCCCATCAAAAAAGGATGGCTTTTGTTTCAAGCTTTTCCATCCTTTGGAGCAGTCTATTTGGGCGGTGAAGGTATGTGAATACTTGTTGAGGTAAAAGATAAGGGTGACAGTGTCAAGGAAGGTAAGTCAACCAAATGCCTTCTGTCCCTGACCAGAACTCATTGAAATTGTTTCTGTCTTCCATAGCTTTATTTATCCTTCTATCTCTGTATATACTCAGTTAAGTACCAAAAAAGCCTTCTACTTAAAGCTTTTTAAGACCTGAAACAATTTTCCTGAGAACATTCTCCCAGAATTTTCTCTTTTGTCATTGAAGATTAAATTTATACTTTTTTATTAATCGTGGTTCTTACTTCTTCTTTGTAACTTTGTGTAATGTTGACTGCCACTTTGTCCCTCATCAAAATGATTGCCTACAACAGAGACTGATCTGTGTGGCCCTCCCTGTAGTGATGATGATGTGTGATGGGGAGCCGAGGAGTAGGAGCTGCCCTACCTGCTCTTATGAGATGTGGCTTTCTTTAAAGATAGGGAACTGATGTTTTTATAATTCAAAGTATTAGTACGGTCCCTGACTGCTCTAACAGCAGAAATAAGTAGGAAAACAGAAATGGTTTCTTTGATTAATGGTCAAAGAATTCTACAACCATTAGCCAAATCACCAAATCTTAAGTTTTCACGGTGAGATCAGTGTGTTAGTTTCTAGGATGATTAATTAGTTCATCTTGAATAAAAGACTAAATGTATACCAGATAGACACTGATGTTCCTAGGAAGGGATTTGGGATTTTTGTCACAGTAGTCTAAATTCATTAAGGAATAAATTTAGGATTACAGGATTTGTTTTGGAATTCATTTTTTTTTTTTTTTAAACTGGTGAGGTTACAATTAAATGTCCAACCACCTGACTTAGACTTATAGTATATCGCATCTAGTGATACCTATAGGATGAAAATTCTTGTTAACATTAAAATTGTATTAGTACAGTAAATTTTACATTTTTTACTACATGAGTAACATGTGTGTACTACCCGTAGTCCTTAGAACTTAACCTATAGATGATATATTTGGCATGGAATCTGTTATTTCACCCTCAGACTTGGAAGGATAAGGATAAGATTGAATCCTAAAGTGTTTACCATAGTAGTTTTCCTAGTAGGTGACAAGATTAAAATTGAGGTAGTCTGATTCTAGGTCATAGTGTTTGGTTTCTTTAATTTCCTTTTTAACAACCACAGTTGATGAAGCAGTTCTCTTTTCTTGGTTCACAAAATGTAAAGGTATTTGCGAACAGTTTTTGAAACAGATAATACTTGATTATTAGTAGATTCTCATTTTCTTTTCCCATAGACCAAGTCAAAATTCATTTCCCTTTTTCTAGTAAATTATATTTCCAGTGACTTTTTTCAAACTTCTAGAAACACAATATTTCTTATGTAGCAAAAGTTGTAAAATAGAAATTTTTTTTGTGTCAGTGTGTTAAAAATTAAGTTTTCTTTATTATATGAGCACTATGTAAGATAATACTTAAATGATAAATGCTATCATTTGCTCAACTTTCTCTTAAGGAGGCATATTTGTTGTAAAAGAATGTTGTTCTTTTGTTTTAGCTATTGCCTATGAAACACAAACACAAGACTCAGAGCCCATGTGGAGAAAGGGGGAGGGGGAGAGAGAAGGGGAGGGGGGTAGCTGGTGGCTTACTGAAAGCAGGAGAGAGGTGGGAGGTGGGGGATAGCAAGAGAAGAGAGAGTCGTGCTTGGAGCACTTGCTTTAAAAGGGAAACTGAGTCCCTGCGCAGGTAACTCGTGAGCAGCCATGAGGTTGGGATGACATGGCCATGAGCATCCCTCCCATGGTCAGGGGGCGGGGTCAGCAGACTACTGGTTTCCAACATTCCCACCTTTTAATATTATTAAAAAGGTGTTGGGGGGGGTTGGGTGTGGCAGGTCAGGGAAAAGGGATGTTGCGTTCTCAAGACTGCTTTCGCTGACTTGGGGCGGTGATCGTCTTAGGGGGGATTGAGAAAGCTGGGGTGCTGCCATGTCCTGGTAGCTGGTTGTTTCATTGCAGTCCTGAATGTATGTAACCCTGGCATCTTTTTGAGATCTGGCAAGATGTTAGCAGAGCAGAGGACGAGGTTAACTTTAAGAAAAAAAGTTTTTTTTTTCTTAGGCCCTGGTACTTGAGGGGAGAATTGTAAGATGAGGGAAGGGTTCCCAAGGTGAGGGAAGGGAGTCCTGGGACCAGGTTGAATATTTATTTGGAGTGAATCTGACCTGTTTGGATGAATCCCTGGAACTTACAAGAATCCTTTAAGTTTGTGAAAACATAAATATTAGGCACATTAGCATCATACTCATGTTAGAAACGATTTGGCTGAAAGAATTAACACATATACAACTGACAGATCTTTAGCATAATAAAAGCACCTTAATTTTGAGCTTGTAGTTACAGTTATGATCGAATAGTGGCATAGTATGGTGTTCAGTGCTCTGTCAGAGTTGGGTCAGTAGCTCATTAAAACTTTATTGATTAATGTTAAGAGTAATAACAGTAGCAACCTTAAAATATCTGTTTCTGAAATCTGTTTTGTAATAATTGGAGTCTTGGCTGATGCTTTAAGCTGACAAAGCTACCAGTCTTCAAAAGCATCAGAGTTCTTGAGAAGGATAAAATTTTACCTGAATGATTAGAGAGTAACAGAGATTTACTAGCTGGCAGCATGGACAGCCATCCCCAGGTCCTCCACTGTTGTTGAGTTAGAGGCTTTAAGGACATCTGCCTTCTGCTGATGGCATGAGACCTGTGGATTAGGAACTTTTGGAAGAATTACAAAGAACACTTGAATACTAAAATTAGCATTCTTTGGAGGGGGGACATGGGTTAAGACAGGCTTTCTCTGTATATCTCTGGCTGTCCTGTAACTCACTTTGTAGGCCAGGTTGGCCTCAAGATCCATGTGCCTCTGCCCCACAAATGGTGGGATTATAGACATATGCTAACACTACCCAGCCAAATTTGGCATTCTTAAGACAGACATAATTAAAGCTTGTTTACTTTTAGATTATAATTGTGTCTGATAACCCACATCTGATACGAATAATCATTCTAAGTTATTGTTGGTCTCTCACAATACTTACCCTGTACCATCTGTTTTCTTATTAAGGGTCCAAAGGGCGAAGCAGTTGGATCCATAACTCAACCCTTACCTAGCAGTTACTTGATTATCCGAGCAACTTCAGAGTCAGATGGTAAATACTTTTTGATGGATTGGCTCTCCTCTTTCAGGAATTACTTTACATATTACTTTGTGTTAATCTTGAAAGAAATCACTTTTTTTTTTTTTTTTTTTTTTGTAGAACACTTGAAACAAAATACAAAGCTAAATTCCTAGCTTTGTAGACAAAAGAACCCTTGATAGGAGGGACAAATGTGACTGGACAGTGTCTGCAGCTCAGATTTTCTCTCACTGTCCCCTGACACAGAAGAGCTTTGGGCTAATAGTTGTTTTGTAGTTTTTGCTTTTGGTTTTTTGTTTGTTTGTTTGTAGTAGTTCATTAAACACAATCATTTTAAGAGAGTTGTATTCACATTTGTGGAACACATAACACTGGTTTGATTTTATTTTACATAAGAAAGCAAAATACAAATAGCTTTCTAAACATCCCTCGCCTCCCCCCTCGTCCCCCCCATAGCCAGATACATACACACACACACACACACACACACACACTTGTGTGTATCCATATGTGTGTGTGTGTATACATATATATTTGTGTGTGCGTGTATGTATAAGTGATGGTAGATTTGTTCTTTACTGTCAAACTTTATAGTTTAAATTAGCTTGATGTAGAGTATCTTTACAACCTTAAAATACTAGATGATTACTGTTTATATTAAAATACAGACATGAATTTCAATGTGAAATGTTTTATATGATTTAATCTTCTGCATATCTTGAAACAAATACGTATGGATTTTAACACTATTTATATATATATATAATATATTTTATAATTTCACTGATAAAATTATAAATTATAAAAGAAAGCTATAAATTTTGACAGTCACAGCAGTTATTGATAGCATTGTATAGGTATTTTCTTGGCTTAATTTTTTGTGTTAAGCAAAATAACCAGGGTTCCAAAAGACAAGCGTTGCATGTTTTTTTCTGTATGTGAGATCTAAAGAAAACAGCAGAGACAATGTGAGAGTAAAAACAAATGTTAGGAGGAATCATTAGGAGGGGCGAGGTAAATGTAATCTCTATACATTAGAGTACATGTGAAAATGTCCCAGCAAAGCCTGTATTTGACCAGTGCACACTAACTAAATCTTTCATATATGCACATAGAGTGTTTGCCAAGCCTGGGGACATACCTGTTGTCAACCACGAAACATTATTTCAGTTAGTTTATAGTAGAAACATATTCTCTTCAGTATATTTTGTGTACCTCATTTGTTTGTAATTTTTTAAAAACTTAGTATTTAAAAAGCATGTATAAAAAGGATTACATTAAAATCCTGGAAATCTTTTATGTTTAATTAACTTTTCCAATGCTTGTTTCTCAAAGAAATATTAGTTTAAAGTAAGTGGGTTAAATTAAAAGAATACTGGTTTTCATTAATTGTCTTGCTTGTAAATCCATGTCCTTCTAGGAAGGTGCTGGATGGATGCCTTGGAGTTGGCTTTGAAATGTTCTAGTCTTCTTAAACGCACAATGATCAGGGAAGGGAAGGAACATGACCTGAGCATTTCCTCAGATAATACACACATGACATTATATGGTTTACTGCGTGCTAACAATCTCCACAGTGGTGACAACTTCCAGTAAGTAGCTGTTGCTGCTAATTTGATGATGCTTTTGGAGACCGTCCTGCTCACAAAATCAGTTGTTTCTACTACTTTAGTGTAATGTTGTATAGTGTTTAAATTTGCCTGTCTTATTATTATATAGCTTAAGGCCTTTAAAATTAGTTTATTTGCTATATATCTATCAGGTATAGAGTTTATCTTCTTTATCTTAGCCTGTGTGAATGACTCTTTTTTCAAGGTACAACTAAGCTGAGTATCTACTTTGTCCTTGTACATAGTGTTTCTTCCATTAAGAATGATTTCTGCTTCTTGCTGTCTCCTTCTGTCATAATCCCATTTCAAGATCATTTTGAATACTGTATCCCATGGGAAGCTTTATCACCTCAAAACAATGAGAAACATCTTCTCTTCCATTGTTCTTCTCTTAGCATGTTTTGGGAATGGCATTGGATTTTGCCTGCCATTTGGGAAGCATTTTTATGTTTTGGTTTGGTTTTTTGTGTGTATGAATGTTTTTCCTGCATGTAAGTTTGTACACCACATTCCTGCAGTGCCTTCAGGAGCCAGAAGAGGGCGGCAGTGCCCTGGGACAGTTACAGATGATGTGGGTGCTGGGAATTGAACCTGGGTCCTCTGTAAGAGGGGTCAGTTCTTTTAACTACTGAGCTGTCTCTCCAGGTCCTGTGAACACATTTTTAGTGAAAAATATAAATAACTGAATTGTGATTTTTGTCTCCTGAAGCATTCATTGTAGCTAATACTAACATCATATTTCTCTGGCAAAACAGACATGTATTGCACAGATATTTTGCAGGTGCTGGCATCTTTTTATTGCTTTACATAGAACAATCCCACCGTCCCCTCCTTTCATCATTTAAAGTTTCACTTTGGGGCTATGGGCTTATTTCTTTAGGCTGAAATTGTCACTCCCATTGATCCCTGCAATTTTCCCCCTCACAATGAAACCTATCAGGTAAATGTTAAATATATCTCAAAGCATGTTTTCCATCTTCTAAAAGGTCGTTTTGGGGGTGAGTTTGGAGCTCATTACTGTGGAAAGTCATTTACTAAGCCAAGAACTTGATGGTCTTGACTTGGTGTTCTTCAAAGCAAATGTGGTTGAGATCTTGCCTTCAGGAATAGTTGGTGGGTCGACCAAGCAAAAAGTAGTCTATATCCTTTTGTGAGAACATTAAAGCCCCAGGAGTAGAGAGGCAAGCACTCAAGTTTGTCATCTTTCATTGCAGACTTCCGTTTTAATTTTTTGTTCCTTTGATCACTGACCTGTGAAAGAATGGCAATATCGCCTGACAGGCGATAACGTAAACTAAAGATGACATAAACTAAACTAAGTAAAGCACTTAGTGTTGTTCTTTTGTTGCAGCTATTGTCTAAGAAACACAAACACGAGACTCAGCGCCCATGTGGAGTTTATTGAGAGAGAGAAAGGGGGGTAGCTGATGGCCAACTGAAAGCAGGGGGGGGTCAAACAAAGAGAGAAGGGGCCCCAGAGAGAGAGTGATGCGCTTGGCGTGCTTGCTTTAAAAGGGGGGCTTGCGCATGCGTAACCGAGCCCCCTGCACAGGCAGGTAAAGCTTGAGCAGCCAGGTAAAGCCTGAAGTAGGGATGACATGGTGTCCTGCCCATCATCAGGGGTGAGGTCAGGACACTGCTGGTTCCCAACATTCCCACCTCTTATTGTTATTAAAAGGGTGGGTGTTGGGCGTGGCCCAGCGGGGGGTGGGGGGTGTCAGGAGGCTGATGGTTCCCAACACTTAGAACTGTGCACAGCACATAGTAAATTTACAGTAAATGCTACATGTTCTTCTAATTTATGGGTATTCTTAGCCTCCTTCGTTCTTCCATGTAATTATTCTACTAAGGTTGAATGACAGTGAAATTGAAAGACAGCACTTTAAGGACCAAGATTTGTATTCTGATAAATCTGACAAAGAAAATGACCAAGAGCACGATGAGTCTGACAATGAAGTGATGGGGAAAAGTGAAGAGAGTGATACAGATACATCAGAAAGGCAAGATGACTCTTACATTGAACCTGAGCCTGTTGAGCCTTTAAAGGAGACCACCTATATGGAGCAGAGCCATGAAGAACTTGGAGAGGTGAGCACTTCTAGTGCCAGAGACTCTGGCTGACTTACTCTAGAAAATTTCCACACAGAATTACAGATATTATGGCCTGGCTTAATGTTTTCCCCAAGGTATATTTATATGCCACATGCTCATTCAAAGGTGTATTGTGAAATTTATTTATATTTATACTTCACCAAGAAACATATCCACATGCCAGTGTGGTCTGCTAAACTTCAAGTCTACATTTTCAAGTCTTTTTTTCAAAATAGGATATTACTTGATGTCATTGCCAGGTATAAAGTAAATTGGAGATAGCATAAATTTAAAACTTGTTTCTTATTATGAGTGCACAAAAGTAAACTATAAAAACAACAAACTACAAATCTGGGTATGGTGGCACATGCCTGTAATCTCAGCACTTGGGAGAATGAAGCAGGAAGTTTGCAAGTTTCACCACAGTCTGGGCTACCTTTGTCTCAATAGAAAAATAAATTTAACTGAACAAAGACATAATAGAATTTGGTTCTTGTGTATATGCTGTTATTTTGGTATTTCTTGTAGCTCTTCTTTTACGTTAGTAGCCTAGACTTTATTACCTAGATGGTTGTTGTGCATTTTCATAATGCTTGCAGTGGCCCTGGAAAGTTATGTTTTTATCATTCTCTGTCCTGTCTATGTGTCTAAGATAAATAAGATATTTCAGTGTGCTGTGTTACGGTTTGTTAAAGGCAGGTGAAGCTTCTCAAACGGAAACTGTGTCTGAAGAAAACAAAAGCCTTATCTGGACTCTGCTCAAACAAGTGCGTCCTGGCATGGACCTGTCCAGGGTGGTTCTTCCTACATTTATTTTGGAGCCCCGTTCTTTCCTGGACAAACTCTCAGATTACTACTATCATGCAGACTTCCTGTCAGAGTAAGTAGAGTCTTCTAGAAATGATCCCTACATAGGTTTAGAATGTCCCGAGAATGTACCAAAAGCCAGGCATGGTGGCATGCACTTGTGATCTCAGCAGCAGGGAGGTGGGGAAAGGTGGATTCCCCTGGGGCCCAGCAAGGCCAGGGAGAGACTCTGCCTAACAAACAAGGTAGGTAACACCCGGGGAAGAATGACACCTCTGAGGTCATCCTCTGGGGAATAGCAATCTTGTGCTCACCCTTCTATATTTCACCTGTTGCCACTGTTGTGGAGTCTTGTGGTGGTTTTCTGTGCTACTTAGCTTTGGCCCAGTGATTTGGTCTTAAGAATCTGCACCAATATCTATTGTCCATATCTGTTTTCAGTTGTAGTTATCAATTACACTAGTAAGCATTGAAAACATATAAGCTAAATTCATACCAAGAGATGATCGGTATGTTATAGGAAAGCTTTGCAAATGATGTAGTAGATAAGAGTATTAATTCTCCTAAGACTGTATGAGTTCTTGATGCCAGCATGGTGGTACACGTTTACGATCCTAGCACTCGAGAGAATTGCTGTGAGCCTGAGGCCAGCTAGGGCTTATAGCACGATTCATCCCTCCTCCCGCAATAAAAAGAAGTCCTAGCTAGCAAGCTATCTCTTAGAAATAGAGTAAAGATATCCAATAATCTACAGAAGATGGGAAGTGGGAAAAAGGAAATAGAGACAGTTCTTAAATGTGAACCTCATGCACAATAAGAAAAAGCAGATGAAGGCTGTAACAAGATAGTATTGCTCATACTTTTACACTTGTTCTGCTCTCTCTGTAGTTCTTTTCTTCATCTGTCTTGGGAAGTAATTCTCAGAATGGAAAGCTCATATGGTGAATTTCTAAGAGATGCTATTTTTACCAGTGGGGAGGTTATACCTTAAAGAAAATAATAAATAAACAAATGAATAAGAGAGGGCACAGTTTTCTGGCAGCATACATAGCTCCAAAGAATTGTGAGGCAACGAGCAGTTTTGAGCATTTCGATGCAGCTATGAGCAATAGCAGCTACCGCAGTCCCGTTGCTAGCTGGCCTCTCCATACTTTTCTTCTGCTTATGTGAACCACTCTCACAGAGTTGTCTCCACACACACCAACTGACGTACTCAAGACTGTCACACTTAATGTCCAGTATAGGTCAAGTTTGGCACATCTGCATATCAAAGGAAGAGATTCATAAAATGATAAAAAAGAAAAGCCACCAAGGTACACAGGAAATATAATTTATGACATTTTTTGTTTGTTTGTTTGTTTTGTTTTAATGGGACTGTTTATTTGTATTTGCTTATTTATATTTGAAGAAAACTTTGGAAGAAAGAATTGGTTTTTTTGTTTTATTTTTAGATTTTATTATTTTTAATATTATGTATTCTTTCACACCTGTAGAGGTTAGAAGATGGCATCAGGTCCTCTAGAGGTGTAGTTGTAGGTGGTTGTGAACCTTTTGACTTGGCTGCAGGAACCAAACTCAGGTCCTTTGCAAGAACAGTCTGCATTTGACCACTGAGCTCTCTTCTAAGAGTCTTTTAAAAGCAAGCCTGTATTAGTTCATTTTCTGTTGCTATGGCAAAATAGCAAGGGAAGAGTTTATAATAGACCTTGGTGACACGGGAGGGGGCGGGCATGCCAAGGAGCAGGCATTGTGGCAGGAGTAGGAAACAGTTCATCTCTGGTGCAAGCACAGAGCAGAGAGTAAACTGGAAGTAGGTCGAGGCTGTATGCTTCTCAAAGCCTGTCCCCGAGACATACTTCCTTCAGCAAAGCCACACCTCCTAAACTCTCCCAAGCAGTGCCCACCAAGTTAGGAAGCAGGTGTTCAAATGCAATAAACCTAGGTCTAGCTTCTGTCACCTTGCACCTCATCTTCAAAGTCAGATTCTACTGTCAGATGCCAGTGAAAGAAAGCCAATAAATAGCTACATTACAAACAAAAGTGGAAACAACTTGTCAGTAAAAGTCACTTCTTGGGGGTTAAGAGCACTGGCTGCTCTTCAAGAGGTCCTGAGTTCATTTCCCAGTACCCACATGGTGGCTCACAGCCATCAATAATGGGGTCTCATGCCCTCTTCTGGCATAAAGGCATACATGCAGACAGAGTACTTATATATAAGTATTTCTTTTTAAAGTCCCTCCGAATGTTCACAATCACTTCTTTCGTAGTTGCCATAATAGTCAAATGGTCAAGGAGGGAGGGAAGCTGGGTCATTGCTCCCTCAGATTTCTTCTGTACAGACTAGATATTTCTCTGGTAGTCTGTTCAGGCGGAAAGTCGGCTGCTAACACAACACAGGCAGGAAGAGTGAGGGCTATGTTTGGCAAAACCCTGTTGATGGACATGGAAATGCACAGGGAAGGGTGAGGGACTGTGACCGGGAAAACACTACTGGTGCAGTTTATCCAACTCTTCTTTCACACTTGCCACATGACACATCACCCTTGTAGCAGGGACACAAAGCCATGTAATCCTTGATCAGAAAGGCTGCCGTCAGCCCTCTGTCCTCTCCTCTGTGTACTGTTCGTTTCTAACACCAGCTGTTGAGATTATGGTAACCAGGTGTACAGTGGCTGACTAATGCTCCTCTGGTTAGGGGGCAGAAGGCCTGTAGTCAAACTATTGACTGGGCTTCAAGGCATCACGCATGCATGAATCTTGAAAATCTATGTTTGTTTTTATGGTCAAAAGAGTGTGGTTTCTTCTTCTGTTTCTGGTGCCTGTGGGAATCCCTAATCTTGGGGGACATGACAGCAGGTGACCTGAGCAGGGAGCTGAGAGACTGCATCTCCAGCCAACTGGAAAAGTGGGGAGTTGCAGAACTCCTTGTTAATCCAATATGCTGGTTTAGGACTTCCAAAAACATTTTCAGCAATATCCCGGGCAGTACAAAAAAGGATCAAAAAACTGGGATAAGGAACCAGATTAAAACAGAAAAGTGATTCTTTCCAGATTAATTTTCGTGTTTTTTTAATTATGTGTATATTTGTTGGTAGGGTGGGAATATTCACATGAATGCAGATAATCCACAGGTGCCAGAGGAGAGGATGGGAGCTGCAGTTGCAGTCAGTTGTGAGTTATTGGGCAGGAGGCTAGGGATGGACCTCTGTGTGAAATTCTCAGTTTCCAGCTGTGTGAAATCCTCACAGTTTCCAGCTGTGTGAAATCCTCACAGTTTCCAGCTGTGTGTCGTGGTAAGTGTGGAAGAGAATTTGTAGTTGGCATAAAATGATTATATTTACCGTTTTTGCTGTTTAGGGCTGCTCTTGAAGAAAATCCGTATTTCCGTTTGAAGAAGGTCGTGAAATGGTATTTGTCAGGATTCTATAAAAAGCCAAAGGTAGTGTTTATGTTTTGCTTTTTTATTGTGTGTGTGTGTGAAAATATTTGAGTGTCATGGTGCACATGTGAAGGTCAGTCCTGTCATTACGTTCGTGAGTCTTGGGGATCAGACGAGTCATGGGACTTGGAGGCAAGTGCCTTTACCTGCTGCACATGTCACTGCCCAAGCACACAGAAGCATTTCACATCCTGATCTTTTATTTTCTTAGTCATTACAATAGACTGATAGTGTTACCTAAGTAACATGTATGATAAAAAAGCATTTTTTGGTAGCAAGAGCCAAAACAGCCTTTCTATGTTCTGGTTCATCTACGCTATCCCAAGCAGTACAGTCAGAAAGCAAGAGTAAGGAATGCGTTTGAAGGAGCAGTGACAGGAAGAGATTATGAGAATAGAATAAAATGTTTTAATCTGGAAAGATGAACATCTAATGGAGGACAGCTACAACCAGCCAAAAATACCACCACTAACTTAATGACAGGCAGTCACTGTGTCCACAGAGAGGTGTGCTGTTAAGAAAGGAGGTCTCACCCTTCTCCATTAGGAGAACTATTGCATTTGCATTGTGCTGGTCAAGCAGTAAGTGAGAACTATCACATAGTAGAATTTTATGGGAAGAGCCTCAAAACAGAAATTAGAAAATTTGGTTTTCATTACTAAGAATATTATGAACTGTGTGTGTGAACCTAGACAGGCCACTTAAACTTTAAGCCTGTCTCAAAAGATGGAGTGATGGAGATGTTGACACACAAATTCCAATACTGGTTAAATACCAAAAAGAAATGGCATCCAAAAGATACTTGACCCCCATGTTCATTGCTGCACTATTTGTGGTAACCAAAATAGAGACCAGGTGCCGTCTCCAGCAGATGAATGTTGAACCAGTTGGTTGCCTTTTTTTTTTTTTGTTGTTTGTTGTTGTTGTTTTAAAGCAACCGTTGTTTTCTTGAGGCAACATCTTAGAGGAATGTCCTGCATCTCTAAGAGTTGCTTTTTTTATTGTTTTAGATTTTATCACTCTGAGATTTCACACATGTGTAATCTTACAGTATATTTGGGCCATTTTCGACCCCATTTATTTTTGAGTTCTTCTTGGTTTACTTGTTTTTATGTGTAATCTTTAGATTGTTTACCTGCATAAATTGCAGAATTTGTATTTAGAGCATATCTTGATTAAAGTTATATTTTTATTTCATGTAAATTTCATTTACTGTGAAGCATTATAAGGTGGTCTTCCAGATAAGACAACTTAATTTTAAACCTGTATTTGTAATTTTTAACTTGTAGGGTTGTTGTTGTTGTTGTTTGTTTAACTAGGGATTGAAGAAACCATATAATCCTATATAATTTTAAACCTGTATTTGTAATTTTTAACTTGTAGGGTTGTTGTTGTTGTTTTGTTTAACTAGGGATTGAAGAAACCATACAATCCTATACTTGGTGAGACTTTCCGTTGTTTATGGATTCATCCCAGGACAAACAGCAAAACGTTCTATATTGCAGAGCAGGTATGAGAAATGCTAACTTGGTAAATCACTGTTGTTTAGCTTCTTGTTAGGGAAGGTTTGATAAGCATTACTCCATACCACACTGATGAGCATTGCTGTCACAGCTATGATTGTTTCCCATGACCATCCATGGCTGTTGTGAAGATGATTCCGTTTCGCAGCATGTGGCCCCTCCATTTATTTTTTTTTTGTTTTTGTTTTTTCTTTTTTTCTTTTCTTTTTTTTTTTTTTTTTTTACAGCACAAACACTTTGTTACTCAGAACTTTGAGCACCTGTGTATGTGTGCTCATGCGTGAGAGGGTATGGGGAGGTGGGGGTGTAAGAGGGTCCTGATAGCTTCCTGCATAATAGTCTCCAGTTATAAATGCTATGCTATCATTCCCACACAAAACTCACTGATTCACACTCTGCCTTGGGGTGTGCATGCCAGGAGGTGGATTTCCTTGGAGACAGAAATTTGGACTGTAGTCATTAAAATTCATTCATTGCTTACCAACTGTTCCTTCTTACTCATTCTTAGATTTGAACTTTTGATGCTAGCATAACAGTATGCTTGTTTTGTTAAATGCCATGGTCTTTCCTGTGTTCAATAGGTGTCCCATCACCCACCAATATCTGCCTTCTATGTTAGTAACCGAAAAGATGGATTTTGCCTTAGTGGTAGTATCCTGGCTAAGTCCAAGTTTTATGGTGAGTTTTTTTCTTGTCCTAAACTGTGCTTTTCTAAAACGTAGTATTTTCTGTTAAGTTTTCATTTGTATTAATTAATGACAAATTAATTTTGTCATTATGGCAAGGAATTGCTGTCATTTAAGCATATTCAATCCTGACTCCTGTTTAATTCTTGCCCACTTAGAAGTAAGGCGTGTTGTGTCTGACTTCATCACACAGTGAGGGCCTGCGTGTCTCCCATGCATGAAGGGCTTCCTTTCTCTCTGCTTTCACCAGCTTGTTTAGTGCTGACTCCCTGTGCCTGGGGAAATGGATCTTTCTCTTTTAGTCTTTGTGCCTGGGTCAAATAACACAGTTAATGTTAATGAGTATGAGAAAGGAATATAGAGAATGTGGTTTTAGTAGGAAACCTTAGCACAGTGTCTTTGGCAATTCAGTGAAAACATAACCAAAACTGTATAGTGGTAGAATATATCTGTAAATGCTATTATTTGGCTTTCTAATTTTAAAGATATGTATAAACTTTGAAAATTCAGTTAAGGAATTTTAAACCTGAGAGAAAACAAACATAAGGGAGAAATAGAAAAGATAAAAGTAAATAGAAGTTTAAATTTTAATTAAGTGAGAAGGCAGAGTATGAAACTAGTCTGCACAGAAAATCTAAATCATAACTGCCTTTCACCAGGAGCGTGGCATGTGCCTTTCTTTTGGAAAGATGCTTCCCCACTTAATTTTCTTTTGATATTTCTTGTTGATGATACTCTTTCCCCCTCTAGCTTCAGTCCCCCGGACCCCAGCTACAGTGTAAGTGTCTGTAAGGTGTCATTGTTTACTGAGCGTAGGAGCAGGTTTATGTGCCGGTGTTCCTCTGCACTATGCTTTTTTTTTTCTTATGTGTTAGCACAACTTATGTGCACCAGGGCTGGATCTTTATAGTGTGGGAAAATCCATAATTAAAAAAAAAATCCTCATTGTTTTCTTTGAGTAAAGGCAACTGAGGAGAGGGTGTGTAACTAAGTAGCCTATTAGGCACATGGGGTCTCTCATGTTGGAATCTAGAATAGTTGATGTAGAGATAGGGGCAAGTCATGGTCATGCTTAAATGTTTGCGTAAATATGCACAACATTATTCCTAATGGTTCATGACTGATAAACAGAACCCAACATCAACTCCTATAGACCTGTTATAGGTATTGAATATTGATTATCAATTTTAAAAATGAATGCTTATTACGATAGCAGAGACAAATCTGAAAAATGTATGTTAGGTGAAATAAGCCAAATATGTTATGTATTTTATAATGCTCACTGGAATTGGCAGAAATACATTGATAAGAAACATCAGTGTTTCCCAACGATGATGGGGACTTTCGGGAGGTAGTTTAGATAGGTGTTTGTAGGATGTAGGTAGATAGGTAGGTTGGTAAGCAGGTAGATCTGTAGACCTGGGCCTTGTGCATGGTAAACAAGTGCTGCATTACTGAACTGCATTCCCATCCCTTAGTCATTTGAGATGGTCTATCTGTGTAGTTCGGGCTGATGCTGAAGCCCCAGCCCTGCTGTGTCCACCTCACAAAATGTTTATGCAGATATGTGCTAGTGTAATTATGACTCCTCTATGTGGTGCCACATACTGTCACGCTTAATGCTTAAAATAGTCCACTCATTGTATGTTAGTTACACTCCATCAAAGATGCAGAGGTTAAGGAAAGAAACGGGCCAATCATTGTATGTTAATTATACTCTAACATCAATGCAGAAAGGACAGAGGACAGAAAGACAGAGGACAAAGGAAAGAAAGGACAGAGACAAGCAAGAAGAAATTGCTATGGCATTTTATCACCTGGATTGTGCTGATTTTTAAATCATTAATAGATATAGAATAAATTATAAATATTTAAAACTTGAGACTTTTATGTGACTTAGAGAGCAATATTTTGATTCAGAAGAGACAAACTAAACTGTATAATGAAGCGGTATTTTGTTGACTATTGTATATGTTAGGAGTTTTTTCATTTGACTTTCCTAAACAAATACCAATCTAAGCCTTTTGGAAATACTTTTTTTATAAGATTAGGAATATGAATCAAATTATGTTTTAGTTATGAGGTGATGAGTATGTTTCAATACATGTATTGAGATATTTTAAAAATTTCTGCTGGAGGAATGTAGTTGATATCCCAAATTTACTTTGTTTTGAATTGTTTACATTAGTTTGTGAAACGTAATAATATTTTTTTTTTTTTTTTTAAAGGAAACTCATTATCTGCAATACTAGAGGGAGAGGCACGGTTAACTTTCTTGAATAGAGGTGAAGATTATGTAATGACAATGCCATATGCTCATTGTAAAGGTAAATATTGTCTATACTTATATCAGGTGTTATTTGGATTTTTTTATTTTAGTTTTGCTTTTTTTTTTTTTTTTTTTGGTGAGTAAATGTATGTGAATGGAATTTGTTATGTTTGGGTTTGAGGTTGTCAGACATACTTGTTTGAAAACTTTGGCCCATAGTTACTTGAGAGTATTGTTGTTTGCCGACTTCTATGGCAAATTAATTCACACATAATAGTCATACCTATTTTTGTGATATATACCTTGTAAGAAGTTTATAATAATGGAATTTCCTTGCATTCACCTCCTGTGACAGTTTTGAAATTAAATGAAACTATCTTTTCAGAATCTTTAAAAGTTATTTTAATGCACTCTTGAATTAACACCCTTTACAAAGTATAGCATGATACGTTTTTCTTTTTTAATAGTTTGTTTTTATTTTATGTTCATTGGTGTCTTGCCTGCATACATGTCTCTGAGAGGGTGTCAGAAACTCTGCAGCTGGAGTTACAGACAGGTGTGAGCTGCCTTGTGGGTGCTGGGGATTGAACCTGGGTCCTCTGAAAGAGCAGCCAGTGCTCTCAACTGCTGGGTCATCCAGCCCCATCTGCTATTCTTAAATGTATCAATCCTTTCAATGGTTTCCTTCGCTCTCATTTGACAGTTTCTTTTTATAATTTGGATTTTGGTCCCGTCTGAGGCTTCCTAGTGTTGAGATCACTGGTCTGTGCTTCAACGTCTAGCTTATATTTAGCAATAATCTAGCTAATGCTCAGAGCTTTGTATATAGTTCTTAAAATAGTAATGAAGTAAAATTCCTACAATTTCAAATGGATAAGAGTCTGTGTTTTTAATTTTAACTTTTTATTGATTCTTTGTTGATCTCACGTCATGTGTCCACATTCCACTCACCTTCTTGTCCCCCACTTCCATCCTTGTCCTTGTGACCTCTCCCTCAAAACATAATTTAAAAGTAACTCCCCCCAAAAAAAAACCAGGGAGCAAAAAACAAAACACACAAAAACATAGAAACAACCTCTCCCTCGAAACATAATTTAAAAGTAACCCCCGCCCAAAAAAAAACAGGGAGCAAAACACAAAACACACAAAAACAGAAACATGTAGGCATGGAAGCTGTAGTGACACAGTCTGCCCTTTAGTCCACGCATCTTTATTTGTAAGTGTTATTGCAATGAGTCACTGGTCTGGTTCGAGGCCTCTGGTCGTGCCACACTATGGATACCGGGTCCTCACCGGGACTCCTTGTGTCATGGAGAGCCTGTAGCTTAGGATCTGTGGGCCTGGCCCCTTCACGTCCTCCAGCGGTTCATACATGAGGTGGATGTTGGGGTGGGCTGCCTTGTAATCCTGACTCTGGGTGGTAGCTGAATTGGTCGGCCTGCCAGCCTTCCCTCATGGTCACCACCCAGGCGAGCTCTCCAGGACTGCCCCCAGCTAGCTCAGCCACTGCTCTCACACCCCTGTGGCCAGCTCTCCCTCACTCGCTCCAGGGCCAGCTCTACTGCTTTGCCCAGGTCAGGTGCAGGGCTGGCTCTCCAGATCGCTGTGCTCAGTGAGGGGCTGGGCCAGCTGCTCTCCCACCCATGTGACCCAGGGACCAGCTTTTTCCATCTGCAATAGGTGGTGAGGGGTAAGAGGCAATGGGGTGTCTGTCCCTCAACCGCACTACTGTGTGACAGACTGAGGCTAGCTCTGCCACTCCCGTCTTCAGGACTGATCACCTGCACCCCCACCAGCAGGGACATCTCTACTGTGCTGCCCTGGGGGGAGGTACAGGCTCCACTGTCTAGAGTGGGGCAGTTGGTGAAGGGCAATATCTTTCAGTTTTATATAATTTATTACATCAGTGCTCAACTAGCAATGAGGAATATTTTTCCTCACAGTAGTGTATTTCTCATAAAATAGGGAAAAATGAGATTAAAGCATAGGGAATTTTTAAAGTGAGATTGTCTATATGTTTTTCTATATTGCTATTTCATGAATTGTTTTATAAAGTAGGAGTTCTATGATCAAATAGTTATGAGAAACATTTCATAGTTTGTTTCCTCTCAGAAGTTACCATTGTGTGTTTACTTGTTAAAGGCTACCTCAGCCACCTAATTCAATGAAAATGCACTTGAACAAACCTGTTCAACTTCCTTTAATTTAGTGAGTTTTGACACAGAACCTATGTTTGTTATTGGCTTTTTTGTTTTGTTTACATAACAGACCTGAATTTGGTTGTTGTTATCTGTAGTAATCATATTCTATAAAGTGGCAACCATCACTGAATTAGCATGCATCAAACCCTGGTTTCTAGGGAAGGTAATGAGGTGACATTATCCTAGTGTCTCATCACAGTGTTTCCATCAGTTAGTGAACACATGACGTCACTCACCTCCTGCCATTGAACCATCAGCTAGCACTGGCTCACCTGAATGAAGCATAGCATGTATTCCTTGGCAAGGTCCTCAGAACCTTACACGTCAGAACGCTATACACAAGCAACACTTCATCATTGTGCTGGGTCAGCTTCCAACAGCTGATACATCGACAAAAGTGCGAAGCTCATGACCAGGATACCTGCTGAAGAGGGGCTGTTGTGTTTTGTTTTCAGTATGGGCGCTGAAGCAACACGGTGGGCTAGTTGTGCCTCAGTTTACTCCCACACACGTATCCCACACAGCACGGGGCACTGATCTGAGGTTTTACCTATGCAGTTAAAAATGTTTATTATGGGGCTGGAGAGATGGCTGAGTGCTCTTCCAGAGTTCCTGAGTTGAATTCCCAGCAACCACATGGTGGCTCATATTGGGATCTGTGCCCTTTTCTGGCATAAAATCATACATGCAGATGGAGCAATCATACACATAAAATAAATAAATAAAAATCTTTTTAATGTTTATTACATTTACTCGCTGTACAAATGTGGAGGTCCGAGTGTAACCTCTGGGAGGCAGACCGCCCTTCGCCTTGTGGTCCCTGCAATCCACCTCAGATTCTGAGGCGTGCCAGGAAGTGCTTTTTCATGCTGAGTCATCTCGCCATCTCATTGGCCCACCTCTGTACTTTAGTTTGTAAAAATACCAACTAAACAGGATATGAATATGCTCTTTTATGTTCTGAAACAAACTTTATGTCTATATTCCAAGTTTTTTTTTTTTTTTTAATTGAGTGAGGCAGTATGCCTCACTCACAGGTTTCTCCTAGAAAACATAGCAAATTATAGAACACTGCTATTTTATGTCAATGTCTCTGTCTGAACTGCTGTCGGTTTTCTTTTTCTTTAGGAATCCTTTATGGCACAATGACCCTGGAGCTTGGTGGGACTGTCAATATTACCTGTCAAAAGACTGGATACAGTGCAATACTTGAATTTAAGTTAAAGGTTGGTAAATGATGGTATCACCTGATTGAGAGGAAGCTGTGTTTAAATACTGATGAAAAAAATATAGATGTGTTGAGGAACATAACTAAATATAAAAACAGGACTTATCTCTGGTCAAAGAGAAATATATCCCAGGGCATTCTCTATGATTGGTACAGCCTGAAACAGCCTTAGAAGATAAAAGTTAACCTGAAAGACACCATTCCTATGGTTTTTAATTTTAATGATAAAACTTGCCACTGCAGAGGAAATGAGACTTTAAAACAGTGATTGCATTGAAATATATCTGTGAAGGAAAACACTGCTTTATAAAACCCCGGAAGGAAGATATGAATTGGGACTGCACAATTAACCATGTGCCTCATCAGATTTACATGCCAAAAATTTGGTCGGGGAATATTGGAGGTGGTTTATCTCTTACAAAATGCTGGACATCAGAAAATCTTGCAAAATATGAGAGTGATTCAGTTGAGACCTACGTGCCTACTTCTGAGTCTGATGCCCGAAAGGCCATGACTTTCACTTCTTGATAGCATGGACGCTTCAAGGTGCAGGAGGTCTTCCTTAGCAGCACAATGTCTCAGCAGCAAGCTCAGAGCTCAGTTGCCCTCCAGCCTAGTCTTAGAAGCCAGATTTACAGCATTTCCTCTATCTTCTATTGAAGTTCACCCCCACCCAGCCTCGGGGAGGAGGGACGATGCTGAAGCCTTCTCAGTAGGAGGCTGGTAGAGTCTTGTTGAAGAAAAGTGTGGGGCCAGAGAGGAAATGAGTAAGTACTGTTGAAGCAATCTTTGGAAAATTCTGTCTGCTTCAACAAAGGGGAGTTTAGGAATCTTTTCATGATGTCAATTATAATTTAGTACATTGTGTTCAGATAAAAAAAATAGGGACTATATTAATAGGTGTTGTTAATTGCTTCCATTGTTGGTGTTCCAATGACCAGATCCCCCCCTCTCTTTCTTCTTTCTTTCTTTCTTCCTTTCTTTTTTTGCTCTTTCTTCCCCCCCCCCCTCTCTTTCTCCCTCCCCTCCCTCCTCTCTCCCTCTCTCCCTTTCTCCCTCCCTCCCTTGTTTCTTTTTTTGGTTTTGGAGGCTGCCCTGGAACTAGCTCTTGTAGACCAGGCTGGTCTCAAACTCACAGAGATTTACCTGCCTCTGCCTCTGCCTCTGCCTCTGCCTTCCCAGAGCTGGGACTAAAGGTGAGCGTCCTCACCACCCTGCTGACCAAAGTCTCTTTCTGATGAAAATGGACTTATTTGATGCAGTGCCCTTTGCTTTGCCAGTTTTGACAAATGTGGACATACTGGTCTGAAAACCATGATGAAAGTGCTCTTAAACAGTTCCTCATGTCATTAAGCCTTGAAGCATTAAAACTGTGTGTGTGTGTGTCTAAGGAAAGACATTACCAAGAATAGTGTAATCCTGGCTGTTTTCAAAACCCTTTGTGTGTTTCCACATCGACAGGCTCAGTCCTAGTGGTCTTTATACCTGTGTGATCTTTTTGGATTATTTAAATTTCATTGTCTGTTTTTAGCTGTAATTTTCATAGTCACAATTCAGATTTATTTTTAGTAAAAGTTTCTAACTTAAATTTGAGTCAGAATTTCACTGTTTTTACTTTCAAGAATGTGATAACTATGTAATTTTTTATGTGTGGTTATCTACAATGTATGTAATATAAACTAAAATGCTGAATATTTTCTTTTTTTAAAAAAAGCCATTTTTAGGGAGTAGTGATTATGTTAATCAAATATCAGGAAAACTAAAATTGGGAAAAGAAGTCCTAGCTACTTTGGAAGGCCACTGGGTAAGTATTTTTATATACTAGTATTACAAAAAATAATTTTATCTGTTGGAGAAAAATAGACAATTATATTGTGAAGGCATTACAAAGTAAACTTCATCTTAAAAGCCAGTGTTCTGATATTTCTCAGTTGCCAGTGACACTATATTTTATGTTTTTAAACTCTTAAATGAGAGGAAGTAGCTATCATATGGCACTTACTGTGTACATTATTAGGAGTGTAACTCGTATTTGTCATTTAATACTTAGTTGAACTTCATGACGTTGGTACATTATTTAGTCTCTGTGTGTGCATGTACCATGACACATGTGGAAGACGGAGGACCACTGATGAGATTCTACCATGAGGGTTCCAGGAACCAAGCTCGGGTCATTGAGGCTGGTAGCAAGCACCTTCCCTAGCTGAGCCATATTCCTGACACATATATAAGATGTGTGCATTTGAAAAGGACAGAAACTAACACAGGGCATGTGTAGAGAGTCTCAGCTCTCTGAGGATTGATCCCAGGAACTGCCGGTGTAAGCACTCTCCTGGTTCCAGTTAGAGTCTTAGAGCCATGTTCCTTTGCAGGAAGATAGAAAGGTGCAGTAGACATAAAAGCAGTGGCTTTGATTTACTTCTCTGCCAATCTAGATTCTTATTTATGTAATGTCTTAGAAGGAGCTTACGTGACTGAGATGGATTTTTACTGTGAACACTAAGGATATGCTATTCTGTATTATAATAAGCAAAAAAAGCAGGGTGAAAAATGAAGCTAGATTTAGAGATTCAGCCAGTGGCTACATAGGTTCTGCAATTTTTTTTTTTTTTTTTTTTAATTTTTGTGTGTGAAAGTATATGAGAGCGTGACTGTGAGCGTGTAAGAGTGTGTGTGCTCTCCTCCCACCGTGTGGGTCGCAGGAGCTCATCTTCACATCACTCTTGCCTTTCCCCACAGAGTCATCTCCCTGGTCCCTGCGAAATGTTTGTTTTTGTTTTTTCGAGACAGGGTTTCTCTGTGTAACAGCTCTGGCTTTCCTAGATCTAGATCTAGCCCTGTAGACCAGGCTGGCCTCAAACTCCCGGAGATCTGCCTGCCTTTGCCTCCCTATTGCTGGGGCTTAATTGATTTTCTGTCTGAATATTATTTGGAACAATGACAAAGCTGTTTTTGTCATTTGTTTTATTTTGGGTCTCACGCTACAGCACTGGCTGGCCTCAAACTCAAAAGAGGTCTGCTTGCCTCTGCCTCCTGGGTGCTGGGATTGAAGGTGTGCACCACCACAGCTGGAAAAATTGATCTTCTAAAAACAAAAACGAAATGTCTAAGATTGTGTTCAATTTTTAATGCTAAGCGTCTTAGAATTTTTCAGTAATTTGATGGAAATTGTCCACAGCATCACTCCATGCTCTTCTGCCATAGTTGAAGCTGGAGGCTTTGCCTGTAATGAAACTTATAAAATCTCATAAACTTTCTATGTAGTCAGCCAACTTTTGTAATTGATTGGTATTATATATTTAAACTCCTATTTATACAAATGACAAAAAAAAATGGGACTTTGAGGAATGTACAGCAAGAAGAATTTATTAGGGTATTGGTGTAATTTGTAGTCCTCCTCTAAATGAAAATAACTATATTGGTATTTAATTGCTTTAAATACAGGATAGTGAAGTCTTCATTAATGACAAGAAGACCGATAACTCGGAGATTTTCTGGAATCCAACACCTGACATTAAGCAGTGGAGATTAACGAGGCACACTGTAAAATTTGAAGAGCAGGATGATTTTGAATCAGAGAAGTAAGTATACCATTTTTAGCTGACTTCATGGACTCAAGGAATATTTCGAATTACACAATAGTGTAGTCATACTATCCTGTCTGCTGTTGAGTTCATTCAGCAAGAGAGTTTGTCATTGGTGGGACTGAGAGCATTCCGTGTGTAACATAAGCATTTCACAGGTCGTCCTCTCTGTAGTAGCACAGAACTGAAATGGCCTGGTCTCCCTCTCCTACTGAAGAGTTCTCAATTTCTGTTTGCATAAATCATAGAACCCACTAATAGCTCTTAGTTTCTACCAGGCAGCTTTTCCTGGTCTGGTATTTGCCTGTGGAAAGGTGGTGTGGAGAGAAAAACGGCTACTTTTGTTCTGCCCTCTGATACAAGAATAATGCCACTCAATGTCCTGGTTTTCAAAGGACTTAAATTAATTGGGTGGTGCCATTGTTAATGCCATCATTTGTGTTATTAAGTCCTGAAGTTCTACCCAGAACTCTTAACACTTTTGGGTAAAACTGCTGTTTGCATTTCTTTGTGTTAAGAGTTCTGTGTAGACATTGCTTTACCATACCGTGGATACCTGTGGCCCTTACTCTGTGGCCCTGCTTCCACGAATCAAGTCTAAAGTCCTGTTTCAGGTGTACCCATCTGATGCCCCCTGTCCAAAGGGACCTGCAGCCATTTTTGATGTGTGTGTGTGTAATTCAACTTTTTTTTATACTTTTTAATAAGGGGTTTATGCCAAACAAAATGGCCTTCAGTTTGCTATGTAGCTGAGATTGACCTTGAACTATTATTACTGACTATTGCCTCTACTTACCAGGACTGGGACCATGGGCATCCTCTACTGAGTCCAGCTCAACATATTGTAAGGACAAGATAATAAAACTTAGAAAAGGAAACTTTTCCATTGGCTAAGTGATTGACAGAAAATTAACCTGTGTGTGATGAATTTCAGGGCCTGTTTTAGTTCTGACACATTGCCCTTTCAGACAGATGTGATCCAGATTCTCATGTAGCTGTTGAAAAAAAAAAAAAGCTAAATTTTTGTGGAGGAATCATGTTTCTCATGATGTATTTTGCTACATTGGTGGTTCTCAACAGTATTGGTGTACTTAAATCTAGGAAGCATTTAGCGTCTGTTCCCTGAGCTTGTTCCTAGAGACTGAATTTATGAGTTCACTGATAATTCTTGCAGCCAAGATCTCTGGTAGATCATCCTGAGGCCTGTGACCCCTAAGTAGTATCATCAGGATGACCTAACGAGCTGTTTTAATATAGATTACTTTGAGGACTTCCTCACTATGGTCCTATCACTCAGTCAGCACTTTTCACTGTGTGCTTAAGAACCCAGGTAATGAATTTCTCTTGCCGAAAAGAAATTAGCCTTCACTTAGTGGTGGTTGCCTCTTTAAGGCATTGGGTTCTGTTTCTTGACTCATTTCTGAGCATCTGAGCATAACATAAGCATTGTCAAAGCTCACAATCCACATTTTGCTCAACAAAAATAAAAATCTGTATAGATCTGACTGTCTGCTTTTTTTTAAAAAATATTATCTTTACATGTATATTATAGACTCTGGCAGCGAGTAACAAGAGCTATAAATGCCAAAGACCAAACAGAAGCTACTCAAGAAAAGTATGTTTTGGAAGAAGCTCAAAGGCAGGCTGCCAGAGATCGAAAAACAGCAAATGAAGAGTGGGCTTGTAAGCTATTTGAACTTGATCCACTCACAGGAGAATGGCACTATAGGTTTTCAGAGTAAGTAATTTAAATGTCAAATATAATAGCATAATTTATTGCCTTTATATTTCTAGTATATGTATTATCAACATATGAATTATGGTGAAGTATTAGTTCACAGAGTTTTTAGAAATTTATGTATATGTATGTGAGCTTTTTGAGTTTATGAGTACCGTGTGCATGCAGGAACCCATAAAAGTCAGAATAGGTGTCAGGCCCCTGGAACTGGACTAATGGATGATTATGAGCAATGAGTGTTGGGAACTGAACTCTGGCTCTCTGCAAGAGTAGTAGGTGATCGTAAACACTAAGTCACCTCTTCAGTGAGAAATTTTGTTTGTTTGTTTATCTACTTGAGGCAGGGTCTTGCTACATAGCTCAGGGTCTGGCTCTCCTGGAACTTACCTAGATCAGGCTGGCCTTGAACTTAAGAGTTTCGCCTGCCTCTGCCCAGTGCTGAGATTAAAGGCATGCACCACTATGCCTGGCTTCATGATGTGACATTTTAAATTTGTTGTTCTATCTTTTATTTTACTTATTTATTTCTATGGTAGTGGTTTATTTTCTAAATAAACTAAGAATCAGATTAGATGTAGACAAATCTTCAAATTAGAACAGTCTTAATGGAAATTACTTAATGAAAAATCTAATAAGAAGAAATTATATTCTTTAGTTATTAAATTTTTTTTTCTCCTCAGTACTCGGCCATGGGACCCACTTAATGATATGATTCAATTTGAAAAAGATGGTGTTATCCAGACCAAAGTGAGACATCGCACTCCAATGGTGTGTACCAAAAAAGTAGCTAGGTCCAGTATGCTTCTAAATTTTGTAAAGCTTTAGTATCCATGGTAATTACATTAAATTTTTTTAAATTTTAGGTAAGCAAAATGGTATAACAGGCAACTTCAAGCTGTGACACTCCAAGCACACACAAAAAAACAAAATCTATCACAAATATGCAACTATTGAAACATTTGTAGCTACTAAGAGAATGAAGGACCAAGGAGGTCTTTGAAGCAGTAGGAAGATATTATAGCACTGTAAGAGTCCTTGTCCCCCCCCCTTGCTGGGCACAGCTGCAGGCTTGTGAGGTCTCTGTGGTCCAGTGCACGTCTGTGACCGCACACATGCGCACATCCACCTCTCCGTGTTCATTGTGTGGTGTTCACTGTGGCCGGAGCAGAAAAGCACATCTATGCATAGACAAAACATAGTCTATCCATGTAATGGAATATTATTTATACATAAAAGTAATTAAATTCTGCTCTGTGCTACAGACATGGACAAACTCGAAAGGACAAATGTTCTTCAGTGTCCACTAGGCAGATTCCCAAAGTCAGAAAGTAGATTACAGGTTCGCAGCCACCTGAGGAAGAAAAGGGTGAGGAGTTACAGAGGAGTTACAGAATCTTGAAGATGAGTATACACCATTGTGAAATAATTACTACTAGCGGTTGTGTGTAGTACTTTTAAAATGGCAAAACTATTACATTGTCTCACTGTGTGGCTCTGGCTGGCCTGGATCGCAGTATGCAGGCCATCTGTCCTCTAACACAGAAACTGCCTGTGCCTCTGCTGAGACTCGTGTTCTGGTGAGGAGGTGGAGGCACATGAGACTTGCCCTTCCTTCCAAACAGACACTGTAGATCACAGTGAGCCCTCACCCACCCCTCAGTGTTGGTCCCATTTGTCATCTTGAGGACTCCAGTTCCCTAAGTAGGGTAGCCTGAACCCACAACCTGCCTTCTCAGTGTACAAGCCTGAACCCACAACCTGCCTTCTTAGTGTACAAGCCTGAACCCACAACCTGCCTTCTCAGTGTACAAGCCTGAACCCACAACCTGCCTTCTTAGTGTACACAGCCTGAACCCACAACCTGCCTTCTCAGTGTAGATCAAGCCTGAACCCACAACCTGCCTTCTTAGTGTAATCAAGCCTGAACCCACAACCTGCCTTCTCAGTGTAGCAAGCCTGAACCCACAACCTGCCTTCTCAGTGTACAAGCCTGAACCCACAACCTGCCTTCTTAGTGTAGATCAAGCCTGAACCCACAACCTGCCTTCTCACTGTAGTCAAGCCTGAGCCCACAACCTGCCTTCTTAGTGTACAAGCCTGAACCCACAACCTGCCTTCTTAGTGTAGATCACAGCCTGAACCCACAACCTGCCTTCTTAGTGTAATCAAGCCTGAGCCCACAACCCTGCCTTCTTAGTGTACAAGCCTGAACCCACAACCTGCCTTCTCAGTGTACAAGCCTGAACCCACAACCTGCCTTCTCAGTGTACAAGCCTGAACCCACAACCTGCCTTCTCAGTGTACAAGCCTGAGCCCACAACCTGCCTTCTCAGTGTACAAGCCTGAACCCACAACCTGCCTTCTTAGTGTACAAGCCTGAGCCCACAACCTGCCTTCTTAGTGTACAAGCCTGAGCCCACAACCTGCCTTCTCAGTGTACAAGCCTGAACCCACAACCTGCCTTCTTAGTGTACAAGCCTGAACCCACAACCTGCCTTCTCAGTGTACATTGTTCATGTGTATTTTTGGTGCATATATCTGGTTTTACACAATTATTCCAGGAATAACTAGGATACTTTTGTCAGATTGGTGACGTTACATATGAAGTTAAAGACATGTGGGCAGTGACTTTCTCTGTTTTCGAGCGTGCACACTGCCTACTGTGTGCTTCATTTCTCCTTTTGCATTTATTTGGGTTTTTAAGCTTGGTACTGGTGACTAGAATTACAAGCCTGTTATTATTCTACAGCTTATTTTCCACAGAAAATTTAATTCTAGTTAATTTCATACACATCTGAATCTTGTGCCTGAACACAGATGTTTTTAGTAAGTTTAGGTTTACTACAAAATAGTAGTGTATTTTCTGTTTGCCATAAACTACCTAATTATACCTGATATCATCCAGCGGAAAGTGTCCTAGCACTGAGAACAAGATGCTGCTGTTTAAAGCACTGGGGATGGTATGCAGCGCCTGGGGGTATATTTGTGTTTGTGCATGATAAGGTATCACTGGAAGAGCGTACGAGCCAGTAGCCATGGCACCTGCCCTGTGAAGGAGAGATGGTGTGTCTGGGTCAGGAGTGGAGGGAAATTACCTCCTACATTCTTTTTAGTCTTTGGGCCCAGTTAAAACCAACTAAGATGGTCGTTGCTAAGTGCAGCATATCTTACTTGTTAAATTTCATTAGGTCATTTGTGCTTTGATTGCTAAGCATCACTCCTGTTGGTGGTTTTGATGGTTGTGTGGGTGGTTTAGTTACAGTGTATAGTACAGACTCAAATCCCATAATATGATTTTTTCTTCAGGTTAGTGTTCCAAAAATGAAGCACAAACCAACAAGGCAACAGAAGAAAGTGGCCAAAGGCTATTCTTCCCCAGAACCCGACAACCAGGACTCATCTGGGAGCGAAGGTGAGGATACTTACCCCACACTGAGCAATGTTTAAAGCAATTTTTACTATGCTGTTTGGGATATGTAAATTGTTTTCAAATTAACTCAAGAATGTAAGAGTTTGTATGGAGACAGGAATTGGGTATGAATGGCGTTTGGATTATATAGATGATATAATACTATAATATTAATATTAGATATTATATAAGATAAAGGCATGGGAATGAAGAAAGGGAAATCGTGCAGATAAATGCTACAGTAGCAGTTCCTTTGGTTTTTCGGTGAAAATCTGTTGATTGAATTCAAGAAGCATATGTTAAGTTTTGAGTCAGTTCATGTTTCAGATGAGTTTCTCATTCCTAAAGTAACTATTAGTGTTGGGAGGCACCGAAAAGTGAGAATACAAATATGCAAAAACTCGTAGACTACTACTAGATTAAATCGTGTCTTGACCAAGTCAGATACTGTGTGAGCTGTCTTGAACTATATTAAGATACAATTAAGAAGGGATTAAAGTAACATCTTAGACATTGTTAGGAACTGAAAAAGAAGTTTTAAAAAATCTGCGTCAGACACAGTGTCTATGGGCAGGGAAGCTAATTCACCCACAAAGGCAACACTAGAGCAATAGTAACTATGAGGACACAGAGGCTAAGTGATGAGGGGCTTAAAAGAAAGGGAGCTCACTCTGGTGGAAGGTTCTTGGAAGACACCTTGGACTTAGTAGACTCTCCAGTGACTTGCTACCCTAGGCCTGGGACATGTAGCACAGTGATGTGGTTGATAGCAGAAAGAAAATGCTACAGGGCTGCTGTCACCTTACAACAACGGAGACTAAACAGGAACTCTGAGCCTTTGCACCTCTTAACCTGTGCAAGGTCACAGAGCCCCGTAGGACGGGTATGTGGGGTGGTACCTGTTGTAGAGGTATTAACTCTTTAATTGGGTTTGTTGACCACTTCATGCCTTACAGCTGTGCGGAATTGGGCGATTCTGTTAACCTTAGTTTAAAAAGAGAGACCTTGAGAGAGGGTGCTGAGCACAGTTAGAAAGGGAATGAAGTTGGCAACAGCACTACAAGTTGTAAGGTGCTCACAGAGCTGAGTTCTTCAGATCGGTGCCTGCGGCTGAGGGAGAAGAGAAGTATTAGTGCCCCAAAATTAATACAGATTTTAAATGATTTTTTGCCTGTTTTAATGAATTAATAAAACTGATTCCACAAGTTAAATAATTTGTAACTACTCTGTGCAGTTTTCCAGTTTTGATTGGGTCTGTTTGAGACTTTAAAAACACAGAATATTTATTTTGTTAATCTGTAGGCCATCCAAACCATGCCTAGAAAACATTTTGTTATACAAGTCATTAAATTCAACTATAGACTGTGACTGTAACTTCATTCTAAATGTCTTTTTTAGCTTGTTCTGTAAAACCAAGTACACGAAGAAAGAAGGGGATAGACCTGGGAGATATTCAAAGTTCCATTGAGTCTATAAAACAAACACAGGAAGAAATTAAAAGGTAATACATCTGACAGTAACTATTTGTTTGAGTCCAGAGGAGTAACAGGAAATCATGCAAACGTTACATTTTTATAACACTGCTAATGTTTAAAAATAGAGTCCTGCAGGGCCTCTGTCACCTGAAGTCTGAAGCTCACAGAATTCCTCCCTCAGGGAGCTACTGGGGGAGATGGACTTCAGAGACCCTTCTCTCTGGGGGTAGAATGGTTTCCTGCTCATAGCATGCTAGGAACATAGCTATAGTCTCTGGGAAAGCTGACAGACCTGCTTGTTCATGCAGTCCCCTTTGTGCATGGCTGGTGTGCAATTGTAACGTGTGTCTTCGTACAGTAACTGAAATACCTGCATAGTCACTGCCCTGAGACCGGGACTCTTCACATGTGCGTGCACACACGCACGCGCACACACACACACACACTCACACTCACTCACACACACACACACACACCACTTCATGATCTAGCACCTAACAGTTATTAACACTTAGCTGAGGATTCTAGAGGAAAGGCGTTCCTGTCCTAGGGGGGTGAGAGGGAGGCATTCTGCCTCAAAAAAGAGAGGCAGGAAAGAAAGCCTTGGCTCATCCCATCCATTAGAATACTTTCAAATGTCACCTTCTTGTTATGCTTCTGATCATTGACCCTGACCTGTACATGAGCTTGCCTGACTTTCCCTAGCCTCCTTTGCAGTGCCCTGTAGAGTTGTGCCTGTGAATGCTGTTGGCTCCTTCAGAGCAGACATGGGTACCTTGGGTATCATCAGCCTTAATCAGACCTTAAACCACATTATATAATTATATGTATAAACCTAGTTGGTTGCATTTGCCTCCTTTTTTTCATAGCACAATTTGAAAAAAAGATTGGAATTTCATTACTAAATTTCCATTTTTGTAGCATCAAAAAGGCTATTGGGTATTCTTCAATTTGAGAGTATTAGGAAATCTGATACAATTTTTTTTCCCTGAAGAATTTGGAATTTTTACTCTACTCTTGTCTCTCAATAAAAGGATAAAAGAAATTTAGCCAACTAAAGAGCAAATACTTTCCTTAAAGCCACTGTTGTAACAGAGATGATAATATATTCTATATCTATTAAACTGTGATGATTATATTTAATATGTCCTGAAGTAATGTGCTTGATGTAGGTACCTAAAAGCACTTCCTGAGTGCTGGCAGTCTCGAGTCTTGATAGAGTAGTAATTGAAGTACTTACTAGAGGTAATTAGACATTTTGTGACAAGATAATAATGACATTTTGTGCTAACATTTCTGAAAAATAACTATCATTTATTGTTGCTCATTTTGTAGAAATATTATGGCTCTTCGAAATCATTTACTTTCAAGTGCACCTGCTACAGATTATTTTCTGCAACAGAAAGACTACTTCGTCATTTTCCTTCTGATTTTACTTCAAGTCATAATAAACTTTATATTCAAGTAGAAGTTCTCAACAGTTGAATCACTGAACTAGACAGATGGAATTTGGCCTGGGACCGGTGTGCACATTGATTTGCACTCTAGTAAAGCATCACAGCATTTCTAAATCAACAGGGCAGGAGATAAGTGTGCAAGTGTCTGCCTACTTTTCATGTCTTTATCCTTAGCCCAAAACAAGAGCTGTTCTGCTTGGTTATTAAAATTGGCTATGTGGTAAGTGCCAGAACACTTTGTGAGACTGTGCCTACATGTGAGCATGATAAATCCACATGTGTACACAAGAACTCTTACCTGACAGTAGTTTCTGTGTTCTGCCGTATGTTATGAAAAACTCTGATACCACTGTTCATAACGAAAATGCCATTACTGTTATAAATACATGTATAGTCGGCTGTTTTCTTTACAAGACTGGCATACAACTTTTATTAAGAAATTATATTGGAGAAAGGGTAGATTATAGACATAGTATGACTTGTTCAACACATTATACTGTTAAAAGCACCTTTAAGGTATGTAGCTCAGTTGTCTTAGAAACACCAAGAGAAAAGTGAGTGGTCAGAATTAATATATTGTGAGAAACAGGTAGAAAGTTTTTAAGAGTTAATGCAAAATTTTCTCACCCCTAGGATTTAATGTTACAGATGTAGATGTATCCATACTTAGGTGTATATCAATAGTAAAGACTGATGTGCAGCTACACGGATGTGTATGTTACAATCCCACCTTAGCACTTGCTGACAAGCGGTCAAGTTGTTTGCCATCCTTTCCTGGTTTGGTTAAGTCAGCTGTGTCTAGGACATCGTCCAGACATTAGTGTTTACAGGGTATGTGAAATTCTGATAATTTGATGTTTTCATTCTGAGAAACATTTTAGCATTCATTTTGACATTAGAGTGCTCAATGAGTAAATAGAAAACTTCTCATATTTTACTTCAAAAGCCAAAAAAAAAAAAAATAATAACACAGTAAGATAAGACACTGCAGTGGCCTTTCCTTTGAGAACATTACAATCAATTTGGTTAAATGTGCAATAAGTTGAGCCTTTGAGAATACTCAGTTACAAAGTGTTCTATCACCTTCCACGGCCCTGTGGCAAGCCACAGCTCTGTACAAGTCCTTCTGCTCAGGCTCAGCCAAGTTTCATTACTGAGAGTTTTCACCTGTTTCTTCAGTTTCATGTTTTGACTTCATATTGTTGTCAAAAACACTTCTTTAAAAGGTAATTAAGTTTTGGAACATGTCATAAAATTTAGATTCCTCTAAACTATAGGTTTCAGGGAGGTTTGTACAGTGAAAGGCCTGTTGGCCTGGCTCACCTGCCTTCAGCTAAAGGGGAGACTGAGGCACAAGTCAGTGCTGTGTGGCGAGTACAAAGCCAAGAGATTGCTGATACGGTGCTGAAACCACATATAGCTATCTTCAGTACCACAGGTCCCCACGAAAAGCCATCCCCACATGGTGTCAGCAAAACAATGCTGTATTTCATATGAAAATATCTGAAACTTTTAACAGCAGAGACAAAAGGTGTACCTGTATCCAGTGTTTCATTATTCTGAAGTTTTGGGTTATTTCATATTTGTCAATATATTTTTTGTATTCTTATTCTACTACCAATATTATGCTCAACTGCCTATTAGTGATGTGATATTTTTTAAATATAGTACAACTTGATCTTTATATGATTTTAAATTAGTATTAATTTATATTATATATAACTTAATTGGTTGATCACTAAAAGTTGTTTCACGTTAAGCCCTGAAATGTTAAATTGTCGGTGACCTGCCTTAGGGCTCTGTCTTACGCCTTCACACTGTTTCATATGGTCGGAACAGTACTTTATTTGTGCTGATATCTGAGACTGGAAAGGTGGTCATTTTGTTGTTCTCAATTTCACTTCAGAGCTGATGTTAATGGGTCCTTACCCAAAGAGTCAGAAATTAAATGAACAGGGTGACTGTTTCTTATACACTAAAGGCTTATGTTCAATTGAATGTTCTCATGCACCTGACTGTATGAGTTTCTTTCTGTAAGCTGAACACAAAACTCAGGAATTGGTGGATTCATATGTAAGTCCTTTAAACAATGTATAATTGACCTTGAGTTTGGTCAGACTGTGTGACTTGACTTTGATCATTCTGAGAGTTATCTTTCTTCATAAATGGATTCACAATGTGTGTGACTCACCGTTCCAAACTGTCTGAAAACTTCACGTGGTTTATCGAGTTTTGTGACTCCATGGCCAGCTTTCTTTATCTAAAACCTTAACTTCTCGCGTGAAAATTTAGATGAGTAATAATAATTATTGATATTTTCATTTTTCAGTTGTTAAATGTCTTTAGGTGTCTCCCAATTAGTAAGATGTTGCTGGCTAGTGAAAGATAGTAATAGGCATATGAGATGTTAATATGCTTTAGCAATAGATATTTAACTTGTCATTCTTACTGCTACTTTATTTTTTTTATTTTATTTTTTTTTATGACTTAGAAAGGTACAGTGGTAATCTTTGTCACGGCTCAGTTGACAACTGCATTCCCTTGAAAGCTGGCCCTGTAAGATACAATCCTCATTTCTTAGCTCATGTTTCTGTGCCTTTAAGGAAATATTTTTGTTTTGTGTTACAGAACTATAATATGGTGTTCAAAGTGTTTGTAAGCTTATTTGTCATAAAAGGGTCATTTCTCTGTCACTTTATTTCCTTTTATAGAGCTGAAGAATATGTAAACAGTAATGCTGTACTTTTATAAGGGTTTGTCTGGTTACCTACTTCAAATATATTCTTACTCAGACATCATTAAAGTAAACTTGTCAGATTATTCTGAGTATTGTAAACAGTGCCTTTTTGATGGAAATCACACTGTTTTGGGTGTCAACTTGTGCCATATTCACAGAATTCTGTGGAAGGCAGCTTTAACTTTTTGAAGAATATCTTCATCAAAATTTTAAAAACAAATGTGTAAAATTTCATCTTTTTCAGTGTTTGGCATTTCTAGTCAGCAGTAAATAGTTTTGTTTTGCATTTTTGTCTTATCTACAGGGATGATGGCATAAGATGAGCCATACATGAGTCTGCAGATTATTTTGGATTATGTTAAAAATAAAGAATTCATGTTTATATCAAATTTTCCAATTTGACCTATGGTGTGGGGAAACCTCCCATAATTCAGTAAGTTTACATTTTAACCTCTTGCTTATCTGGCTAAGTGTATAAAGAGATTCTTTAAAATGTATAACCTGCTACCACTGCATAATTTGGTTTCTTTTTGTTACATATTTTGTGGGTTTAGTATATCCACTTTTTGTTACTATTATACTATTTTGTTACAGCTTTTAATTGAACATGGACTGTTAAAATTGTACAGGACCAGTGTCTTATTAATAAGATTAACATATTTAGTGAGAGCCACAGGAAAACCTTGACGAAAATGAATGTGTCTGTACTTCATGGAGTGTTCAGAAAAATTAGCCTCTTCATTTATCATGAAAATTATTTTAATACTATAATATTAAAATTCTTTATTTGAAAAAATGCCATGAGACATTTGAATGATGAGCCACAGACCTTCAGTTGGATTTATTTTCACTTTTTGGCATGTTAAGTACACATTTAATTTTAAATACATCAGTGAATGGCTGTGTATAAAGTCAAGCACTACCACTGGTCAGTTTTGTATGATAGGATACAAGTGTGTTGTTACCTGCAGTGTAAGTATAGCACACTGTTGAATTCTCTTAAGGTGCATAGTAAATGTATAGATAGTCACAGGCGGTTTTGTAATGTATACATTTCTAATCTATTATTCCTAACCTGGTATGTTTGCAGAGAGAAAGGAATTTTTCTAATGATCTGTAAAATTATGTTAACTTCTATAAGTAGGTATTCCAAATAAACTTTTTAAAAAGCAGTCTGTGATTCAATGACTCCTGATATGATGTACTAACTAAATTAATCATCTCATTTATTTTGCTTTGTTTTGAGAATGTGTGTGCAAAAGATCCCTATACAGGCTTGACAGGGATTTAACAAAATCCCTAATGTATGTTTTACTTGGTACTTTATTTCTTCTTTCTTAAATAAGTGGAAATTATACCTAATTCATACATGATAGGTGAGGCCCCGGGTGTTTTCAATGGCCCCAAGAACTACACAGTAAGAATGAAAGCATACCCAGGCAGTGGTAGTGCATGCCTTTAATCTCAGCACTCGGAAGAGGCAGGTGGATCTCTGTGAGTTCCAGACAAGCCTGTTCTCCAGAGTAAGTTCCAGGATGGCCTCCAAAGCCACAAAGAAACCCTGTCTCAAAACAAAACAAAAAAACCAAGAAAGCACAGTCTTTCTGAAAAGGTAAAAACATTTTGAACCATGTCTGCACAGTGTTGCAGTAAAACCTTGATTGCAGCATTTAAATGTTTGAAATAACCCCCTTCTTGAGTCTGTATTAAGGTAATGTTAAGCAGTGAGTGCAACTGCAACAGGAAAAAGCATTACCATTAAACATTGATGTATTTTCCCCTCCAGTCTGCCTGTTAGCAAGGAGTCCACACCTAATAAATCTCAGATAAGATCCAGGAAAGTTTAACCCTTGATTTCCTCCTTTCTCCCCATTCCAGCTAACCTCTCAGAATCCACTTGCTTCTTCTAGAAATAACTGAACCTACAATGTTCTGTGTTGCGTGGGAATATGGAGTAGGGTAAAACCTGTCAGTGTTAAAACATCAGTGTTGGAAGATCACTGTCCAGCTAATATTGGCATGCTCATTCTGCATTCCTTTGAATATAACTAAGCATTGTGGCTTAGTTGGAAAGGGATTCTAGCCAAAGAGTACTTACTGAGTGTTACAGCTGGGACGGAAGGGTGTTCTGGCAATCGGGGGCAAAAGAATACCACAGCTCACAGCCCTGCTCCAGAGTAGCAGCTCTGCTCCGGCAGGGAGGACTTCCCCAGGGAAGTGTTTTTTGACTGGCCCTTTTTCCCTATAGCCAGGAGTGATGGTTCACCATAAGAATAGTGTAAGTAAATGAAATACTTGACTGTATGTGCTCCGTGTTAGAAACTGTACAAAGTACTTTCTAGTGTACCTTCCTCAGAACTTTGATTTTTTTTTTTCGGTGTGTTATCTTTTTTTTGGGGGGGGGTAAACTGGAAATTATATATATAAATATATATATATAATTATATATATATATATATATATTTTTTTTTTTTGAGGAAAGCAGAGACTGTGAATGTCACCAATGATTGACTGGAAGGACCTCCTCCTCAGCTATGAATTCAGAGTTCATGCGCTCCCTGAAGCCTGTGTTTTAATATAAAACATTTCTTTTATGGGGCTGTATACAGTACACATATTTAACTCACCTATGTGAATAAAGGGCAAACTTTATTATTTCTGCTGAAGAGGTTAAACTAGTTGGGATGTCTTCAATGCCTGAACGCAAGGAAGAGAGCACAGCCCAGCGGGGGTGGGGTGGTGGGGTGGGGGTGAGTGTGTGTGTGTCTGTGTGTGTGTCTGTGTGGGTCTGTGTGTGTGTCTGTGTGGGTCTGTGTGTGTGTCTGTGTGTGTGTGTGTCTGTGTGTGTGTGTGTCTGTGTGTGTCCGCGTCCATGTGCGTGAAGGCAACGAGAGAATGCACGGTTTGGGCCCTGTGGGCTTAAACCTGTGGTAGAGAGACGAGGGCAGCCCCAATCCCTCCACCCCAGCCTCTAAGGCTGCAGACCTCGGGGGCGTGGCCAGGGACGCCCGCAGGGCGCGGCTCAGGACGGCGCCCGGAGACCCCGCCTCCACCCCAGTCTCCGTCCCCGCCTGCCGGGCGGAGCGCTGGGGACGCGCCACACGCCGCAACGGCCAATCCACGCGAGCGGTGCGCCTGAACTTCCGGCCTCCTCCACGCCCCTTCCGGCCCCGCCCTCCAGCGGCTTTGACCGTCGCCCTCTGCAGCGCCGGAGCGGCTCCCGCGATCCTGGGTGCATGGCGTCCTTGGGGTCGGTGACCGCGGCTCTGCGGGTGGCTGAGGTGCTGGAAGCCATCGCGAGCCGCTGCGTGGGGCCCGAGGGCGGGCAAGTGTTGTGTACGAAGCCCACCGGCGAGGTGCTGCTGAGCAGGGATGGAGGCCGCCTCCTGGAGGCGCTGCACTTAGAGCATCCCTTAGCCAGGTACCTCGCGCCACCTGCCGTGCGCCAGGCCCGCACTCTCCCTCTACCGCTCCCGACCTGGAAGGGAAAATAAAAAGATCTTGTGAGGCCAGTGTAGACTTCGATAAGGATGCTGCCCAAACTAGTCCAGAGCCCCAAACTTCATCAACTGCCTGGAACATTTCTCTTTTCCCTTCCCTGGCACCTTAGAATAGAACAAAGTATCTTAGAAAAGTAAAAAAAGTAAAGATAAGGCTGTGTGTCAAAAAGACGATAGTCTTTGTGTCTGTAGCTATGAAAACATGGGTTTAACTTGGCACCAACATGGAAAATCTGAGTTACTTTTTTCCCCCCCTCTCCCTATACAGGATGATAGTGTCATGTGTTTCCAGACACCTTAAAGAAACAGGAGATGGTGCTAAAACGTTTATTATTTTTCTTTGCCATTTACTCAGAGGACTTGATGCAATCAGAGAAAAAGATTCATTCACTTCTGAAAATACTCAGACCCACGAAAGACATTGGAAAAACTGTTGCCGGTGGAAATCTATTTCCCAGGCCCTACTGACGTTTCAGACACAAATACTGGATTGTGTTGTGGATCAGTATTTAAGCAGGCACTATCTGTCTGTCTTTGCTTCGTCTGCTAAGGGAAGGACACTGTGCAGGCGCTCTTTAGAGTCACTCCTGGAAGCATACCTTTGTGGGAGAGTGGGAAGGAACAATCACAGGTTCATTTCACAGTTGATGTGTGACTACATTTTCAAGTGCACGGCCTGTGAAAGTGCGATCGAAGTATTCGCGTTGGTGGACAACTGTTTCCTCGAGTTGAGTGTTGGTGTGACAGGCCTTCCTGTTCCGGATTCTAGAGTTGTAGATGGCCTGGTGCTTCACCGAGACTTCTCTGTGTATTGTCCAGCAGATGGGGACATAAGAATGGTGATGGTAACAGAAGTCCTCCAGCCTCTGTTTTCATCGCCCAAATCAGAGTTTATTGTAGATTCCAAAGCGCAGTTTCAGGCCTCTCAGCGTTGGATCGTGGAAAGGGCAAAAGCAGTAATGAAGCATTTGCATAGTCAGAACATAAAACTGATCCTGTCCAGCGTGAAACAGCCAGACCTAGTTATTCATTGTGCAAGGCTCCATAGCATTTCTGTGGTGGAGTGCTTGTCATCTGAAGAGGTTTCTCTTGTCCAGAGAATCACTGGCCTTCCTTCTTATGTTCTACCACAGGTCCCTTCACAGGGTGACATTTCTGATACGACTTTGGTAAAGTTTTGTAAACCCCTCATCCTGAGATCCAAGAGGTATGTTCATCTTGGCTTGATTAGCACATGTGGGTTTATGCCTCACTGTGTGGTCCTTTGTGGACCGGTTCTCGGTCTTGTTCAGCAACACCAGCATGCATTCCATGGAGCTTTTAAGATGCTTAGGCAGTTGTTTACTGACCTTGACCTAAAGTATGCCATACAAGCCAACGACCAGTGTCACTCAAGTCCTCTTGCTTATAACAACAACAGAGAATGTAGTCACCTACCAGAGATTGGTAAGTATCAGGACACAACAGTAAAGAGTGAAAATAAATTAGAAAACACTCAAACACATTTAAAAATATATTCAAATGTGATGGCTTCAGATACAGAATTAAAAACACACTTGCCATGGTCTGCACAAAAGGGGACACCAATAGATACATCTCAAACCAATGGAATACTGAACTGCTTGTCTCCAGAAAACAACTGGAAAACCGATGACTGTGAACTGTTCATTGAGAGTAATTCCACCAGAAATCCTGCAGCAGAAGACACTAGAACAGAAATAATTCCTCATGAAAATGTACAGGCCACAGATAATCCTAGAAAAGAATACACATTGCCATTGATATACAAGTCACTAGAAGCATGTACTTTCCAGGGCTATTGCTCATCAACTATTCCAGCAGGCAGCGTTCTGCCAGTGGGTGGTAACTTTGAGATCTTGTTGCATTACTATCTTCTCAACTATGCGAAACAGTGCCGGCGATCAGCTGAAGCCACAGTCAGTACGTTAATGGCTAATGCACTTTTAGGCCTTCCTAAAATCCTTTACAAGCCTAAGAAGGGGAGGGACAACTTCCCACAAATACATTTGCGATCTCTCCATGCACTGCAAACCAGCCAACCCATGGTAAGTGGTCAGTCAGGCTTGGAGCCAGTAGCTGGTAAGTACCAGTTAATAGTGTCAGTTATTCAGTGTTTGGCAGAAATACTGACCGTTGATTTAATAATCAATATCAAGAGACAGCCTCAGAAAGTTTGTGAACAAGATTCGGATGATGAACTTGAACACTAAGCTTTTTGTTGCACAGACTTTGAATCTGGGGCCAGGGAGAAGGCAAACAGAGGACCTGTGTTCAGTGCCCAGGGCCCAGTGGGCGGGAGAAGAGAATGGAGTTCAGAGGATCGTTCTGTATCCTACAATCACATTCACAGATGCAAGCACTAAACATTAGGGAAAAGATGTATTCAACTCAAGCTAAAAATTGAAACAGGCTTCTGGCTGACTCTGAAGTCAATCCAGTCCTCACCCTAAATCCACTGAAGCCACCTGACCATCCAGACACAAATAGCAGCTCTGTGTAACCAAACCTGGGTAAATATGTTCTCTCCTGTGGTACATATCCGTCTCAGGCCTGTGTTGGTCTGTGCCTAAGGGGCATGTCTGTATTTCCTTTTTCTGTATTTCTTCCCACTGCATTTTCTTGCACACTCTATTTCATAGTCATGTAATCTCCTGACTTGAAAGACATCTCCTGATGCCAGCTCACATTGTTTATGAATATGAATATAAAATGTTAAGGTTTTACTTAAAATAGTTTTTATGGGGGTGAAATCTGTAAAACAGTAAATAAAAAGTCAAATCTCTGTAAAAGCATATAAATTGTGTGTCATTTGGTTTATTTCTATTGAAACAGTCGGTTGGGGTCTGGGGAGATGGCTCAGCAGGTAAAGCACTTGGGTCCCTGGCCTGGCACCCTGAGTTTGAAGGGGAGAACCAATTCCACGTGTTGCATGCACAGGAGAATAGTAAATTTTTGAAATCTGCACCAGGAAAGATGGGAAACTGGTGCTTTACATTTTCTCCTGGCTCCTAAACTCAGAAGGATTTAATGCAGTTGCTAGTATTTATTAATTTGGGTGCATTGCCAGAGTTCAATAACAACTAACTTGACAGTTATTTCTAGTGTGAATTGACAAGTAGCCCAATGTCACTTTATGAGCTTCTGAGAGTGCAGACTGCCGTACTGTGCTGCTACAGCCATCAATAAGAACAGTGTCTTCTGCTTTTAGTAATCCTCTGTAACACCCAAAACCACGTTTTGTTTACACCAAGTGTTTAAATGTGCTTGTTTAAAAGTGCTTGTTAGGTAACACAGTGTTATCACACTCATTCCTCTGACTAGAGTTTCTTCATTCAGTAACCCTAACTGAACAAATACTATGTTAGATGCCAACTCTGCTATGCATCTAAAAGTCGAGCACTTTTCTCAAACGTTAATGGATTATAAAGAATGGCTTGTGATTGACTTCAGGAACTGAAAAACAAAGCCACCTTTAATTTTGCAAACTTTCTGACCAGTAATGTGTTTGTAAAGTTATGGGCTGGGAAGACACTGTAGGAAAGGGTCCACTGCACAGGCATGAGGAGCCAGTGCCTAACTAAAAACCAGTCTTGGCAGCATGCTTCTCAACAGCTGGGTGTTTGCCTGCCAGCCAGTCCAGCCAAATGATGAGCTCAAAGGCCTATAAAAGAGTCAAGACAGCCCCTGTCCCCTCTGTTAGGAGTCCCACAAGAGGACAACTGTAACATGGAGAACGTCTAGGTCAGCCCCATGCAGGCTCCCTGGTTGTCACCTCAGTCTCTGTGATCCCGTACCAGCCCAGATTCATTGATTCTGTGAGTTTTCTTGTGGAATCCTTAGTCCCTCTGGCTCCTACAATCCTTTCTCCTCTTCTGCAGGATTCCCTAAACTCTGCATAATGTTTGGTATTGAGTCTCTGCATCTGTTTCCATCAGTTGCTGGATGAAACCTGTCTGATGACAATTGGACTAGGTGCCAATCTGGTCACAGGAGCTGGCCAGTTCAGGCTATGTATCCACTATTGCTAGCAGCCTTACCAGGTGTCGCCCTTGTAGATTCCTAGGAAGTTCCCTTATGCCAGGTTTTTACCTGACCCCACCCTGGTTCCAGTAGTCTCTGTCAGTACTCTTCCCTCTGTTCAGTCCCCCCACCCCAACCTGATGGCTGACATTCCCATTCTGGATTTTTTTTTTAATGTAACTAAATTATATCCTGAAAGGGATATGAAGGGACCTTTAATACGAACCAAGTTATGTTAAAAGTCTGACAAAAAGAATGAGGACAAAGGGAGGTGTGGAGGCAATTCGAAATCAAGACCATTTCCCATTTCCTAGTGATGCATGATAAACAGTCCCCCCATCCTCCAGGTCTCTGGGGCTGGCTGTGCTCTCACAAGGTGCAGCAAGGTGCAAGGAAAGAGAAATTAGTCGTCAATGCTCAATGGCGAGTGTCGATATCTCACTGTAGGAGTAGTGTGTGGAACGGATATATAGAGGCAGCTGTCTTTGGAAAAGCAGTCTGCTACTCCATGAGAAGGAAAAGAGTAAGTCTCCTGTAAAGCTACTACCTTCCACAAGCACACACCCTCCAGGAACCTTTATCAACTTTCTTTTTCTCAAGCTTGCCTGAGCCATTTTTATCTTCAAGCCCACAGGCATTCAATAATTGAACATTCTTGAACTGCCTCAGCCAAAAGAACTATTTTCTCTTACTACACAGGAAAGAGATGTCACCATATCCATGTTTCAAACAGAAAGGAATGGGTCGAATGAATGCAATGTAAGCCCTGTCAGGAATTGTGCATTTGCAGCTTCTGTTTGCTGACATAAGAGGAAATTGGGTTTTCATTCTGTCTGACCTGTGAATGGGAATATGCACATGTCTGTAGCTAAGCTTTGACCAGTCAAGAACAATGTATGGGGGATGAAAGGTACTGGAATGAGGGAAGGAACTTGGATCCCTGCATGAGCAAGCAGAAACATTTCAACCCCCTGGACTCTACGCTCAAGACTTGTGTGAGGGTGAAGCCAACTGCCATTTTTTTTTTTAATCTCTGCCTCCTGGGGCCTATTTGTTACAGCAGGTTTCACTTTTATTCCACCAAGAGCTCCCCTCCATGACCATATGGATAACTAAATACTTGAAATAGCAAAAGAACCACCCACGTGGCTTTAGAGACTGGGTTAGAAATGCATTTTAATGGATACAGTGCAAGTAAAAATGTTGTGCAATCTTTGAACAAAAGCTGCTGTGTCATCAGGGCTTTGCCTCCTATTCCACAAGCTTCAGATGCCTCAACATTGCCACCTTCTAGAAATGCTTTTGAGGCACCAAAATCATACTCTCCATTGAAAGTCTTGTGGTAGCTCCAGGGGCCAGATATCTATAGGTTTTGTTGTTGTTGTTGTTTTAATTAAGTGTGTGTGTGTGTGTGTGTGTGTGTGTGTGTGTGTGTTCCAAAGACATCAGATTCCCATGGAGATGTTGTGGTTTGTTGCCATTACAAGCTGTCACCCAGAAGGATGTCATGTCAGTGTGTGTATGTTGCATTGTGTGAATTGTGTATGCCTGAATCTGAGTGCATGGAATGTGGTGATTAAACAGGATGTGACATCAAGAAATTATTAGCCCTGCCTATGTTCATAGATGTTGCAATGGAAAATAAAAATGAGCTGTGAAAATAGTATAGTAATTTCTGTTGTTTGCACCTGCCCCTCACCCTTCATTCTTAACTACCATGCCGCACAATTACAGTCGCGTGTGTCGCTGGGTGGCCGCCTCACTCCATGTAAACAGTCCAGTCTTGGCTGGAATCCATCTCTGCCCCACATCCATTCAGTCTGAGACCTGGCAGCATGCATGTAGCCTAAAGTCCCGATATTTAGGGACTATCAGGAAGGACACGACTCTCCATGGTTCCAGAACTGGCAGCTCCAGCAGAATTAGATTAATGTCCCATTGTTCTCATTATGCCTGGAGGGCAGAGATTCTATTCCTCCTCCTCCTCCTGCTTCTTCCTTAAATGTAGACAGGGATTTAGAGACTAGGCTCATTTGTTTGTTTGTTTTTGGTGGGGTTTTTTCTTTTCTTTCTTTCTTTTTTGTTTGGTTTTAGTGGTTTTTTTTCTTTCATTGTTTTCTTTCCTTTCCCCCCCACCCCTCTGGTTTTTCGAGACAGGGTTTCTCTGTATTGCTTTGTAGGCTGTCCTGGAACTCACTCTGCCTCCTGAGTGCTGGGATTAAAGACTGTTGCCACCAATGCCGGCTGAATTTAAAAGTGTGTGAAGTCTTTTGAAAAAAACATTAATAGATATCACAAAGGTTACCTCAACTTAATCTTAGACATAATATATGAAACACTATAAAACTTCTCAGAGATGAGATGGGTGAAAACCTGTGTAGGTATGACCCCTGTAAAACAATTGACACATTACTCTTAGATTGACTTTCACACCTTAAGAAACAAAGGCAGGTTACAGACTGAGACAAAACAGCTACAAGGTAAATGTTTCGTGACCTGGATACCCTAGCATTATCATTGGTCTGAAAGACCTTTAGACTTTTGTCTCATAGAAGGGCGAGCATGAATCTCAATAGAGAACAAGTGTGCATTTCCGTTATTACTAAGTCTGGGAAACATAGGGACCAAGGCAAAGGTGGGAGAAGACACTGATCAGGTGCACTAAGTTATCACTTCCACAAGGTGGCACCCTACACCTGGTATGCACTTCCTCATTTCTGCAGGAAAAGGGCATGATGAACTTTGGACGGAAGATGGCGCACAACACACTTCTGTTTTCTTACAAATGTTTTCATCATAATGTCCCACTCCCCCAACCAATATCATATTAGTCTAAAATAATATTGGTCTAAAAGAAATAAAAATAAAAAATATTTAAAATTACTTCTAATGATATTTTGATATACTAATAGATCAATTCCTTAGTCAGCAAAGGGGAACAAATACAGAGACACATAGCCAGGCACTTGGAACACTCAGTCCTAAGAAATGGGATATCGCCATGAAATGCACACCCTCAGAACTCAGGGAACCCCACAGGAGAGGAGTTGGAAAATATTTTATGAGGTTGAGGGAACAGTACACACACAAGTATACACACACACACACACACACACACACACACACACACACACACACATACGGGCCCTCTAAAGAAACATGAGCTCTCCAACATTTCCACTGTGTGTCTGTTGAGAGCTGTTGAGGCTCGGCAGTCTGTGGGCCCCGCCTCTGATGGGTGGGACGAGTAATCACTACGTCAGGCCTTACCTGGCTGGGCGGAGACTGGGTTATGCTGCGCAAGCTCCCCTTTTAAAGCAAGTGCGCCAAGCGCACCTCTCGCTTCTCTCTCTTGCTTCTCTCTCTCTCTCTCTTGCTCTCTCTGGGGCCCCCCCTCTCTCTCTCTCTCTCTCTCTCTCTCTCCCCCCCCCCCCGCTTTCGGTTGGCCACCAGCTACCCACCTCTTTCCTCTCCCCTCTCTCAATAAACTCCACATGGGCACTCAATCTCGTGTTTGTGTTTCTTAGGCCATAGCAGCTGCACCACAGCAGCTGTATCAAAAGAACAACAAGAGCAATCCATTCCATGATGCCACATGGGGAATATTCCATCTATGGCACCATGTGAGTGCCTCATGAAGTTCCAGGATTGAGAGAATTTAGAAATGATCCTCTGCTGAGGCAGAGCCCTTGCCCAGCATGTGGGGACCCAATGTTGTTCCCAACAATGAAAACAATAACAATAACAAACTCCTTTCAAGTTTCCTTCAAAGTCCACAGTGACCTGGCTATATCTTCAGGACCCAACATGGCCTCTTTGACCTGTGATCTAACTTGGTGACCCAGTACCACAGGTCCTGGGTGACAGTCATCACCCAATCCAGTGTAACCTACATGGGGGATTGGTTCCACTCATGTCACCAAGCAAAGCCCAGGCCCTAGGGCCAGCATGGACAGGTAGTGTGAAAAGCATGTCTCCATGTACAGCAGAGGCTGCTTCTGGGCTGATTGTCCTCACAGTCCAAGACTCACAGTGGGTATGGATCCCAGGGAGAAGCCCAACAAACTGTCAGCCATTTGTCAAGTTGTGAACGTTCAGTGTGCCAGGGTTATACTGTGATGAAGTAATGTGTAGGGTAGGTGCCCCTCATGCTTGCTCTGGCTTGAGTGTGTACTTTTCCACTAGAGATATGACTCTGTCATCTCTGAGGCCTATATTCTCACCCCCATCTGAGGTCTCTTGGGAATACTGCAATATCTTTGGTGCTTGAACAACTCCTGCCCACCCTTTGTGGAGTCTCATGGCCTTCCCCTTGTCATGTAAAGAATTCTGTTTTTCTTTACCCAGTGTTTTTCATTATATGAGACAGAATTTCATCCAAAGACAGCCCCCACACTGGACAAGCCCCCTCTTCTTTCTTCCACACAGAAGGGAGTAGAGAGTATTCAGGGTTTGTTTGTGTTGCCATTTCCTAATAATCATAGGGCAGGTTCCAGGGAGGGGAGGGGTTTGGATGCATCCTCCAGAATTCTGTGACATTTTAATAAATTTCTCCATGTCTTAGAAAGGCAAGTGCATATTATCATTGAGTTTGTCTCTATTCCAAAGAAGGAAGGATTGGCATGGGGCTTTCCCTTTCACTATCATCCTGACAGTACTTCATCCAAGCCTGAGCTTTTGCTCTTCAGATTGTTTTTTGGATTCACTTCCTTCCTGAAAGTGTGCAGAGGCTCTGCCATTCCTGCGCTGGAGGCACTGCAGGTGCCCAGCAGCACCATGCTCACTGAATCTACACAAAAGTGTGTCTGTGAGCAACATGACATCCTCCTGGCCATAGCTACTTCTTCTGCATTCTGCACAGGCTGCCCAGTGGACTGAACACAATAAAAGCAGGCAAGTACGAAATTTCCTTCTTTTCTAACCTGCATGACAGAAAACCAAATCTAAACTGATGTTAATGAGCAGAAATTCCTTGAATCTTCATGCAAATGAGGGATTGCTTCTCTATAGCTCTGAGAGTGTTAATTGGAGCTGGAACCTACTTCATAGTCCATCTGAAAAATAGAAGGATCAACTAGGTTAAGTAATAGTGCTGAAATTCTTGTCTATGCATGTAGCTTCTCCTCTTTCTATTAAAGTTACATAGACAGTTGTTGTAGATGTGCTCCTGCATGCCTTTACTTCCAACACATGAGATGCTCAGGCACTTGGATCTTCATGAGTTCGATGACAGTCTAGGCTGTCAATATATGTCTAGTCAATTCAGTCTACCTAGTAAGACTGTCTCAAAAAAAGAAACAAAAATGCTATCCCCTAAGGGGCATTGTGATGGGAACTTTTAATGACAGTGCCTAGCGGCAAAGCCACTTGTGTAATTGTTAGGGCAGTGTGGTTTACATACTTTATGAGTACCAGGACTGCATGGAGGGACCTTGTTTCAAACAACAACAACAAGAAAGTTACCAAAAAAAGGCACAACACATGAACCCACACATGAGAATGGTTTGTGAGGGGGTCAGTAAAAATATAATACTCAGCACATTTGAAAACTTTGTTTTTATTTTATGTGTATTGGCATTTGGCCTGAATGTCTGTCTATACAGTACATGCTTGCAGTACCAGAAGATGGCAAATACCCTAAAATTGGAGTTAGAGCAGGCTGTGAACTGGGTAAGAGCAATCATACTGTGAACATTTTACCAATGCATGTAGTAATGTGCCCAAATGTTACATCTTTTGTACTTTGAATGACAAATATTAAGATTCCAAGCTAAGGGTTCCTTGCTGTGTCCGTTCAGCACATGCTATCATTTCTAAAGGGAGCAGAGCATTCATTAACCATTTGATCAATTGGCACGTACACATCATACACATTGAGAACACGTACCCTTTCAGATATTAATGGTTCCTATCTGTGAGGAAAGACGCTGGTGCTTATGTAACTGTCAATACCAAGCTAACATTTTTATTTTAAATAATGTGTTAATCCAGTTTTATATGACTATTTTTATTTAAAATTTTATATGAGATAATTGTATTCCTGGAAAGGTGTCCCAAGTTCAGTCAGAGGTGAGGGCTGCAAGCCTCAAGCAGCAAAACTTTGCATGACTTAATGGCAGCGCCTCACGGTTGGAAGTCCAGACCTCTGACGCTAAGCACTTTGGCCAGTGCTGTCGGCCTGACGCTCCCAATTGGTGAAGTCGGTTTTGTTTTCCTCCTGGAGGGGATTCATTGCCCGTGGCTATCTGTCAGTCCTGGCTGCTGCCCTTCAGTCTTTGTCACCAGGGATCCTTAGAGAATATTGATACCTTTTGCGCTACTGCTCCCTGCAAACATGCTTCCTTTCCGAACGCCATCGGTTTCAAAATAAAAACGCAGTGGCAACTGCCTAACTTTCCTGGCCAATGATTCATTTATTTTATGGTAAAGAACGTTATATACACGACGGAGCTGAGTGTGATGGAGCCGACTGAATGAAAAAAAAAATCAAAAGGAGGACCCGACTGTTCTGAAGGGGTTGCTGCCTTTGTTACAGATATGAGGGAGCGTACAGAGAGGGGAAGAGGTTGAGGGGACGCAGAGACAGAAAAATCTGGGAAATCAAGGGTTGCACATGGTCAGACCTAGCTGGGCTGCGCCAGGAGAGAGGGGGATCGAGAAAAAGAGCAGAGTCTGACCAAAAAGGGCGACCCGGACCAAGAGACCAGCCACGAGACTGGTGGCTGAGTTATGCAGGGGCCAGAGGGGCAGAGGAAAGGGAATCCAGCACAGCTCCAGGACTGGAGAGTTGGGGTAAAGGAGCCGGGTGTGCCGGGAACCCGGGAGCTGAGAGAGGCGAGGTCAACATCCGCTTTGATATGTTAATAAGCACCCCAGGCAGCCTTTTGTCTGGGCTCTGAGGCAGCACACCTACCTATAATCCAGGCACTCCACCCTCAGCCTTGCCAGTCACTCCAGGGCAGACTGGAAATTTCCTTAAAAAGTCATAATTCCCGTGGAGTCCACCCCCCAAATCCCCACGATATCCCGAAGTTTCCTGACTTTCAAACACAATGCAGGATCAGCAAATGGACTTCTGGACGCTTCATAGATCTCAGTGGAGTCAGTTTCTCTCTGCATACGGCCACTCTTGGGCTGTGAAGGCGAGTTTTATAGTTTTCCAGTCCTGGCCTGTGTACTTCGCCTTTTCTAAAGGCATTTTTTGGGGGGTGGTGGTTGGTGGTCCAGGGTCCTTCTGGGCCTCAGCACAGCTAGAGGGCAGCCATCGCTATTGCATCTATAATACAGAACATGATGGATTACTCTTTCTGAGGTGTAAATAACCCCAAGTCAATGGCCAAAGTGTATGCAGAATAGGCGACAGCAGTCACTGCTGTGGCAGAAGAGGGAGCATACAGCGCGTCACTCAAGAGGCCATCAGCTGGGTCTCCTACTGCTAACAGTGAGCAGTATGAGAGCTGAAACCCATCACTGGATTCAGCGGTTCACTCCAAGATCAAGGAGGACTTTGATAAAGTGCGTCACAGCAGTGGCTGGGATTGTGCTCCAGAAAGAACTGGTGGAAAGGAATTGGAGAGAGGAGGCACCTCCAGAGTGGTTTGCTTTTTAGGGCAGGAGAGGTTGGGTGGCTCGTAGAGGGAAGTGGGAAACAATCAGAAACTACAACACAAGGGAAATACCTTTCCCAGAGCTGAGGGGCTGGACTCTTGAATTGAATGAAATGGAGAGGCCAGGAGTCCAGGGAGCAACAGGAATTATGTGCTCTGTGTGTGTGTGTGTGTGTGTGTGTGTGTGTGTGTGTGTGTGTGTGTGTGTGTGTGTATGTGATGTGGGGAGCCCCACTCATTTCATCATCTCATTTCAATCCAGCAGGAGAGGCGGCTCTGGGTAGGGGTGAGGGGAAATAAAACATTGTTTGGGGGCAGGTGCACCTGGAGGCGTCTGGGATCTTTTGCCCGTGTCTACTGATCTTCAGCTGTGCATGGAAACGTTAGGTGAACCCGTGTTCTCACAGCTGAATTCTCAGCACCACCTTGCAGTGCCACCAGGCTTTACAGGGGTGAATGCTGGGACCTGTAGTTCAGAGCCTCCCTCCCTGTGACCAGGGCTGGGGCTTGCAGCGCCTTCTGCGCCTGTGCCGCAGAGGCCAGTGGGGTGGGGGTGTTCCTGAGAGCCCTGAGGCGCCACAAGCCCTTTCCCCTTTCCCGCCTGCCCAGCTCCTTGCTTGTCCTGGCCCTGCCTTCATGTCCTCCCTGTAACACAGCCGCAGAGATGATGAGCAGGTACCAAATGCAGCACTTTAATTAGACTGAATTAAGAAATCCATGTTTAATCTGAGCAAAGCATTCCTGGGTGACCCAATGAACAGGAAACCAGGAATCAGGAGGTGTAGTCAGAAGCGGGGGCTTTTAGCGCCCCTGGAGGTGGAGCCTCACTTGGCGGGCTTTTTAAGGGTGGAGTCTGAACTGAGGTGAATCCAGGGGAGGGCCCGCCCCTTCTGCTCACCTGGTCCTGTCTCTCAGGCTTCACTAGCCAATCAGAGCCCCTACCTGACCCGCCAGTCAGACGAAGTTGTGCTTTGGCTTCTGTGGAGAGTGCTCAGAGTGTGGGTCTGCTCAGCAGCGGCTCCATGCCGAGCGAGGGGCTTCTCTTCACAGGGGAGGAGGAGCGCTGGGCCGGGGTGAGCGGGGAGCCCAGGTGAGCGAGGAGCCCAGGTGAGCGGGGGCCCAGGTGAGCGGGGGCCCAGGTGAGCGTGGAGCGGTGGCCGGGGTGAGCGGGGAGCCCAGGTGAGCGAGGAGCCCAGGTGAGCGGGGAGCGGTGGCCGGGGTGAGCGGGGGGCCCAGGTGAGCGGGGAGCGGTGGCCGGGGTGTGCGGGGAGCGGTGGCCGGGGTGAGCGGTGGCCCAGGTGAGCGGGGAGCGGTGGCCGGGGTGAGCGGGGAGCGGTGGCCGGGGTGAGCGGTGGCCCAGGTGAGCGGGGAGCGGTGGCCGGGGTGAGCGGGGAGCGGTGGCCGGGGTGAGCGGTGGCCCAGGTGAGCGGGGAGCGGTGGCCGGGGTGAGCGGGGAGCGGTGGCCGGGGTGAGCGGGAGCCCAGGTGAGCGGGGAGCGGTGGCCGGGGTGAGCGGGGGCCCAGGTGAGCGGGGAGCCCAGGAGAGCCAGGAGCGTTGGGCCGGGGTGAGAGAGGAGCGGTGTCCGGGGTGAGCGAGGAGCCTGTCTTCACAGGAGAGGAGCTCTGGGCCGGGGTGAGCGGGGCCGCTGCCCCACGTGCGGAGAGGCTGGCTATGAGTGAGGACCGCCGTCTCCACGCTTGGCAGCGCCGTTTGCAGTCACAGTGACCGCGGGCTGCTCTCCCCATGTGTGCGCGAGTGGCTGGTCATGGTGAGTGAGGGCGCTGTCCCCAGAATAGGTGGAGAGTCCGGCTGAGGCTCGGAAGCCAGTGTGTTTGCTTCTCCCCTGGCTGAGTGGGAGCCGGGCACCATATTCTTCCCTGGTCCTGCTTGTCCAGCTTGGTTCTGTGTAGCCCAGCGTGGCCAGGCTTGCAGCTGTGTCTGCACAGAGGGTTGGCAGCGGAACTGTGTTTAGAAATACCCAAGTGTGGTGGCATTTTGTTTGTGTTTTAAAGGTGACACACACCTTTAATCACAGCACTTCAGAGGCAGAGGCAGGTGGATCTCTGTGACTTCGATCCAGTTCTCGGTCAGGCTCCAAAGCTTCACAGAGAAACCTTGACTTGAAAAATCAAACCAAATAATTAAATGAATAAATAAAAAACAAAAAGTTGCCTGAAGATTAGAGTGTGGAGCTAGGAAGTAGTTACCTGAAGATAAAGGTGTGGTGGACCACACCTTTAATCCCAACCCTTGGGAGGCAGAAATAGGTGGATATCTGTGAGTTCAAGGCCACCCTGGGCTACACCAGATTGATCCAGTCCAAAAGAAAAACGGAGACAGGTGGTGGGGGCTCAAACCTTTATCCCAGTATGTTGGAGGTGGAGACAGGAGTAATATTGCTGGGCAGAGAGAGAGAGATATAAGCCAGGAGGAGAGGGAAGCTCATTGTGTTCATTCTGAAGATTCACAGGGAAAGGATCACCCCTTTGATTTGAGGGATCAGTAGAGGTAAGAACTAGGGGCTGGCTGTTCATCTTCTCTGATCTTTCACCATTAACCCCTATATCTGACTCCAGGTTTTAGTGCTACAATCTCCAGTGTAGAGTACTGTGCTATTGCTAAACCTTGATGTAGAGGAGTAGTGACTTCTTAGGAGACGTGACGTCACACAGTAGAATTTAGGTAAGAGAGGGTCTTATCTGACATACCCCAATGATATGCATGGTTACCACACCTGTTAGAGATGAGTGTGATAAGATGTAAATGTTCACCAGGATTAATCAGCCTTTACATTCCCATAATAAAAGACAACCCTGACTTAAAAACACCCATAAGGTCCACCTCCCCATCAAAGGCCTCTAACATGCTGCTCAAGGGGACATTGCAGGTCACAACCAACATTAAGTCCTGGTGTGCCATAAAGTTGTATTAATCCTAGAACAGTGGCTTCTCCAGTCTTTTTGAAACATGGTTTTGAGGAAAAGCCTCCTATGTTAATTGAGGTGGTCTTGAACCCTGTCTTTATTCTTAGTTGTCCTCCTGACTAATTTCCCTAAATTCTCAAATTACAGGTCTGGAGCACCACAGAGTTCTAAATCTTCCAGTTTGAGTCACATAGTGGCTGTCTATTGCAGTAACGGGAAAAAGATTTGTGTGTGGAGCCTGGCTTCCTTCAGACTAGAAGATGAGGAACAGTGTACAGGAGAAACAGTAGACAATACAGTATACTGTGTACACTGCAGCAGAAACAGTAGACAATACAGTGTACTGTGTACACTGCAGGGGAAACAGAGTAGACAATACAGTGTACTGTGTACACTGCAGGGGGAAACAGAGTAGACAATACAGTGTACTGTGTACACTGCAGGAGAAGCAGAGTAGACAATACAGTGTACTGTGTACACTGCAGGGGAAACAGTAGATAGTACAGTGTACTGTGTACACTGCAGAGTGATACAGAGTAAACAATACAGTGTACTGGGAACACTGCAGGGGAAACAGTAGACATTGGGTAGATCACAGACTGGCATGGCTTCTTCAGAACAGAAGAGGAGGAATAGTGTACTGTGTACACTGCAGAGGGATACAGAGTAAATAATACAGTGTACTGTGTACACTGCAGGGTGAAACAGAGTAGACAATGGGTAGACCACAGACTGAAGTCTAAGGCATTGAGCCACAGGAGGGGTCTCCATCATAAAGAAGGGCCTGATGGGGCAGGGTGAGTGACTCTAATTTCCCTGCATGTATTAATTCCTTTTATGAGTATGAAGACAGACAGAATTGGTGGGTGTACAACTAGGGAAGATAGCTTGAACTAGTAAATATTCATTTTCCAATTAGCCAACTCTCCTATGCTGATATGTGCAATCCTGGTCGACACAGTTAAGTCAGCTCAGAGGTTTGAGACACAGGCCATTGGCTGTAACTCCATGTGTCAGCTTGCATCACTCAGTAGCTATCATTTCACATGGGACAAAGTCATACAATGTGTTATTAATGGCATTCTCCCTACCAGGAAGTGCCTACTCTGTTTCAAAGTCAGTATAGCTAAGTGTTCTTTCAGTTATTTTTATCTCTTTAAAAAAATCAATTATTGATAACATTTTCAAAATTTCATTTTCTTTAAATGCATCACCGCCATAATCCCTTTGTTTCTGTTTTCTATTGTTTCCTGGTTTAAGAATCTCATTCCCTTTTTTCTTAAATGCTTTTATTTGTTTATATGTATCAGTTTAGAGCAGTGGTTCTCAACCTGTGGAGTCACAGCTTCCTTTGGGGGAATCAAATGACCCTATCACAGGAATGGCCTAAGACCACTGGAAAACACAGATGTTTATATTATAATTCATAACAGCACAATTATAGTTATGAAGTAGCACTGAAAATAATTTTATGGTTGTGGATCACCACATCATGAGGAACTGTATTAAAGAGTCACAGCATTAGGAAGGTTGAAAACCACTGGTTTTGATCAGTGTCTCCTGTAGCTCAGGCTTGCCTCACACTATATAATTGAGAATTGCTTTTAACTCCTAATTCTGCTTCTTCTGTCCATGCTGGGCTTTGACTAGTCCCTGTGAAGGAAAAATAACCAGTAAATGAATATCTTCCAAGTTCTCTAGATTTTATTGTGAATTTACAAATGAAGTGGGAACCTGTAAGAATTTCATTTACCTACTGTAAAGCAGGTGTAATCACAGCACAGAAAGGTAGGGGCAGGAAGAAGAAAGATATCCTGTTGTGAGAGTACTTGGCATTAGCCATGTGTAGTTAGGTAATCAATTTTAGATGTCCCATAAATGTCCTGACTGGCCATTTATTAGTTGAGTGGAAAAGGCAATTAATAATCTGATAAAAAACAACTTATCATGAAACAAAATTACTGTAGTCACAGCATTTCTACATAAATAGTAGAACTGGATAAAATGGTGTTGCTATCCCTAACATGACTGTTTTTTTCCAGGTTTAAGATGGTAGCCCTGAGAGAAATGGTGTGAGTGGTAATTGGTGTGCTATAATACAAATCCCTAGTCTCTGGAGCACATGGCCATAAAGCCTGTTTCAACTGTTTAACATAAGTTTTGGGATTATAATTACATTATTTCCACTGTCTCTTTCCTGCCCTAAGGCCTCCCATAGCCCCTTCCTCATGCTCTCATCCATGGCCTCTTTTTGTTTAACAACAAAGACTGTTTGAATGTGACCTGTGTTTGGTTGCAGGACCTCCCAGCTATTAAAGAAAGTGTTGGCTGTGCTGGACATTGAGTGTATAATTGAATGTGCACACATAGGACCCTGTGCCTTGGAAGGGAAACAGGAGATTGGAGATGCTCTTGGAGATTGGAAGATTTTACTAAACTATGAAGTTTTGAGTCATAGCATCTATTATTTCCCTTATTTCTCTGTTAAGTTTCTGTCTAGAAGACCTGTCCACTGGTGAGAGTTGGATGTTGAAGTTTCCCACTATTAATGTGTGGGGTTTGATTTGTAATTCAATCTTTATTAATTTTTCTTTTAAAAATGGTGGTGCCCTTGTATTTGGGGCATAAATGTTAATAATTCAGCCTTCGTATTGATGTATTTTTCATTTGAATAGGAAATGTCCATCTCTTTTGCTTAGTTTTAGTTTGAAGCTTATTTTGTTAAATATTAGGGTAGCTACACTGGCTTGCTTCTGAGGTCCATTTGATTGTAAAATCTTTTTCTGACTCTTTATTTTGAGGTAATGTTTGTCTTTCAAGTTCATGTGAGTTTCTTGTATGCTGCAGAAGGATGGATCTTGTTTTCATATCCATTCAGTTCCCCTGTGTCTTTATATTGGTGAATTGATATTAAGAGATTGATCACAAGCTACTGTTAATTCTTGTGGGTTTTGGTTTTGGTGACATAGTGTGTGTGGTGGTAGTGTGTGTGTTTGCATGTTTCCTTTGTGTTTTGCCTGTGTTTTTGTTTTTGTTAGTGCACTAACTTCCTTGGTTTGGAAGTTCTTCTAGTACTTTCTGTATGGCTGGATTTGTGGATAGGTATTTAAATCTGGTTTTGTCATGAAATACCTTGTTTTCTCTTCCTATGGTGATCAAAAGTTTTGCTGGGTGTAGTAGAAGAGATCTCCTGGGTAAATTGGGGGAAGTGGAGGTGGTTGGGGAAGATTAGAACAACGGAGATCTGGTTGGCTAGGTTGGAGATGGAAGGTCAGAATAACTAAAATATCTTAATGGGGGCATTTTGGGGTTAGGGACCTAGTGCCAGTGAAATTCTCAGGAATCCAGTTATCACAGCTAAGACTGGCCATCTCCTATAATCAGATTGGTGACTACCCTAGTTGTCATCAGAGAGCCTTTATTCAATAACTAATGATAGCAGATGCTGAGATCCACAGTCCAGCACTGGGTTGAGCTCTGTGAGTCCAGTTGAAGACATGGAGGAGTCAAGAGAATCAAGGTCCCAACAGGGGAACCCACAGAGACAGCTGACCTGAGCTCATGGGGGCTCATTGACTCTGGACCAAGATCTAGGGAGCCTGCATGGGACATACTTAGGCCCTCTGCATGTGTGTGTGACAATTGTGCAGCTTTGTCTGTTTGTGGGGGGCTCCCTGCAGTGGGATCAGGAACCATGCTGGTTTGCCTTCTCCAGCCTTGATGCAGTGGGGAGGAGCTTGTCCCTGCCTCAATTTTATGCCATGCTTTGTTGACTCCCATGGGAGTCTTTAAGTAGATATGGGGGAAGAGTGTATGGGGTCTACATGGGAGGTGAAGGGAGGGAATAGGAGAAGAGGTATTGGAAACTGGCCAGTATGTAAAATAAATGAAACAATTTAATAAAAATTAAAGAACAAAACGAAAAGGAACGAAAGTTATAATACAGTGAGAGAGGGTACCTTGGCAGGTGGGTCCAAACCTTGGCAGGTGAGGCACAAATACTATACAGACTATGCTTATGGGAAGTTTTATTGGGGGAAGGTCCCCTAGTCCTTGAGTCATACATAGTGCCAATGAGGACCACATATAAGAATTATTAACAATTTAACAGCAATTTGAACAAAACAGAAAGGAGAAAGCATATATATATATATATATATATATATATATATATATGCTTTATATATATATACTAATTTGAATATATATTCAAATTAATAATAAATAAATGCAGGAAAATAAATCTCAGGCAGTTTTACTTAGTTTTTTTTTTTTTGTATGTTAACATTATGAATAGACAAATGCTAAATATAAAGCATCAGGGACTCTGTTGAATCTCTGGTTTATGACCAGCGTATATAGACCCTGTGTTATGGCTGAAATGGTAATCAAATGGGGCCAAACCAAGAATCAGAAATACAATATTCCCGATCTGAGGTGTCATCATGGAGATGAAACAATTCCTGAAGAGGTTTCTTCTTTCACAGTTTGCACAGATATGTCTTTAAGAATCATGCATAGTTGGTTTATACCATATGGTGTCATCATAGTAGTCTTTTGTCGATGTTGAGGCTGGGGTGTGAGTTCACTCAGGTCTGTGGAAAGTAGACTCTGATATACTTTTAATAATGAATTTAGCCTTTCACAGCAGCAGAGGTCTCCAGCCTCAATGGACTGAAGTTCTTTCTCTATGCCCAGGGCATTTTGTTTTTCTCAATATTTACACTTTAATGATTTGATTACCATATGCTCAGAACAACTTGAATGAGGCTTCCAAAAATATGATGCCAACTGCAAATTCTTGGTTTATCAGCTACTAGAGTATTCCCTGTTTCCTGAACCAGTTAAAGGCATGAGCTTGTATACCCAGTTTGCCCGTCTTTCGTGTGGTTGGTAATTGTTCATGCAATGTCTCTGATGTGCACCTAGTACTATTGATCTGTTTGCCTCTCTCTCTGTGTTTGTTAATAGGCATTTTAGAAATGACAGAGGTGATCCTCCTATTCAGTTTTCTTTTTCAGTGACTTGGTGATTACATTAGAATTTCTGTGTCATGGAATAAGTGTGGCAAGCATGATAATTACATTTTCAAAGAAGTATAGATTTATAGTGTTGTCAGTATCACTTCTATTTTCATACATTTATATTTAAGAATGCAGTCACCTAAGATAATATGCATATTGACTTTACTTGGAAAGAGTAGGCTCTACAGGATCCTTCCCAGAAGAATCTCTATAAAGATGTGATGCTGGAGACTACAGGAACCTCACTGCTATAGGTAAGACTATGAATTTTTCTTCACAATTTAAAACAATGCGGCAACTGTTTCTTGGTTATTGATGCTCCTCTGTAATTACAACTCAAACTGAGGAAGGATGATGTGAATAAATCGGGCATGATGTAAGGTTTACTGAAGGTAATAAGTTAAATTTTGCACAATTTCCAATAATACAACAGACATTTTCTGGTACTATATTTTATGCTACACAGAAGGTAATTTTGATGTGCAAGGTAATACAAATATGCCTCAAGAAATGTTAAGGTGTCTAAGTTTTAAAGACAGCAACAGTGTAATTAAAGTGCTTAAAGTGCATTGATGATTATTAAATTCTCACAAAACCATATATCTCAGTGTCAATTAGGTGAATTGTGTTTGCAAGACATTATTTTAAGAGAGTAGACAAGGAAACAATGCCTTAACAGATCATCATTTTAAACACAGCCCCATGATAGCTCTGCTGTTGAACCAGCAATCCATTTAGTTTATACCACTTATTTCAAAAGTTATGCAATGTGGACACCTTTTTATCATAGGTCACTCTTGATACAAGCCATATTAACATAGGGATATCAAAAGAAGCAACTTACCCTCTATCTCTGTCAGAACAATTAGAAGGTATGTAGCAGCCCCCACTTTGAATAGATTTGTTGAATGTGATACAAGTGTATAAGTAATTGCTTTTCCAGCTTCACTGGATATATATCAACCAACTCACACTTCAGAAAAGCCCCATGTATATTCGAAATGTGTATGTATATTTGTCCTGGTTCATATTACCAATATATTATGACTCAGACTATAAGAAAATTTATGAGTTTTTCTAGTTCTCTTCAAATATGTGAAAAGTCCAATATAGAAAAAAGATGATATAGATGTGAACCATCACAGCTGTATTCACAGATCCAAAACCACCCTTAGTGAAGGGAAACAACATGAGTGTAAACAGTGATAGAACCTTAAAAGCTGATTCTTCTTTACAATTAGACCAAATTGTAAAATTAATGCATATAGATATATTCAAGTGTTTTATGGGTGTGTTAAAATTTTTAACTCTGCCAATTATCCATAAAGAATCTATAGTGGATAGAAACCCTGTGAATGTAATCAGTGTGGTAAATGTTTTCACAACAGTCATCTCCAAATTCATAAAAGAACCAACATTATAAATGTAACCAATTATAATCCTTATAATTGTAATCAATGTGGTAAGACCTTGTCATAGGACAGTAGTCTCCTAACACATAAAAGAACATATACTGGAGAGAAACCCTGTGAATGTAATCAATGTGGTAAAACCTTTGTATATCATAATAATCTTCTAAGGTGTAAAATAACCTACACTGGAGAGAAAGCCTATGAATATAATCAATGTGAGAAAGCCATTTCACAACACACTGATCTCCAAATTCATATAATAGCCCACACTGGAGAGAAACCCTATGAGTGTAATCAATGTGGGAAAGCCTTTTCACAAGAATCCTCCAATTTCATAAAAGAACCCATACTAGGGAGAAGCCCTATGAATGTAATCAATGTGGTAAAGCTGTTTCATGGAGAAGCCCTATGAATGTAATCAATGTGGTAAAGCTGTTTCACAGAACAGTCTTCAAACATAAAAGACTACATACATGAAAGAAAGAAACCCTATGAATATAGTTAATGTGATAAAGCCTTTCACATCATGTAAGATTTTAATGCATAAAAGAACACATTGGAGAGAAACTATGAAAGTAATGTGCTAAAGCCTTTGGGCATTATTGTAGTCTCAAATTATGATGAGAAAACTCATACTCCAGAGAAACTATAAATGTAGTCAGTGTGGTAATGTTTTACACGTTGGGGTAGTTTTTATACAAGAGTAAAACTGTTAGTGTTTGATCATTCTTTTAAAGCAGACTCATATCACAATATTCTTTGAGGACCTGAAAAAAACCTCATACATAAGAAAGTCTGGCTATAAAATATTTCATAAGATCTTTAGCCAACACATTTTAGTTACCCAAGAGTATTCCAGAGAAAATCTGACAGTGTCAACAAATGCCAGTCTTTATTTTGTTTGCATTTGCAAACTCATGGACAAAGCACTACAAATTTAATGACACTTTTAGTTTTCCTCTTTGATAACATGAAATAAATACATGTTATAAAACCTTATGGACATTTCTTTGTGTCTTTTCTGCTGTTATAAAACAATGTCAACATCAACTCATGAAGGAGTTTAATTTGACTCTGGGTTCCAGAGGGATATAGCATCATCATGAAAGGGGCATGGTGACAGGTGTCAGACATGGCTGCTATAGCAGGATGCTAAGATCTCACATCCTCAACCTGCAGCATGAACCAGAGTGTGGGAAGTGGAAATGGTGTGCCTCTGTAAATAATGAAAGCATACGCCCAGTGACACATTTCCTCCAGCATGGCATCATTTCCTAAATCGTCCTAGATGATACCACCAACTGTGAAGTATTGATTTCTCTGACTTCAAGCCTACATGCTTGCTTTCTGTTACATGAATTAGTTCATGATCCCAAAAAACTAGGTAAGCCTTTATATGCCTCAACAACTGGGTTACAGGAATGAATGCTTACAAAAGAAAAATAGTCGTGATTGAAAATGTTTAATGTTTTTTGTTTATTTTTATTTTGTCATGTCAGTGTGTCTTTAGATATCTGCATGTGCTTAGAACGGTAAACCCTTTAGTCTTACTGTATTTATTTCTAACAGGAATTACAGAATGTTGTCAGAAACCTCACCTGGATTCTGGTCAGGGACTTGTCTTAACTAATCAGCCCCTTCTTTATCCCTGTCAATATTTTAGAGCATTGGATCCTATGTAGTAGGAAGTTGTCAAAAACTGACCTTCGTCCTGGAATGAAGTTTCAGCTGCTTGGCTATATGTCTAGCCCTATAGTATTGTACACCTTTATATGTTATCTTGACATTAGGAAATAGGGAGAATCTGAAAAATCCTATTCATGTAAACAATATGTTAAAGATTTTGCATATAATGGTTTACTTCAGTTTCAATGAAAAATGCTTCATCTCTTTCATTATTGCCTTGAAGCAAGTATATTGTTTACTATATTCATTCAAGTATGATGGTTGAAATCACAGTGTTGTTTGATTTTGAAAGTTTTGTAGTAGGTATTGAAGTGTCCTGTATATGTGGCAAATCCACTTACTGAGGTTTATCTGCTGGCTCATATATTCCATCAGTTTTTGGGCTCATACATTCCTTCTTTGAATTCTGTTCATCTTCTGTTGTGCTTTCACTTGGTGATAGGCAGTTTTGTTTTTTCTGCTGAAATGTACAGAATGGGTTGCCCATTATGTCAGTGGTTCATTGTTTACTTAAATATTAGTCAGTGTTATCATATTTTTCACATAAAGGTATCTGGGAAAGGGTGGTGTGATTTGGTTCTGGTTTTGTTTTTCTTATTATTCCCTTCAGACGATGTTGTTTGTTATCCATCCTGCGTTGGATGTCAGTAATTATTCATGGATACATTATGAACTCATAAGTCTCATGTTTTAGCCTTCTGAGTTCAAGACCAAGGATAGTTAATCTACCCCCGGTGTGTGCTCCTTTGTTACCCTGTTTTAACAATTATTAAAATGATTAATAGAAGAGAATATAAGACACATTTAATACTTCATGTGTGTATCCAAAACAGCATTTACATCTGTCTGGTCGAGATATAATAAAATAGAATAATCATTAATTAACTGTGTATCTCATAGCATAGTTTGTTGTTTTATGGATATGTATATATTTTTAACATTCCTGCTTTTTTTCCCCATGTTCCAGTTTTATTCATTTGGTACTCACCTTGAAGTATTGCCTCCCAAAGGAATTATCTAGAGATGCCAGGTAATGTAAAGACAAATTTAGTTTTTTAAAAAACATGTCTGGTGTGAGTGTGTGTGTGTGTGTGTGTGTGTGTGCGTGTTTGTGTGTGTGTGTGTGTGTAATGTGATTATGGGTTTGAATGGGTAACAGATATGTTGGTTCTGGACAAAAACTTTGTGGGTTTTCTTTTAGCCCTATTCATATGTTGATCAAGGTCAGGTTACTAGTCTTGCATACCATAGACATTTTTCCTTGTGAGGCAGCTCACTAGTGTTTAAATAAGCTTAGAAACTTTACATTAGTAAAATACTTTCTATTCAAATTATAATTGTCATTGAAGAACACAGTATATATTTATACTGCCATCTTTTTGGTATTTTTTTAGTTTATTCGTGGGGATTTTTAATGATCAAGCTCTCACTTCACCTCTGAAGTCTTTTGTGACATGAACTTGGTGTCCCATTTCCACCTTTCCTCACTGGAAAGCTGATGGAGTGACAAAGAAGGTCTTCATTGAAACCAAGTCCTCAGCAGCTATAGTGAGGAGATGGGCTGGTTCCTCCCACCTCTCTTGGGGTGTTGGGAAGGTCTTGCCTTCATTTATTTCCCCAGAGGCTGACCAGCCAAGGTCCCCATGGTCAGAAGGGACAGGAATCAGCTTCTTGTCCCTTGCCCTTAGGATGGCGAGTGCTCTGGGCTGACCCAAGGCCATGTGTACCCAGGGTTAAAGGGGGCTGAGAGGTCCTCCTGCCACCCACAGGCTGCTCTTGTTCCTTGGGTGTTCAGCATCACTTTTAGGTGTATGTAGCATGTTTGAAAGATGAAGTTTGCTGTGCCAGGTAATTTTTAATTGGCTGGCTGACTGGCATTTGTTGTTTGTATATAGGACTAATATGTACTGATACCCTTTTGTGGATAATTTGCCTTATCCTATTGTCAAGTTTCTGCCATCCCACACCTGGCACTATTTCTTTACTCCTCCTGTCTTCTCTCCTCCAACTCCTTTCTCCAGTCTCTCTGCTTTCCTCCTAGGCTTTCCCTGGCTCCTCTCCTCCCTCTGGTTCCTTGTCTATGGCCTGCCTCCTCCCCTTCCTCATGCCCTCCCTTCCCAGTCCTCTGCTCAGGTGCATTTGATCAGGGAGCATGGGGCTCAGTTTTTCACCTGTGCTGTCTTCCCCAAACATGTGCATGCTAGTGCAACATCAGCCAGAGCACAACTTGTTCCCCGACTCATCAAATAAATCAGGATCAGGATGTCAAAGAGGGGCTTGGGCTGATGCCTGTGCATATCATTTCTGTTCAGTTTTGTA
>JANBXA010000077.1:0-2500 GCA_030556225.1 Cricetiscus sungorus | reverse complement strand
AAGAAAAAAGCAGAAGAAAGAAAGAAAGAAATAGAAGAGAAAGAAGAAGAATGAAGAAGCAGCTAAGAGAAAAGAAGAAGAAAGAAGAAGAAAGAAAGAAATAAGAAAGAAAGAAGAGAAGCAAGAAGAAGAGAAAGCTGATTGAAGAAGAAGAGAAGTAGAAGAAGAAAGAAGAAGAAGAAAGTTAAAAGAAGAAGAAGAAGCAAGAAATGAAGAAGAAGAAAGAAGAAAGAAAGGAAAGAAGCTAGAAGAAGCAGAAGAAAGAAAGGAGAAGAAGAAGAGAAGAAGCAGAAGAAGAAGAAGAAGAAATAGAAGAAAGAAGAAGATAGCAAAGAAGAAGTAAGAAGAAGAAGAAGCAGTAAGAAGAAGAAAGAATAGCAGAATAAAGAAGAAGAAGAAAAGAAGCAACAAAGAAAGAAGAAGAAAGAAGAAGAAGCAAAGAAACAGTTAAAGAAAGAAGAAGAAGAAGTAAAGAAGAAGTAAAGAAAGAAGAAGAAAAAGAAGAAGCAGTTAAAGCAGTTAAAGAAGAGGAAAGAAGAAGAAAGAAAGAAGAAGAAGAAGAAGAAGAAGAAAAGAAGAAAGAAGAAGAAGTAGAAGAAGTAGAAGAAGAAGAAAGAAGTAGAAGAAGAGAAAGAAAGTAAAGAAGAAGAAGAAGAAGAAAGAAGAAGAAGAAGAAGAAGAGAAGAAGCTAAAGAAGAAGAAGAAAGGCAAGAAGAAGAAGAAGAAGAAGAAGAAGAAGAAGAAGAAAGAATGAAAGAAAGAAGAAGAAGAGAAAGAAGCAAAGAAGCAAAGGAAAAAGCAGCAGAAGAGCAGAAAAGAAGCATGAAGGAGAAGAAAGGAAGAAAGAAGAAGAAGAAGAAGAAGAAAGAAGAAGAAGAAGAAGAAGAAAGAAGGAAGAAAGAAGAAAGAAGAAGCAAAGAAGAAAAGAAAGAAGAAGAAGTAAAGAAGAAGAAATGAAGAAGAGAAGAAGAAGAAGAAGAAGAAGAAGAAGAAGAAAGAAGAAGAAGAAGAAGAAGAAGAAGTAGAAGAAGAAGTAAAGAAGAAGAAGAAGAAGAAGAAGTAAAGAAGAAGAAGGAAGAAGAAGAAGTAAAGAAGAAGAAGAAGAAGAGAAAGAAGAAGAAAGAAGAAGAAGAAGAAAGAAATAGAAGAAGAAGAAAGAAGAAAGAAGCGCTAGAAGAAGAAGCAAAGAAGAAGAAGAAGAGAAAGAAGAAGAAGAAGAAGAGAAGAAGAAAAGAAGCGAAGAAGAAGAGAAGTAAAGAAAGAAAGAAGTAGAAGAAGAAGAAGAGAAGTAGAAGAAGAAAGAAATGAAAGAAGAAATGAAAGAAGAAGTAAAGAAGAAGAAGAAGAAGAAGAAGAAAGAAGAAGAAAGTAAAGAAGCAGAAGAAGAAGAGAAAGAAGAAGAAGAAGCAAAGAAGAAGAAAGAAGAAGAAAGAAGAAGAAGAAGAAGAAGAAGAAGTAAAGAAGAGGAAAGAGAGAAAGAAGAAGAAAGAAGAAAGAAGAAGAAAGAAAGAAGAAGAAGGAAGAAGAGAAGAAGAAGAAGAAGAAGAAATAAAGGAAGAAAGAAGAAGAAGAAGAAGAAGAAAGAAATACTGAAGGTAGAAGAAAGAAGAAGAGAAGAAAGAAGAAAGAAGAAGAAGAAAGAAGAAGAAGAAGAAGTAAAGAAGAAGAAGAAGAAGAAAGAAGAAGAAGAAGAAGAAAGGAAGTAAAGAAGAAGAAAGAAAGAAGAAGAAGAAGAAGAAGAAGAAGAATGAAGAAGAAGAAGAAGAAGAAGAAGTAGGAAGAAGAAGAAGAAGAAGGAAGAAGCAAGAAGAAGAAGAAGAAGAAGAAGAAGAAAGAAAGAAAGAAGAAGAAGCAAAGAAGAATAGAAGTAAAGAAAGAAGAAGAAGAAGAGAAGAAGAAGAAGAAGAAGAAGAAGAAGCAGAAAGCAAAGAAGAAGAAGAAAGAAGAAAGAAATAAAAGAAAGAAGAAAGAAAGCAAAGAAGAAAGAAAGAAGAAGTAAAGAGTTAAAGAAGAAGAAGAGTAAAGTAAAGAAAGAAGTAAAGAAGAAGAAGAAGAAGAAGAAGAAGAAGAAGAAGAAGAAGTAAAGAAGTAAAGAAGAAGAAGAAGAAGAAGAAGAAGAGTAAAAAGAAGATAGAAGAAGAAGAAGTAGAAGAAGAAGAAGAAGAAGAAGAAGAAGAAGAAGAAGAAGTAAAGAAGAAGCAGAAGAAGTAGAAGAAGAAGAAAGAAGAAAGCAAGAAGAAAGAAATAAGCAAAGAAGCAGCTAGCTAAAGAAGCAGTTAAAGAAGAAGAAGAAGAAGAAAGAAGAAATGAAGAAGAAGAAGAAGAAGAAGAATAAAGAAGAAGAAGCAAAGAAGAAGAAAGAAGAAGTAAAGCAAGAAGAAGAAGAAGAAGAAAGGAAGAAGAAGCAAGAAGAAAGAAGAAGAGAAGAGAAGAAGAAGAAGAAAGAAAGAAGAAGAAGAAGAAAGAAGAAGAAGAAGAAGAAGAAGAAGAAGAAAGAAAG
>JANBXA010000076.1:17500-20637 GCA_030556225.1 Cricetiscus sungorus | reverse complement strand
ATGCTGTAACAAAACATCCCTAATATATAACTTTAAACAACCCAACTTACTATCTTACTGTTTAAGACTCAAGTCAGAAACAGACCTCCATGTTATAATAATCCAGGTGTTAGTGGAATGGAGCCATAAGGGAAAGAAAATGTCTCTATCTCTCTTTTTTACCTTACTTCTGGAAGTCACATTTCTCGGTCCATGGGTCCATGCCTTTTTATTCAAGAGTGGCCATGTGCATGGTTTGATCTTTATATGCTACACCACCTCTGGAGTCTGTGTGGGTTCTGTTTCCATATTTGCTTTAGGGAGATTCCACTATTAAAATATTGTACAGATTGTTAAATTTCTCCCAGCCTGTGACATCTCTTTATTGGAATGACTGTTCTTTGTTCATTCCAAAACCATTTCCCACTTGATTCTCTACCTTAGGAACCTGGCCTGAGTATACTATGCCAATGCCTTCCCTCTAGTTGGGCCAGGGGTATCCCAGGTCAGAAAAATTACAAGAAGGAGGTTGGGAGATTTGACATTTTTGGGTTGTTTTTCCTTAAAAGTCTTAATTGCTACTGGGTATTCCCATAGTCTTGAAATTGAGTTTCCAGTTTACGCAGGTCTTGAAGCTGGGTTTCCATTCTCAAATTAGTCCTTAAGACATGAGTGCTTGCCTTTGAGTTCCAATAACTATTCTCTCCTCTAGCATCTTTTGACCTACAGCTACAAACAGCCCACCAGCAACAGCTTGAGGGTACTGCATCACCTAGGTGTTGCTCTGCACATTCATAACCTTTAAATAGTCTTAGCTGATAATCCTTGCACTCACCACAGTAGAGGTATGTTTATCCACTTGTTTCTTGAATATATTCCTAATGGGTTTAAGTTGTCTTCTACCCTCTGTCTCTTCACATTCTTGTGAGCTGAAACTTAAATGCCCCAAGCCCAATCTCCTTACTTGGGGGCGATGTTTGCCAACTTTTTTGAGGCTGAATAGTGATTTTTATAGAAATACAATAATGGGGTATCCATTGTTGTGAAACACAAATATCCACTTGCCTCCTTTGGATGCTTACTGATAGGAAAGAAAAGGGAGTTTTGTTTACTCTCAATTTGATACCTGTCCCTTGTTGCTCTTCCAATGTAGAATAATTTCACTTCCTGAGACATAAAATGACTGAGGGTCCTCTGGGCTAGCATTCTTTCCCCTAATGGCCACAATTCCAAGCAGATGGAAGCTAAGCCTACTACTTCTTCGGGCTTGACATTCTTCCTAAATCAATGGAAAGAGCTGTTCCTGGGTTTATTGATCTCCCCACTAGAAAGGCATCTGATCTGCAGGAGGCAGTGAATTTGGGAGCTTCCTAGTTTGGATCAATGGGATTCTGGCCTTTCAATTCTACAGAGGGGGAGCTTGGGTCACTGGCAGTCAGAAAGAATTGAATGAAATAAGCATAATATTGCAGATTAAGCAACTGTTTTCTCAGCCTAGGGCTTCCAGTAAACCGAAATGGGTTTGTAGTCATACTATGCGCAACAATCTTTGTAGCTTTGTTGTAAAACAGCAGTTGCAATAGATATTTTTGGGCTGAACTGATGTGTGGTGGGACTTTCTGGGTATTTCTTTCCCTACCTTTTCCTTATTTCACCTGTCAGTCTCAGTTCCCTCCCCCTCCATCCTCCCATACACCTGTCCAGTCTCAGGATCCAGCAGTTCCACTCAAACGATGCCTTATTCACACAACAAAGACAAGCTGTTCAACTTCTGTTCATAGCAAGAATCATTAGTATTCGCCAATTTGACCCTCAACTGAAGAATGGGTAGTGTAATATTACATTGGTAGTACTGTTCAGAGGAATGTAGATCTTGAAATTCACAGGTGATGAGAGTTGTTATTTTGCATATGTTTCTCATGCTGGTTAATAAAGCCCTGTGGCCAACTAGGAAACAAGATAGGTGTAGGCTAGGAACCGGAGGAAGGAGTAGTAGGGAGGTCGTTAGCCATACATTTTGGGAAAACAGACCCTCCATACTCCCCGATAAACACCACGTGGAAATACTTGGATAAGTAGAAATGAACATAATTAAGGCAGAGCTAGCCCATAAACAATAATGGTAACTGGCCAACAGAGTTGTATCAAATACAGAGTCTCTGAGTGTTATTTGGGGCTGGTGCGGCTGTGACTGGCCCGGGCTGGCAAAACATATTCACATGCACACAGGCAAATGGATGGAATGAGTCAGAAACCATCACAGGTAAAGTAACTTAGTCACAAACCGATAACATACTAAACACTCACCCTTATAATTTTAACTGAGCTAAAGGATCAACAGCCTACAATTCCTACTTCCAAAAACTGGATGGGACCCTAAAAAACCACATGGCCCCCACAGAAGGGGAAAGGGACAAAATCTCCTGAGCAAGTGTGGGAGCATGGAGAGAGAGAGGGAGTTAAAGAAAGAAAGGGGAGACAAAGGAAGGGGAGAGAGGAGAACAAGAAAAGGGCCACCATCATAGAGGGATAAGTTTGAAGGGAAAATCTGGCTCTGAAATGTTCAGAGATCTATAAAAGATGACCCCAGCCCCAGCAATCTAAGCAGCAATTGGAGAGATTACCTTTAGCACCCTTCCCCCATAATGAGATTGATACTACACCTTATATGCCATCCTAGAGCCTTCATTCAGTAGCTGATGAAGCAGAATCAACACCCACTGCTGAATTATGAGCCAACTCTCACTGAGATCCGTTTCAGGAAAAAGGGGTCAAGACCAGGCTACCAACCCACAGAAACACTAACGGGGAGACTCCATGCTGGTTCCCAGTCTGACAGCTGGGAAACCAGCATTGGATGACTCAACCCCTGAACATGGGTCTAGGTTGAAGGCCTGGGCGTCTAAGGGACCTCAGACAGTGAACAGGATTATTCCTGGTGACAATCGACTGGGGAGCCCATTCCCCATGAACACTCCATAGCCTAGAACACAATGAGGATCTGGGCTCTACCCCAAATACTTCTGATTTTATATCTCTCCTAACTTTTCTGGGTATTTTGAAAGGCAATACAGCTGTTTCCTGGGCCATGAAGTGCATGTTAAAAATAAGTGTGAATTCCTGCGACATAATGTGTGGCTGTGTGTCCCTTGGTACTT
>JANBXA010000075.1:0-67788 GCA_030556225.1 Cricetiscus sungorus | reverse complement strand
ATCTACTCCTCTCCTGAATCAATCTTGCTAGTCCAATATGCTTTCTTTTCCTTCTTTCCTGTTGCCTTTTTCCTAGCTCTCTCTCCACTCACTGGCCCACCATTCCCAATATGCTCAGGAGATCAAGTTCCTTTTCTATTCTGTGAGGGAACTTGTATGAATCACTTAGACTCCTCTTTGTATCTTAGTTTCTCTGGTGGTGTGAATTATAGGCTTCTGACCCTTTGCTCTATGTCTAAAATCCATATACGAGTGAATACATACCATGTTCCTCTTTTTTTTTAAACTGGGTTACTCCATTCAGGAGGGTTTCTTCAAGTTCATCCATTTTTCTGCAAATTCGACGCGACGATTCGACCCCTCCTACACAGAGTAGTATTTCATTGTGTAAATGTGCCACATCTTCTTTATCCAATCTTCAGTTGAGGGACATCTAAGTTTCTTCCAGGTTCTTTGTATTTCAAATAATGCCACTACAAACATTGTAAGCACAACCATTGTTCCATGGATGTAGATCATTTTGATATGTGCCGAAGAAGATGATTACTGGGTCCTGTGGTACACTGATTCACAGTTTACTGAGGAATCACCATACTGATATCAAAAAAAAAACTTTACAAGTTTGCACTCCCACCAGCATTGGAGGAGTATTCCCCTTTCTCCAATCCTCTCCAGCATAAGTTGCCATTGGTATTTCTAATTTTAGCCATTAGAGCTGGAGGAAGATGGTACCTTAAAGGTGTTTTGATTTGCATTTCCCTGATAGCTAGGAATAGTGAACGATTTAAATATATTTCAGCATTTTTTATTTCTTCTCCTGAGAATTCTCTCTTCAGTTCTGTTTCCCATTTTTAATAGAGTTATTTGTTGTTTTGGGGACTAGTTTCTTGATTTCTTTGTATATTCTAAAGATCAGCTCTCTGTCAGATGCAGGATTGGTGAAGATCTTTTTCCATGTTGTAGGATGCCATTTGTCCTTGTCAACTGTGTCCTTTGCCTTAGAGAAGCTTCTCAGTTTGAGGAGTGCTCATTTATTTATTGTTGATCTCAGTGTCTCTGCTACTGCAATTATGTTTTGGAAGAACTTTCCTGTAGCAATTTATTTAAGGGTACCTCACACTTTCTTTTCTAGGAGACTTGGTGTGGCTGGATGAATGTTGAGGTTTTTCATTCATTTCAACTTGGGTTTTGTGCATGGGGATATGTGTGTTAATCTGCTGTCTTCTACATACCATCATCAAGTTGTGAATCACCAGTTGCTGAAGATGCTTTCCTCCTCCTATTGTATACTTTTAGCAGTTTTGTTAAAAACCTGGTGTTCTTACATGTGTGGGTTAATATCACAGTTTTTGATTAAATTAGTTTGGTCTACTTGTCTATTTTTGTGCCCATACCAGGCTGTTTTCAGTACTATAGCTCTGTTGTACCGCTTAAAGTCAAAGGTGGTGATGACTCCAGAATTTTCGATGTTGTACAGGTTTTTTTTTTTATTTGCTATCCCGGGTGTTTTGTTTTTCCATAGAAAGTTGAGTATTATGCTTTCAAAGTCAGTGAAGAATTGTGCTGGGATTTTAGTGGGGATTGCATTTCGTCTGTAGGTTGCTTTTGGCAAGATTGCCATTTTTTACAGTTTATCCTACCTATACAAGAGGATGGGATATCTTTTCTTTCTGCTATCTTCTTTAATTTTTTCGATTTAAAGACGAAAAGTGCTTGCTATATAGACCTATCACTTATTTGGTAAGCATTAATTCAAGCTATGTTATGATGTTTGTGGCTATTGTAAATGTGATGTTACCCTGATTTCTGTCTATGTCTCTTTATTGTCTGTATATAATAGGGCTACTAATTTTTTTTGAGTTAATCTTGTATCCTTCTAATTTTCTGAGTGTGTTTATCAGCTGGAGAGATTCCCTAGTAGAATTTTTTGAGCACATATGTAAACTATGGTATCATTGGAAAATAATGACAGTTTCATTTCTTCCCTTAAAATTTGTATCCCCTTGATCTCTTTTTTGTCTTATTGTCTTTGCAAGAAACTCACATATAGCATTTTCTATTTATCAAGAGAGTGGACAGCGTTTTCTTCTTCCTGAATTTTTTTGATGAATCATCTGAAGTTTCTATGGATTCAGTTTGATGTTGGCAGTTGGAAAAAGAAATGCTTTTTCTTCAAATGGTACTAGCACAACTGGATGATGGTGTGTAGAAGACCCATGTCTATTGTCATGCACACAACCTAAGTAAAAATGGATCAAATACATCAACAAAAATACAGTCATATAAAAACTTTTAGAAGAGAAAATGGCAGGTGACAATGAACAAACTGGTAAAGGACACTGCTACCTGAACATAACATGAGTAGCAGACATCGACTGAGATCAACAATTAATAAAAGAAACTTCATGGAACTGAGAGGCTTCTGTAAGGCAAAGGACATAGTCAACAACACCAAAAGGGACCCCACTTACTGCGAAAAGAAGTTCACCAACCACATTGTGACAGAGGGCTCATCATCAAAATATACAAAGAACACAAGAATCTAGTCACCAAACACCAAATAACCCTATAAAAATAGGGGCACAGTAGTGAATAGAGAATTTGCAGTAGAGGAAAACAAAATGGCTGAAAGACACTTTAAAAATCCCCCCCCCCGTAGCCATCAGGAAATACAAATAAAAACAACTCTGATACTAGCATAGTCCTGATAGAATGGACAAATTTAGGTAATAACATTGCATTTGTTATTTCATTCAGGAGTCCTTTCAATATTCGTCACTGAATGAAGACTCATTAATTTTGCATCTAGATGAGGTCCATTTGAAATACATTCAGTCATACATTTGGTGCTGCTAAGATGTCAACTCGGAAACACTATGTATTTTTTCCTTATAGAAGTTGAATTAATTTCTTGAAATATCAGGGCCAGAAGTTTCTGAGATTTGAACTTACACCACAGCGTCTATCTCTATATTCTATATTCATTTTATATTGACTTATGTAGGTATCAATGCAACAAAATGGTATGTAGGCAGAAATTATGCACACAAGTGTGAATGGAAATAAAAGGATATGATTGGAGGACAGAGAAATAGTAATTCTACATTCCATCAGCTTCATAATCAGAGAAAATCATCTAGTGAGATGACAATATGATTTTTCATTTTTCAGTGGATCACATTGATAGATTTTAATATGTTGAACTATGCCTGCATCAGTAGGATGAAGCCTGCTTTGTCATGATGGATGATTTCCTTGATGTTTTCTTGGATTCTATTTGCCAGTATTTTATTGAGTATATTTGCATCAATGTTCATGAGGGATATTTGTGTCTAGTACTCTTTCTTATTTGTGTCTTGTGTGTCTTGTGTAGCAAGGTAACTTTATCCACATATAAAGAATTTGGTAATGAACCATCTTTATTTATTATGTGGTACAATTTGAGGAGTGTCGGTATTAGCTCTTCTTTGAATTTCTGGTAGAACTCTGGACTAAATACATCTGGCTCTGGCCTTTTTTTGGTTGGGAGGCTTTGATGACTGCTTATATTTCAATAGAGGTTATAGTTATATTTATTTATTTTTCATAAATAAATGGCCTTTTTCTATTAATGTTTTTTATTTTATTTTACATAATGACCCCAGTTCCCTCTCCCATCTTTGTTCCCTTCCTTCCTCTTTCCATCTCTTCCACCCTCTCATATCCCCAGAACACCCTCCCCTCCCATCTTTCCCCAAAACACATGTAGGATGATGTCCCCCAGGAGTGGTCATCTACATTTGTCAAGTCATTTGGGACTAGAACTTCTCTCTTGTCTCTAGGTTAAGGGAGTAACCCTCCATGGGGGATGTGTCCACAAAGTCCTTTAGTGTACAAGGAATACATATTGTATCCCACTGTCTGAGGTCCCTTGGACTGATCAGGCCTTCTAGTTGAGAACCATATTCAGAGTGTCTGAGTCAGTCCCACGCTGGATTCCCAGCTATCAGTTTTGGGGCCCATTAGATTCCCCTTGTTCAGGTCAGCTGTCTTTGTGTTTTTCAACATCCTGGCCTCTTCCTCCCTCTCTGCATCTGGATTCCAATTCAGTTCAGTGTTTAGTTATGGGTGTTTAATTTATTTCCACCAGCTACTAGATGAGGGCTCCACGATGGTGGATAAGTTAGTCATTGGCCTCTTTATCAGTGAAGGGCATATATGGTAGCGTTTCCACTGTTGCTTAAATTGTTAGTTGTGGTCAGTCTTGCAGGTCTCCACACATTTCTCTAGATTCAATTTTCTCTTCAAACCTATAATGACTCCCTCTTTTTTGCCCTCTCTCTCTCTCACTCTCTCTTTCTCTCTGTCTCTCTCTTCTATCTGTTTTCCTCATCTATTCCTCCCCTTACTCAATCTTCCAAGTTCCACGTGCTTTCCTCTCCTTCCCTTCTCTTTCTCATGACCACCCCTATAGTTATATTTAAGTTGCTTATGTATTACTGATTTCATTTTGGTAAGTTGATGGGAGATGTTATTCAGTAAATATGTTTCTCACACTGGTTAATTAATAAAGCACTGTGCCCAATGGGAAAGAAAGATAGGTGGGGCTAGAAGACAAGGAGGAAATGGGAAGTAGTAAGGAGGAGTCATCATGTAGAGCATAAAAGAAGCAAAATGCCAGCCCGACACTCTCCTGTAAGATGAGCCACATGGAAATACTTAGAGTAATAGTAATGGATTAATCATTAAGGCAGAGCTAGCTGATAAACAATCATAGTAACTGGCCAACAGCACTGTATCAAATATAGAGTATCTGCGTGTTAATGGGGGCTCCTGTGGCAGTGGGACCGGGCAGCTGGCAGGGAGCAACAAAGAATGGGACCAGGCAGGCTGGCAGAAAACATACATGCTACAGTAAGTGATTTGTCCATTTCCAGAAATTTGTTCATTTCCTTTGAATTTCGAATTTTGTGGAGTACTGGTTTTAAATGTATGACTTGAAAATTCTTTGCAGTCCCTCAGTGTACATTGTTATGGCCCCTGTAGTTTGTCTGTTTTCCACCAGACCGCCCATCGCCTGTCTGGAGTGCTGGCCCCAAATAACATACTGAGACTCTGTATTTGATACAATCCTGTTGGACAGTTACCATTATTGTTTATGGGCTAGCTCTGTCTTAATTATTAACCCATTTCTACTTATTCAGTATTTCTACGTGGTCATCTTATCGAAGAGCCGTGGCCAAAAGAAGGCATCTTTTTTCTCCATGCTCTACATCCTGACTCCTCCCTATTTCTCTTTCCTCCTTGTCTCCTAGCCCCACTTATCTTGCTTTCCTATTGGCCCAACAGTGCTTTATTTATTAACAAGTATGAGAAACATATATACAGAATATCATCTCTAATTAGGCCCACTTTTCATTTCTGATTTTGTAAATTTGCTACTTTTCAGTTGGCTTGGATAAAGTTTTGTGTATCTTGTTGATTTTCAAAAAAAAAAAAATAAAACCTCAATGTTACCTTGATTACTTGTAGTGTTTCTCTAGTTTCTACTTTATTGATATTAGCCCTCAAATTGATTATTTACTTGCATCTTTTCTCCAGGCTAAGCTTGCTTTATTTTGTTCTAAGGCATTCAGTTGTGCTGTAAATTTTCCAATGTGACTATTATCTGTTACATTTATATGGGCACTTAGTGCATTAAACTTTCCTGATAGCATTGCTTTCAAGGTGTCCTTTGAGTACAGGTATGCTGTGTCTTCATTTTCTTTGTATTCTAGGAAATCTTTAATTTCTTTTTTCTTTATTCCTTGACCCAGGAATAGTGCAATTACATGTTTTTCAGTTTTCATCAGTTTGTAGATTTTCTGTATTTTGTGTTATTATTTTCAAATTTAAAGCATGGGATTTTTCCACATTTTTTATCTCTTGAGGTTTGTCATATTACCTAGTATGAATTCAACTTCAGAGATGGTTTAATGTGGAGATGAGAAGAAGTTATATTTTTCTTGTGTTTGGATGGAATGTTTGATAATTGTGTTTAACCCAATTGGGACATGACTTCTGTTATTTCCTTTGTTTCTATGTTAAAATTCAGTCTGGTGGCTTTGTATAATGGTAAAAGTGTTTTGTTAAATTCTACCACTATGAGTGTGTTAAATTTTATATGAGTTTGGAATTTTAGTAGTGTTTTTTTAATGAGTGTGTTCACTTTGTATTTGGGGCAAAGATGTTCACAACTGGGATTTTTGTACTGATATACTTCTCCTGGAAAAATATGAAATGGCCTTCTCCATTTCTTTTAATTAATATTGGGTAGGAGTCTACTTTTGAGATATTAAGATAGCTACACCTGCTTGCTTCTTGTGTCCATTTGATTGAAAGTTCTTTTCCCAACACTTTATCCTGATGCAATGTCTGTCTTTGAAGCTTATATGTGTTTCTTGTATGTACCGGAAAGAAGAATTCTGTTGTATCCATTCTGTTAGCCTTTGTCTTTTTTATAAGATAATTAAAACCATTCATTTTGAGGGAAAATAAAGTCCATCAATTGTTAATACTTGTTTGTTTTAGATTTTTTGGCAGAGGTATTGTGAGTATATTTGCACCCTTTTTTAGGGGGAGGTGGTTCTGGTAAAGTGGGATTATCTTTTGCCTATATGATTGTGAGTGTAGATAACTTCTTTTGGTTGGAGTTTTACTTACAAATCTTTCTGTAGGCATGGATTTGTTTGTATATATTGAAAATCTTGCTTAGTCATTAATATCTAGTTTTCTCCATCTATAGTAATTGAGAGTTTCACTGGGTATAGTAGCCTAGGTTGTTTCAGGAGCTCTTAGATTTTGTAGAAAATCTATCCACAACATTCTGGCCTTGAGAGTTTCTATGCTGAAGTCTGCTTTTATATGCTATCTGGCCTTTTTCCTTTGCTGCCATTAAAATTCTGTCCTTATTCTGTATATTAGGTGTTTTTATTATTATGTGGGAAGGGGATTTTTTTAGTCCAATCTATTTGGTGTTTAGTATGCTTCTTATACTTTCATAGGCATGTCTTTCTTCAGAGTGGGAAAGTTTTCTTCAATGATTTTCTTGAATATGTTTTCTTCACCTTGGAGCTGGGCTTCTTCACCTTCCTCTATGCTTCCTCTATGCCTATTAAATTTAGGTTTGGCATTTTAATGGCGTCACATATTTCCTGGATGTTTTGGATACAAGAATATTTTTGGTTGATGAATCTATTTCCTCTAGCATATTTTCAGTGCCTGAGAGTTTCTGTTCAATCTTTTGTATTCTGTTGTTTATGCTTGCATCTTTGAATCTCTAGTTCCTGATTGCTCACACAGTTCTATATTCCCAGCATTCCATTAGTTGATGTTTCTTTACTGTGTCTACTTCAGTTTTCAGGTGTTGAACTGTGTGAGTTATTTTCTTTATTTGTTTGGTTTTTTTTTTTATGGATTTCCTTTCTTTATGAGAATTGTTAATTTCTTTCATTTTTCTTATCTTTTCTTCTATTTCTTTCAATATTTTGTTTCATTTTTCTTCCATTTTTAAGGGATTTTTTCTTATCATCGTTGAGGCCTATATCATTTTTATGAATTCATTTTTTTAACTCATTCTCTTCTGGTTTATCTGCTTTCGTATGTATGGTCTAGTTGGTGTAGGTTCCTTGGGTTCTTGTGATGTCATGCTTGTCTTTGGGTGACTTCTTGTACTACTGTTTCCATCTTTTGTTCTAGTCAGTGCATGTGGAGTGTTTCTCTCTACTCTCCAGGTTGGCATAATTGGGTCAGGATTTTAATGTCTGTAACACTGGATTATCTAAGCTGTGTTGGAGACCTCTCCTCCATCACAGGGCTGTGTATAAGATCCAAAGATCAGCAAGTGAGGCCTTCAGGATGTCTTGTGTGCATAGGCGGGTCCAGTGTGCTCAGACAATACCCAGCCATACCCAGGCATGAGGAGGGCTTGTTGGACCAATATGTGAGGCATTTCTTTTAAGACTGGGTACATTTAATGCAGTCTGTGTGGCATCACCTTACAAACACTCATGTACTTCTTAATCCTGAATCTTTGTACTAATGACAAATAATGTTTTTGACCAAACAGCTAAAAGTATATGACGGAAGGAGGAAAACATCTTCAGCACATGGTGCTGGCTCAACTGTACGATGGTGTATATAAGTTTACAAACAGACCCATGTCTATCGTCATGCACAAAACTCAAGTCCATATGGATCAAAGACCTCTGTTATGAGCACACTTTTCCAAGCCACTGGTTTGGTCCCACTCTTTGTTCCTCCCCGCTGGCTTCCCGGTCCCAGAGCCACATGAGCCCCAATAACACTCAGAGACTCTGTATTTGATACAATCCTGTTGGCCAGGTACTATTATTGTTTACCATCTAGCTCTTTCTTAATTATTAATCCATTTCTACTTATCTAAGTATTTCCACATGGTCATCTTATCTGAATGAAGTGGGCCAGCATCTTGCTTCCTCTATGGTCTACTGCTGACTCCTCCTAACTACTTCCTCTTTCCTCCTTGTCTCCTAGTCCCTACTATCTTGCTTTCCCATTGGCCACAGTACTTTATTTATTAACCAGTATGAGAAACATATTTACAGAATAGCACCTCCCATCAGACCTCAATATAAATTCACACACACTGAACTTGATAGAAAAGTAGTTGGGAAGTACCCTTTAAGAAACTTACAGAGACCGCCTAATGAACCTAACTCCAGTAGCACGGACAATGAGATTGACAATTAATAACTGCTACTTCCTCAAACTGAGAAGCATCTATAAGGCAAAGGACACAGTTGAAAAGAACAAACGGCATCCTAAAGATTTGGAAAAGATCTTCACCAACCCTACATTTGACAGATGGCTCATCTCCAAAATATACAAAGAACACAAGTAAGTAGGCACCAAAACACCAAATAACACTATTAAAAATGAGGTACAACTAAAGTCAGAATTCTCCATAAAAGAATTAAAAATGCTAAAAGACACTTAAGAAAGTGCTCAACATCCTTAGCTATCAGTGAAAGGCAAATACATAATAAATAAATAAACTCTTAGATACCATGCTTGTATTCCTACCGGAATGGGTAAAATTAAAAACTCAATGACAATTTACGTTGGAGAGGATGAGAAGAAAGGGGAACACTAATCCAATGCTGCCAGGAGTGCTAACTTGTACAGCCATTTTAAAGACCAATATGGCAGTTCCTCAGGAAAATGGGAATCAGTTTACCATGGGACATTGCAATTCCACTCTTAGGTATATACCCAAATGATCCATATCCATGCAACAATGACATCTGTTCAACTATGTTCATAGAAGCATTATTTGTAATAGCAAGAACCCTGAAGCATCCTAGATGCACCTCAACTGAATAATGGAGAAAGAAGATATGGTGCATTTACTCAATGGTATAATACACAGCAGGGGAAAATGGAATTTTTAATTTTCAGTCAAATGGATGGAACATGAAGAAAATATCCGTAGTGAGGAAACCCAGTCAAAAAATTAGAAACATGCTATGTACCCACTCCTATGTACCTGTGTGCTGTGATCTTTGTGAGAGTAATGTGACTCTTTCCGAGAGGGTTGAAACAGTGTGGGTTTCAGGTGTGAATCTGTGTGTCAGAGCTGTGACACAGTGAGGGTGAGAAAATGCTGTGCAAGACTACTCTTTCCCTGGGAGAGTGTGTTTTGACCATTGGTGAGTGTGCTGACTCAGTGTGTGAATACTCAGATTCCTTTATAATTATATTTACACCTGAATGAGAGTGCTGAGGAACTGCTTGTGAGTGCTCTGACAGTGTGAGATACTCCTGTGAGAGTATTGTTAAGTGTTTTGATTCTGTACTTGAGTGCATTGACAGTGTTTATGAGAATTACAACAATGTACATAAGCCCTACAAAACTGGGCATAATTGCTGTGACAATGTGAGAGAGTAATGGGCCACTTTACTAGAGTGCTGTGGAAGTGTGTCTGCAAGCTGTGAATTTTAGTGTTAGTGTTGTGACCATGCTAGCACGATAAAACTCTGTGCAAGAATCTCTGACACTGGGAGTGTTTGCTGTGTCATACGGTTGAATGTTGTTATTCAGGCTTGATTACTATGACTCTGCATTAGTGTTATGTCGATGTGTGCAGGTCGGGAACCACCTTACTTGTGCTGTTATAAATTTTGAGAGTAATATGTAAGGGGGGAGATTGTTGCTATAGTGATCAGCATGGTGTGCGCTTGTGCATCAGTGCTTAGTTGCACTGCAAAGGAGTTAATCACTGAGTCAGACTGACACGTTAAGAAAGTGCTTTCACAGTTGGCAAGAGTGTTGTGACAGTGTGTTTGAGAGTTGTAAATCTGTATGTCAATGATGTGACACAGATCTAGAGTGCAATCTCAGGTGTGAGACTTCTGTCACATTGAGGGTGCTATCTCCTTTTGGCATTGTGCTGAAACACTGTGGCTCTGTGTGTCAGTGCTAAAAACCCTAAACCCTAAAAAGCCTAAACCATAAAACTCTAAACCCTAAAAACCCTAAACCATAAAATCCCTAAACCCTAAAAATCATAAACCCTAACCCCCTGAACCGAGACCCATTCCCTAAACACTAGAACCTAGACCCTAAAAAATCTAGACCCTAAAAACATTAGAACCCTACACTCTAATAACCCTAGACACTAAAAACCCTAAACCCTAATAACCCTAGACCTTACAAAACCTATTCCCTAAAAACATAAGAAACTAAAAACCCTAGATCCTAAAAACATATACCATAAAAACTCTACACTCTTATAAACCTAGACCCTAAAAACCCTAAACACTAAAAAACCTAGAACCTAAAAACCTAGACCCTAAAACCATAAAGCCTAAAAATACTAATCCCTAAAATCCTAGACACTAAAGTCCCTAGACACTAATAAACCTATAATCTTTTAACACCAGACCCTAAAAACACTAGACCCTAAAATCCCTAGACCATAGACCCTTGACTAAAAACCGTAGACCATAAAAAACATAAACCCTAAAAACCCTAAACCATAATACCCTAGAAACTAAAAACCCTAAACCCTAAAAACCCTAAATTCTAAAAACACTAAACCCTAAAAACCATAAACCCTAAAATCCCTAAACCCTAAAATCCCCAAACCCTAACCCCCAGATCCTAGACCTTTACCCTAGACACTCGAACCTAAAAACCTAGACCATAAAAACTCTAGAATCAAATAAACCCAGAGCCTAAAAACCCTAACACTAAAAAACCTAGACTCAAAAAATTCTAGATGATAAAAACAAAACCCTAAAAATAATAAACCTTAAAAACCATAGTCACTAAATACAATAGACCTAATAATGTAGGCCCTAATGAAAATAAACCCTAGAAACAATAGACCACAAAAAATTAGGACTCTAAAACCCTAGACTTTAAATACCATAGACCCTAAGACCCTTAGACCCTAAAAACCCTAGACCCTGAAAATCCTAGACTCTAGAAACCCTAGAACTTAAAACGTTTAGAACCTAAAATCCCTAAACCCTAAAAACCATAGACCTTAAAAACTGTAGAACATAGAACCTAGACCCTAGAACCTAGACATTGAAAACCATACACCCTAAAAATCCAAGACCATAAAAACCCTATACCCTGAAATCACTAGACCCTAAAAAACCCTAAACCCAAAAAACCCTAGACCTTAAACCTAAACCCTAAAAATCCTAAACCCTAAAACACTAAACTTTAAAAACCCTAAACTCTAAAATCCCTAAAACCTAAAAAACATATACCCTAAACACCCTAAACTTACAAACCCTAAACAGTAACCACATGACACTAAAAATCTTAGAACCTGAAAACCCTAGACACAAAAACCCTAGACCCTAAAAAACCTAGACCATAGACCCTAGACCCTAGAAGGTAAAAATCATAGACCCTAAAAACCCTAGACAGTAAAAACCCTAAACTGTAAAAACCCTACCCTAAAATGCCTAGACCCTAGACCTTAGACCCTTGAACCTAGACCCTAAAAACCCTAGACCCTATAAACACTAGACCCTAAAAACCCAAAACCCAGAAAACCCTAAATCCTAAAAAACTTAAACTGTTAAAACCTTAAACCCTAACTCTCTGATCCTAGACCCTAGACCATAAACCCAATATCCTAGACCCTAAAAACCATAGACCCTAAAAATCCTAGATGCCAAAAAACTTAAACTTTAAAAACCCTAAATCCTAAAAAGCTAAATTATAAAAACCCTATACCCTAAAAAACCTAAACCATAAAAACCCTAAACCCTAAACCCTAAAATCCCTAAACCCTAATACCCTGACCCTAGACCATAGACCCTAGACCATAGACCCATAGACATTAGAAACTAGACCCTAGATACTAGACCCTAAAAACCCTAGACTATAAAAACCCTACACCCTAAAAAGCCTAGACCCTAATAAAACTAGACCCTAAAAACACTATACTCTAAAAAACCTCGAACATAAAAACCCTACACCCTAAAAACCTAGACCATAATCACCATAGTCGCTAAAACATAAACTATAAAATCCTAATCCCTAAAAACATAGACCCTAAAAACCCTACACCCTAAAACACCTAGACCATAATAAACCATAGACCCTAAGAACCATAGACCCTAAAAATCCTAGATCAACAAAACCCTAAACCCTAAAACTTTAATGATAAAACCCATAAAGCTTAAATACCCTAAACTCTGAAAAACATCAAATCTAAAAACCCTAGACCCTAAAAACCCTAGAGACTAAAAACCCTAGACTCTAAAATCCCTAGACCTGAAAAAGCTTAAACTCAAAAAACCCTGGACCCTAAAAACACCAGACCATAAAAAAAACCTAAATAGCAAAAAATCTAGAACCTAAAAAACCTAGACCCTAGGCCTTAGACCCTAGACCCTAGGCCCTACAATCCCTACACCCTAAAAACCCGAGACCCTAAAAACCCTAAACCCTAAAATCCCCAAATTCTAAAAACCTTAAACTCTAACCCTCTGACTCTAAACCCTAGAACCTAGACCCTAAAAACACTAGACCCTAAAATCCTTAAACCCTTATACCCTAAACCTTAAAAACTCTAAATCCTAAAAACACTAGACCCTAAACCATAGGCCCTAAAACCCTAAACCCTAAAAACCCTAAACCATAAAAACCCTAAAGCTTAAACTTTCTAAATTCTAAAAACTCTAAAATCTAAAAAACATAGTCCCTAAAAACCCTAAAAACACTAGACCATAAAAACCCTTAACCATAAAAAACCTAGACCCTAGACCTTAGACCCTAGACACTAGACCCTAAAAACCATAGACCCTCAAAACCCTAAGCCCTAAAATTTCCAAGCCCTAAAATCCCCAAACTCTAAAAACCCTAAATCTAACCCCCTGATAGTGGACCCTAGATCATATAACCTAGAACCTAGACCCTAAAAATACTAGACCCTTAAAACACCAGACCCTAAAAATCCTACACCCTAAAAACACTAGACCCTAAAAAACCTAGACTATAAACTACCTAAACACTTATAACCCAAAACCATAAAAACCCTAAATCCTAAAAACCCTAACCCCTAAATACCCTAAACCTTAACTCCCTGACCCTTGATCCTAATCCCTAGACCATAGGTACTGGACCCTAAAATCCATAGACCCTAAATACAAGAGACCCTAAAAAACCTAGACGCTAATAACCCTGAACACCAAAAAATATAAAACCTTCAAACCCTAAACCCTAAAAACTCTGTACCCTAAAAACCCTGGACCCTAAAAACCATAGTCCTAAAATTCATAGAACCTAAAACTATAAACCATAAAACCCCAGACCCAAAAACCCTAGACCCTAAAAACTTCAAACTTTACAAACCTAAACACTAAAAACACTAAACATTAAAAACCCTAAACACTAAAAACCCTAAACAGTAACCCCCTACCCTAGACCTAAGACCCTAGAGGCTAAAAGAACCTAGACAATAAAAACCCTAGACCATAAAAACGCTAAACCCTAAAATCCTAGAGCTTAAAAACCCTAGAACCTAATACCCCTAGACTATAAAAACGCTAAACCCTAAAATCCTAGAGCCTAAAAACCCTAGAACCTAATACCCCTAGACCATAAAAACTAGAACCTAAAAATCCTAGACCCTACAAACACTAGACAATAGAACCTACCCCCTAAAAACGACAGACCCTAAAAAGCCTAGACCATAAAAACTGTAGAACCTAAAAACCCTAGACCCTAAAACACAGGACCCTAAAATCCTAGTCCCCAAAAACCCTAGACCCTAAAAAACCTAAACCTTAAAAACCTAGACCATAAAAACCATAGACCCTAGACCCTAAAAACCATAAACCATGAAACACCTAGACCATAAATACACTAAACCATAAAAACCCTAGACCCTAAATCCCTAAACCCTAAAAACCCAAAACACAAAAAATCCTAAATCTTTACCCCCTGACTCCATACCCTAGAGCATATAACATAACCTAGAACCTAGGCTCTAAAAAACCTATACCCTTAAAAACCTAGACCCTAAAAATCCTACTCCCTAAACAACCTAGACCCTAAAAACCCTATACTCTAAAACCCCTAAATTCTTATAACCATAAATCATAAATCCCTAAATCCTAAAAAACATAAACCCTAAAAACCCTACATCCTAAAAACACTAGATGCTAAGACATTAAAACATCTAGACCCTAAAAACCCTAAAGCCTAAAAACCCTAAATCCTAAAAACACTAAACCCTACAAACTTTAAAATTTAAAAAGCCTAAACCTTTACAACCCTAAACTCTAAAAGCCCTAATCCCTAAAAACCCTAAATCCTTACACCCTGATGCTAGAACCTAGAACCTAGACCCTAGATAATAGACCATACAATCCACAGACCCTAAAAACTTGAGACACTAAAATCCCTAGACCATAAAATCCTAGACCCAAAAACCAGAGATGCTAATAACCCCAAAAACTAAAAACCCTAAACCCTAAGAACCCTAAAAATACTAGACCCTAAAAACCCTAGACTCTAAAAACCCTAGACCATAAAACCCCTAGACCCTAAAAACCTAGTCCAAAAAAAACCCTAGTCCCTAAAATCCCTTGACCCTAAAAACACTACACACTAAAACTTCTAGAAACTAAAACCCCTAGATCCTAAAAATATTAAACCCTGAATACCCTAGACCCTAAAAAACCTAGACCGTAAAACTCATAGACCCAAAAACCACTAGACCCTGAAAACCCTAAAAACCCCAGAACCTGAATACCCTAAAACTAAAAACCCTAAACCCAAAAGCACTATACCCTAAAAACCCTAAACCTTAAAAAACCTAAAGCCCCCCCAAAATAAATCCTAAACAATAAACAATAAAACCCTATACACTAAAATCCCTGGAAAACTTAAATCCCTACATTTCATACACCCTAAAAACACTAGACCCTAAAAAACCTAGACCCTAAAAACCCTAGAACCTAAAACCACTAGACCCTAATGAACATAGACCCTAAATATACTAGACCATAGACCCTAGTCCCTAAATCCTAGACCCTAAAAACCATAGACCCTAAAAGCCCTAGACCCTAGACCTTAGACATTAGACCCTGGACACTAAAAACACTAGACCCTAAAATCACTGGACCCTAAATAAACTAGATGCTAAAAAATTAGACACTAAAAATTCTAGACCCTTAAAAACCTAGCCCCTAATAAACCTAGACCCAAAAAAACGCTTATTCCTAAGAAACCTAAGCCCTAAAAATCCTAGACCCTAAAAACACTAGACCCTAAAATCCAAGACCCAAAATCCTAGAACCTAAAAACCTAGACCATAAAAACCCTAGCCACTAAAATCCCTAGACCCTATAAACTCTAAACCCTAAAAACACTAAACCCTAAAACACCTATACACTAATCTCCTGACCCTAGACACTAAACCCTAGAACGTAGACCCTAAAAACCCTAGACGCTAAAAACCCTAGACCCAAAAAAATCCTAGACGCCAAAAGTCCTAGACGCTAAAAACCCTAAAACATAAAAACCTTAAACCCTAAAAACAATAAACCTTAAAACCCTAAAACATAAAAACCCTACAGCCTAAAAACCCTAAACCCTAACCCCCAGACCCCAGACCCTACACCCTAGACAATAACAATATAGACCCTAAAAACCCTAGTCCCTAAAACACTTGACCCTAAAATCACTAATTCTAATAAAACTGGACACTAAAAACGCTAAATCATTAAAACACTAGACACTAAAAACCCTAGACCATAAAAACCCTAAACCCTAAATATCCTAAACCTTAAAAACCCTAGACCCTAAAAAACCTATACCCTAATAAACCTAGACGATAACAACAATAAACCCTGAAAACACTAGACCCAAAAAATCCTAGACAATAAAACCTAGAGCCTAGAAATCATAGACCCTAACAACCTTAGACCAAAAATACTACACCATAATAAACCTAGAACCTAATACCCCTAGACCCTAAGAACAATTAACCCTGAAAATCCTAGACACTAAAAACACTAGGCCATTAAAACCCTAGACCCTAAAAACTCGAAACTATAAAAACCCTTAAACCTAAAATCCCGACAAACTAAAAAAAAACCCTAAAAACCTAAACCCTAAAAGCTTAAACCCTAAAAACCCTAAATCTTAAAAACCTACACCCAAAAAATCAATAAATCCTAAACCCTAAACAATAAACACTATACACTAAAAACCAAAATCTTAAAAAACCTAAATCCCTAAATTTCATACACTTTAAAAATCCTAGACCCTAACTACCCTAGACCCTAAAACCCCTAGACCCCAAAACTTCTAGACATTAAAGAACTTAGACCCTAAATATACAAGACCATAGACCCTAGTCCCTAGATTGTAGACCCTAAAAATCATACACTCTCAAAGCCCTAGACCCTAGACATTAGACATTAGACCTTAGACCCTAATAACACTAGACCCTAAAATCACTGGACCATAAATAACCTAGACCCTAAAAAACCTAGAACCTAAAAACCCTAGACCCTAAAAAAACTAGACCCTAATAAACAAAGACCCAAAAAACCCTAAACCCTAAGAACACTAAACTCTAAAAACCCTAGACCCTAAAAACCCTAGACCATGAAAATCCTAGGCCCTAAACCTTAGACCCTAAAAAACCTAGACCCTAAAAACCCTAAGCCTAAAATCCCTAGACCATATAAACTCTAAACCCTAAAAACACTAAACCCTAAAACACCTAAACCCTAATCCTCTGACCCTAGACACTAGACCCTAGAACCTAGACCCTAAAATGCCTAGACAGTAAAACCCTAAACCCAAAAAACCCTAGACCCATAAAGCCCTAGACGCATAAACCCTAAACCTAAAAACCTTAAACCCTAAAAACAATAAACCCTAAAACCCTCAAACCTAAAATCCATAATCCATAAAAATCCTAAACCCTACAACCCTAAAACTTAAAAACCCTACACCCACAAACCCTCAGCCCTAACCCCCACACCCTAGATCCTACACCCTAGAACCTAGACCCTAGAACCTAAAAGCCTAGACCCTAAAAACCCTAGTCCCTAATAAACCTAAACTCTAAAACCCCTAAAGCTGAAAAAACCCTAAACTCTAAAAACCCTAAAACCTAAAAACCCAGACCCTAAAAACCTTGATCCTAAAAACCCTAGAACCTAAAGTCCATAAACCCTAAAAACACTAAACCCTAAAATCCCTAGGACCTAAAACTCCTTGACCCTAAAAGTACTACACCCTAAAAACCCTAGACCTTACAAACCCTAGACCATAAAACCCTAAACCATAAAGATCCTAAACCCTAAAACTTCTAGACCCTAAAAGCAATATACCCTAATAACCTTAGACCCTAACAACACTAAACCCTAAAAACATTAGACCCGAAAAAAAGTAGACCCTAAAACTCCTAGACATTAAAAAACCTAGACCCCAAAAACCCTAAACCTTAAAAACCATAGACACTAAAAACCATAGACCAAAAACTCCTACACCCTATATACCCTAGAACCAAATACCCCTAGACCCTAAAAACTCTAAACCCTAAAATCCCTAAAACATAAAAACCCTACAACCTAAAAAACCTAAACCCTAAAAACCTAAACCTTAAAAACCCTAAAACCAAAAATCCCTAAACCGTAAAATCCATAAACCCTAACCCACTGACTGTAGACCCTAGACGCTAGATGCTAGACCCTAGACCCTAGACCCTACAACCTAGATCCTAGACCCTAAAAACCCTAGACCCTGAAAAACCTAGACTCTAAAATCCTAGCCCCTGAAAACCCAACACTATAAAAACCCTACAACCTAAAAAACTTAGACCCTAATAAAACCAGACCATAAAAATACTATATTCTAAAAACCTTGACCCTAGAAACCCTAAACCCTTAAACTCTAGACCCTAAACACTCTAGACCCTAAATATCATAAACTCTAAAATCCTAGACACTAAAAAATTTAGACCCTAATAAAACTATACCCTAAAAAAACTAAACCCTAAAAATCCTAGACCTTAAAAGCCTAGACCCTAAATATTCTAAACTCTAAATAACCTAGACCCTGAAAACCCTAGACCCTAAAAAACCAAGACCCTAAAAACACTAAACTCGAAAAACCCTAAAAACCTACACCCTAAAAACCTTGATCCTAAAAACCCTAGAACCTAAAATCCATAAACCCTAAAATCACCAAAACCTAAAATCCCTAGAACCTAAAACTCCTTGACCCTAAAAATAATATACCCTAAAAACCCTAGACCTTAAAAACCCTAGACCATAAAAACCCTAAACCATAAAGATCCTAAACCCTAAAAACCCTAGATCCTAAAAACAATATACCCTAATAAACCTAGACCCTAAGAACACTAAACCCTAAAAACACTAGACCTGATAAAACCTAGACCCTAACCTCCTGACCCTAGACCCTAGAAACCCTAGACCCTGAAAAACCTAGACTCTAAAAATTCTATACCCTAAAATCACTAGACTATAAAAACTCTATACCCTAAAAACCCTTGACCCTTATAACCCTAGATCCTAAAACACTATACTGTAAAAAAAAAAAAACCTCGACCCTAAAAACCCTGAAACCTAAAATCCTAGACCCTAAACACCCTAGTGTAGCATGTCTATATTCTGCCCGCCTGCTGCTGTTCTGGCGTGTCAGCCCCAAATAACACTCAGAGACTCTGTATTTCATACAATCCTGTTGGCCAGTTACCATTATTGTTTATGAGCTAGATCTGTCTTAATTATTAACACATTTCTACTTATCTAAGTATTTCCATGTGGTAATCTAATCAGAGAGCCGCTGCTGTCGTCTTCTTTCTCCATGCTCTCCTGACTCCTCCTAACTACTTCCTCTTTCTTCCTTATACTCTCCTAGCCCTGCCTATCTAGTTTCCTATTGGCCAACAGGGCTTTATTAATTAATGAGTATGATAAACATATTTACAAAATAACATCTCCCATCACCCTAGATCCTAAAAAACATACACTCTAAAATCCTAAACCCAAAAAACCTAGACCTTAAAAACCGTAGACCCTAATAAAACTATACCATAAAAACATTAAAAAGTCTAGACCCTAAAAAACATTGTACACCCTAAATAATCTAGACCCTAAAAACCCTAGGCCCTATAAACCTAGTCCCTATAAACATAAAACTGAAAGCTTAAAAACCCTTAACAGAAAAAACCCTAAAACCCAAAACCCGAGCTCCTAAAAACCCTAGACCATAAAACCCTAGACCCTAAAAACCCTAAACTCTAAAAACCCAAAATCCAAAAATTCCAATACCCTTACCCCCCCTGAGCCTAGACCCTGGACCCTAGAACCTAGACCATAAAACCTGAGACCGTTAAACACTAGAACCTAAAACCCTCACCCAAAACACACTAGACCGTAAAATACCTAGACTCTAAAAACTCTAAACCTTTATAACCCTAAACCATAAAACCCTAATTCCTAAAAGTCATAAACCCTAAAAACTCTAGAACCTAAAAACACTGGATCCTTAAAACCATAGACACTAAAATACCTAGACCCTAAAAACCCTAAAGCATAAAACCCCTAAAGCATAAAAACCCTAAAGCGTAAAAACCTTAAACCCTACAAACTTTAAAACTTAAAAATCCTAAACCCTAAAAACCCTAAACCCTAAAAAGCCTAAACTCTAAAAACCCTAAACCCTAAAAAATCCTAGACCCTAAAAACCCTAGACCCAGAAAACCATAGACCATAAAATCCCTAGACCAGAAACCATAAACCCTAAAAACCCTAAAATCTAAAAACCCTAAAACCTAAAAACCCTAAACACTAAAAAATCCTAGACCCTAAAAACCACAAATCATAAAAACCCTAAACCACAAAACCCTAAACACTAAAAATCCAAAGTCTTAAAAAAAACTACACCCTAAAATCCCCAAACCCTAAAAACCCTAGACTCTAAAACACTAGACCCTAAAATACACTAGATCTTAAAAACCATACACACGGAAAGACCTAGACCCTAAAAACTCTAAACCCTAAAATCCCTAAAGACTAAAAACCCTACAAACTTTAAAACTAAAAACCCTAAAACCTAAAAATCCTAAAACCTTAAAACCCTAAACACTAAAATCCCTAAACCTTAAAACCCATAGACCCTTAAAAACTTAGACGCAATAACCCCCCTCGAACCTAAAAACCCTAGACCCAGAAACACATACACCCTAAAATCCCTAGACCCGAAACACTAAACACTAAAAATCCTAAAACCTAAAAACACAAAAACCTAAAAACCCTAAACCCTAAAAACTGTAAACCCTAAAAACCCTAAACCTTAAAAAACCAAAACCCAAAAATCATAAATCATAAAAACACTAAACCATAAAACATTAAACACTAAAAACTAGGAATTGTACCCAGCCACCAAGCAACAAATGCAGAAACTTCACACACATAAATACACTCACACATACACACACACACACACACACACACACACACACACACACACACACACAGGACAATTCACAGCAAACATTGTGGATACCTTAGCTGGAGTTGAAGCAAGTCACACTGGAAGGTTTTCTATAAATACCAATTCATCAGTCCTTTTCAATCTATAGCAGACCAACACAACAGTAAACACTGTTGGCAGTCTTGGAATGAATATGTGTTCTCCCAAAACTTCCTGTCCAAGAAACACAGAGAGAATAATCCCAGACAGCATAATATATGTGTGTATATATGTGTGTGTGTGTGTGTGTGTGTGTTTGTGTATGCGTGTGTGTTCTTGATGGGACATGTTATTCTGTAAATATGTTTCTCATACTGGTTGATTAATAAATCACTGTGGCCAATGGAAAAGGAAAATAGGCGGAGCTACGAGAAAAGGAGGAAAAGGAAGTAGTAAGGAAGAGTAAGCATGTAGAACATGGAGGAAACAAGATGCCAGCCAACCACTCTCTGATAGGATGACCATGTAAAAATACTTAAATAAGTGGTAATGGGTTAATCATTAAGACAAACCTAGCCCATAGACAACACTGGGCTAGTGGCTGCCCAACAGAATTGTATCAAATTCAGAGTCTCTACATGTTATTTGGGGCTAGCGTGACCGACAGGTGGCTGAAAAAAAAAATAACTACATGTAACATGTTCTTATACCCCAGAATGTGCAGTCATTCAATTTCAGAAACTTATCTAACTATTGTAACAACTGAGATGATAGCTGGACAGAGAAAGGCAGAATTGGTGTTCAAACTTTGATCTTGGGTGTTCTTCCTCGGTTTAAGGCAAAGTAAAGTAGTTAGTAAAAAACAGGACATGTCACATGCATGGATGACCTGCATCAGAGAGAAAGCCTGTTGGGGAGGAAGAGACTAGGAATATTGGCCTTGTCTGGATGGTACCTACCGGTCTGCCTGGCATCTTTTGGATACCCTTCAGTCCACAATCTACCCTCTATGCTTCTACCCATATTTCCTGCCTTGAACTCCATGCTTGGTAACATATGATCATGAGGTTGGTGCCTCCCAAACCTCTTCAAAAGTTCATGGTTGTTCTCTGGATCAGAAGATATTTCTAAGGGGACTAAGTCAATGATATATACCTGTACACTAATTCTAGAAGAAAACCATGTCTAAATTAAACTAAAAGAAAGCCAGACAGAAGAGTTGAAAAATGAGGAGAAATGATCTCACTCAAGGATTTATGGATTGAAGAAATATGTCCAAAATGACAATCTTGACTGGAGACCCTGAATGTAGGCCAGGAATAGTAGGCACTGTGTGTGCTTTCCAATAGTAAGGTGAGGGTGCTTCTAAGGATGTTCAGGAAAAAGATGGGGGCAGGTGGTACTGTGTAGCTGCAGGCAGTGGGGTGGGAAATTCCACCCACCAGTGCAAATGTAGGCCAGGATACAGTATCCTTGTAGACTACTCCCCTGATTTTGCCTGACATGGCCACTCTGACACAGGAGACAGAGTTTCCTGGGCACAGCAATTAAGCCCATGGTGCCCAATCTGGGGCACCTGAATGCTGCTTCCTCTAAGTACTCTCCTGTGCCAAAGACAATTCAGGAAACTTGCTTAGGCCCGGTGGGTCCAGCACTGATAGCTTCTCCCTAGGCAGCCTGCAGCCATAGAAGAAAAATACCAGGATATGCTGGGATATCTGAAAATACCTTCTGTTTGTTGTAAGTAGTGCACACAGAATGGCAGCTTACACAGGGCATTGTTGTACACACCCTCAAGTCCTTTCCAAAATAACAACAAACAGAAAACAGACAAACTAACAAAATCCTTTTGCATCGTACTCTAAATAGACACCAAACAACCAAGGCTGTCAAGAAATTAAATACCTGGCCTGCTTAAAGGGATGTGGAGGGACAGGATGCAGTGCAGAGATGGGTGTAATAAAACTCCCAGAGTCATCTACTTGACTGTCCTTAAAAAATTTGTTTCTGGACCCTACCATCCCTCAGAAGACTCCCAGTGAGAACACAGGTAGGCTTACTGGCAAGCCTTCATACCACCCTTAGGTAAGCCCACAGAAACCTCAGGACAGTCTGTAGCATAAGGAAGGAGTTTAACAAACAAGTTCATGATTGAGGGTGTGATGCCATTAGCTGCCCAGCCAAGGTATTCTGAATGCCACTCCCCACAAATGTCTGAGATTCTGAAGCTCTCTCCTTAACCATGGCCATTCATAATCACCTCAGATGCCAGGCTGGACTTTGGTCTTTGGTAGTTCATTGGACATTGGGGAAAATGAAACTTCTCAGTGAAGCCTGACAGCAAAGTAATGTACAGCTAGGCTGACACAGTGCAGTTAGGGAAGCATGATTGTGGTATCCAAGAGTAAAGAGTAAATAGGAAGATATGAAATTGATGTAGAGGTGAGGATGACCCACCTAAATGGGGCCCAATGCTCATGTCTGACTTCCCATCCATCAGCAATCATATTTTGGATGGACCCAACCAAATTGCAGGCAGATATGTGTACTCATGTAGGATCCAGTTTCCTGATTCACAGATTAAAAAAGAGAATGGCCACTAGAACTCTTGGTGTTCATCCCCAGGGTACCACTCCATCAGTGTTCTGATGGAATGCTACCCCACATAATCTGCAGCAGGACTGAAATATCCATGACCTTGTCCCAGGAAGCAAACTGCCAAGTTCCCTAGATGTGGACATAAGGACACATTAAACATAAACATTCCATCTCACCAGCTACTTTGCCCAACAGGGGCTGGCTCAGGGTCCCTAAAATAAACATCTCCTAGGCATCAATAGTCAAACAATGTTAGATGCTTTCTGGTCTGTTACAATCTATCTGTCCTCAGCCTTTCACTTAGCACCCTTCTCCAGATACTACTTAGGAAACTTCTCTTTGCTTTCTCTGAAGACCTAAAGAGAGTCGCATAAATGGTACTTTCTGTATATCATGTAGAAATCCACCTATCTGTATGCTAGCATAGGCAAAAGATATTCAAATGGTCTGGGAAAAGTAAACTACACAAATAGAGAAAATACATAACTCTCGGCTGTCACAACAAAATGATTACAGCATATATCTCCCCCTGTGTTTCACATGGACTTTTCACAAAATTCCAGTTGCCCTCATATTATGCCCTCAGGGTACCTTCATTCTTTTCCTCTAGGGCACCAGACACAGGTAAAAGAAACAAGTGTGCATAGACAGAACCTGTGTGTAAAATCACCATCCCACACCAAACACCTGCAACTGAACACACAGTTCCCTTTTGTCTTGTTTCTGTCCACCTTCATATCTAACTTCACTATCTGTGTCTCCCTCCCTGGTTTCTATATACACTCCCATCCATGGCATCCAGGTTAGCTAGGCCTGTCTGGACCCAGATGATATACCATATTCAGGAGGGAAATGCATTTCAGTATACAACATAGTGCCTGCCTCCTATGAACAGATGACAGAGGCCCACCTTCACACTCTTGATAGCTTCTAAGATGACTAGGTGAAGACCACTGCCCAGGTCTCCTAAAGATAACCATGTCTAATCTCTTCCAATTCTCCCTCTCTACATAGCTTTGTGAAGACATCTGCTGTAGGATTACAAAGGACACTCTGTGGGTCTATTCGGTGGAGATATATAGTGAGCTGTGAGCTCCTAGACATGTCAGGCATGACAAATACAAGAACTCTCTCTGTCTCTCTCTCTCTGTCTCTCTCTCTCTGTCTCTCTCTCTCTCTCTCTCTCTCTCTGTCTCTCTCTCTCTCTCTCTCTCTCTCTCTCTCTCTCTCTCTCTCTCTGTCTTTCTCAATCTCACTCTCTAACATGGGAGGATTGAGCCTGGAACAGGCCAGGGTCTCACCTATAGGAAGTGTCACAATCTGACCACACCAAGTGTGGAAATCACAGGTGTTGCCTTGAAGCGCATTCTACTAATCATGGCCTTCACTGCACTCTACTATGAGAAAGACAAGCCACAGCACCAGTGGTAAAGGCAGCATCATAGTGGTTGCCAACACAACATTGCTGGGGATGGGAGATGACATCACTGAGTGTGGGGAGCTGCTCACTCTTGGCTCTACAGGTGAAGATACCTCTATCACTATTGCCACAGCCTCTGCTGCTGTAGTCCTTGCCTCCAAAGCATCATAACAGCATAACTGCCGTGCTGTGATGCAGTGTCATGTCATCAACCTGACTGTAAGGATTCGGGCATTATGCTGGCCTGACCCAATCACCTAGCAGTAGATATCTCCTACAAACTATGTCAAATTGGCAACAATTACTGTTGGTGAATGGGTAGATGGAAGGAGTTATCTCTCTGCTAAATAAACATTTTAAACTTGTCTGTTTCTGTTTCTATTCTGTTCCCAGCATGCTAAAACTCTCCTACCTGGAGCAGCTGCAACCCATGTCAGGGCAGGAACCTTCCTCCACATAAAATTGTCCTGCTTTGCTATGGATCTTATGCTTCTGTTCCAATGTTTCCCTCTCTTGCTTGTCCTCTCTTGCTTCTTCTCTGTGCAGATGCCTGTGTCTCACAGGGGGCTTGGCTGAGACAGCATCTGCTTAAGATACTCTGAGAGATTTTCATTTACCCATATCTGACATTTTTACATTTTGTTCTCTATTACCACTGTTGCATTTGTTTCTCAGACCCACAAGAGGTCTTTTCAGTTTTATTGCCTAGCACTGTCCTTCAAATGGTACATTAATTTTTTTAGTTCTATGTTGATCTTTTGGATGTTAAACCCATTGGATACTGGTATCCTGTTAGTTTCACAAATACTTCTGTCTCACTTGTGGAGAGAAAAAAATCCAACAAAATTATATCTCAAAATTTTTTCACTTCTGCCAGTAGCTGGAAATATGTTCATGTCAGCTATCATCTTGATCACATGGTATATCCCCACCCCACATGGTTCTACCCTCTGCTATACCAGCTGCCTATGCAGAGGGTCATTCTACCACATTCTGTTACTGACAGAACCTGTGATTCATTTACTTTTTGCCTTTAATTCTTTGTCTCTCATGTCTTTTTTCCACTGACTTTGTTGCACATGGCTTGTTTGAGGAATGGCTTGCCTCTCCAGGGAGTGGTAGGGCACACATTTCACACAAAAAATCTCACAGCAGATATCCTTGTCACTTTCTGTTTTAAGTCTACACTGTATGTTTAAATGTCCTGTCTGTATGCTGCAACTTACAAATGAGAGATCATACTCTGGGTTATCTTATTTTACACAGTCCTTTTTGATATATCTGTATGTGTGATTTAAATTTACCTTTATATGTAAATGTAAGTTAACTCTATATAAAACTTAATTCAACTATGCTTCCTATAATATTTCTATATGGTTATGTGTCATTGAATGATGATAAACATTTAAGGTTATAAAGGTCTATTTTAATTTAACAAAATATTTATGTCACCCAGACTTTTCCGAAAGCTATAAAAGGAAATTATTCTCTACCTCTTTGTTCTTTATAGGTATAAATCTAACCTGCTATGTTAAAACCAGTCACACTCAGACTGGTGGTATCTGAGTAAAACATCCCTCCACAGCCTCTCAGCTTAGATTCGATTTTCCAGACACATTAATTAATTACAGGTATAAAGCCTTACCTAGCCACCTGTGTGCTTAAAACAACTGTAGACACATGTTGTATAATGAGATACACTGAAATGCTCAGAGATCTAGAGAATATGGCACTGAAAATGTTTCTTAAAAAGCTTTTATTACAAATAGACAGGGCAGCTGGCACCACCCATTTCCTACAAGAAGACTGTTCGACACTGAAGAAACACAATGCTAGCCACTGCGAAAACCTGCCTTTTTTCTCAACTGCTGCAAAGAATTTTAAGTACTATGCACAAAAGCACAATGGAATCAAATTTCTCCAAAAGCTCAAAATGTACAGGTCTTAAGCCATCAGCAGAAGGCAGATGTCCTTAAAGCCTGAGACCTAAACAACTGTGGAGTACATGGGGGTGGCTGTCCATGCTGCCAGCTAGTAAGTCTTTGTTATTCTCTAATCATTCAGGTGAAATTTTATCCTTCTCAAATCTCTGATGCTTTTGACAACTGGTACAGTTGTCAGCTTAAAGCAGAAGCCAAGAATCCAACTGTTACAAAACAGATTTCAGAAACAGATTTATTTAATTAATTTGTTTTACATGTCGATCCCAGTCCCCTCTCCCTCCCTCTTACCCTCACTCCCCACTCACATGCACCGTGAACTCCTTCCACTAACTACCACCTTCTTCCACTCCACTCTGATTCTTCTTTGTTTTCCTAACTGGCGTTTATATTCTAAAATGCCAAGGAGTAATCCTAGAATAAAAGGTCGAAAAGCCAGCCCATTGTCTTACTCTGCCTTGTCCAGGTATTATCTCAGCTGTGGAAATATTAAAAGAAGTTTCTGAAATCAACACAAGGGAGGGACTATCTGCGTTCCTAAAATCTCTCTCTCTCTCTCTCTCTCTCTCTCTCTCTCTCTCTCTCTCTCTCTCTCTCTCTCTCTCTGGTGAATGTGGTTGTTTTGGTGTCTGTGTTTAAGCTCTGTGTGTTTATTGGACATTAATCTAGTTCTGTGAGAACCACAAACTGTCCCAAATATAACAGTAACAGTTATGGTCATCTATCCATGGTAGAAAGGGAGAGCCAATTTGATATGTAGGGTGAATTCATATAGAGCTCCATTCCTCAGCCATAGCTAGGTTCATACACTATCTGATTGGTCAGATCCACTCTCTTTCTCACTCCCTGCTCCCCCTCTCTCTCTCACTCCCCTCTCTCTCTCTCTCTCTCTCTCTCTCTCTCTCTCTCTGTCTCTCTCTCCCTCCCTCTCTCTGGCTCTGTCTCTCTGTCTGTGTGCATTTGAGTTTGTGGTGTCGGTGATGATAAGAAGTGAATTGGTCCTAAATCATAACACTGGGAAAAACAGGAAATATTGAGGTAATACTCATAAAATGAATTATGAATTAATCAATCAAAAAATCAATGAAATAAATACTCAGTTCTAAAGAAGGATAACAAAAGATGAAAATCATTGCATATCAAATAAAAATATTTACAGAAGGCATACTAAAAGAAAAGATATTAAAGGACATTATGTAGATGTAAAAGGAAAATCAAAAATAAAGGAATAAAGGAATAAAAACAGGGGATATGGAATGGAGAAGGACAGGATAGAGAGACTGGTAAATGAAGCTTTTCCTAACCCAAAGTTATCCATTGAGTCACCTACTCAACTCTTGTTTCAATTTCCTGCTAAGAATTCTTTCAAATGAATCTTGAATATGTATTCTGTGGATATCAGGTAAAAAACAATATATAGTTGAATTGCTAAGAGAGAAAGAGCCCTGGTGCTAACCAGTTGTAAGTGGAATCCCATCAATACAAAGTCCTGTAAACAAATCTAAAGCCAGTAATAGGCAAAAATATCTGTATCTGACTTTTCCTTTCAATAAAAAGACAATTAATTTGTTGTTAATAGGGGTCAAAAATTAGACACACTGTTAGGAAAATGGTTCTAATTAGTTGCCAATGACAAGCACCCACGTAGCCATAACTTATCTTCGGAATTTTTGGCAAGGATAGGGTCACCAAGATTGAGTCACTGGAAACGTGTTTTAGTTGAAAATTGTGGAGGTTTCTCATTCCCAACTAAGTGTGACACTCCTCTACTTTGAGTGTTCAGAGCCCATCAAACCACTTATTATTACAATAACATGGACCAGAAGATTCAGAAAAAAAACATGAACATGGGACCAGGAAGTACAGTTCCACACCTCTCAGCATGGTGCAACAACAACTAGACATGAACAGTGTGCAGAAACCTCAGCTATTATCTGAGCTCCAGTTAAAAAAGTGGTGCACAATGCCTTCAGTTTTACTAAGTCACATTCCCACTGTTGATCAAAAAGTTTAAACAGCATCAGATAAAATAACTTGGAAAGCTGCTATAGAAGAGTTAAGAGAAAAAAGAAAAAGGCAGACAAAGAGAAAATCTCGAAACCCACCATCAACAATATATTAATATTTGCCACGTTATTTACTTGAAGAAATGCTTTACAATCTAGCAGGATACAATATAATCTCAAAAAATAAAATCACTAGCCCTACTGTGTCTAGAAGACAAGGGTGCTGAGAAAGAAATCAGAGAAACAACACCATTCACAATACCAATAATCAACATAAAGTATCTTGGGGTAACACTTACCAAACAAGTGAAAGATCAATATAGCAATAACTTTGTGTCCTTAAAGAAAGTCATTAAAGAAGACACCAGAAGTTGAAAGGAACTCCTGTGCTCCTAGATAGGTAGGATAAACAGAGTAAAATTGGCAATCTTGCTAAAATCAACCTATAGATTCAATGCAATCACCATAAAATTACAGCACAATTCTTCACAAACTTTCGAAGGATAACACTCAAATTTATATGAAAAACAAAGGACATAATATAAACAAAATGACTATGTACAATAAACAAAATTCAGAAAGAATCAAAATCACACACTTCAAGCACTAATAGAGTTATAGTTCTTAAAACAGCTTGGTATTGGCACAAAAATGGAGAGGTAGCCTAATGCAATCAAATCAAATGCCCCGATATTAACCCAAACTCCTGCAAAAACATGATATTTGACAAAACCACTGAAAGTATGCAATGGAAGAAAGAAACATCTTCAACAAATGGTGCTGGCACAACTGGATCATGGTGTGTAGAATATTTCAGATAGATGCATGTCAATTGCCATGCACAAAACCCAAGTCCAAGTGTATCTAAATCTAGCCAAACTGAACCTCTTAGAAGAGAAAGTGGGAGGTAGCCATGAATGAATTGTTACAGGAGACTTCTTCCTGAACATACCACTGGTAGCACAGACATTGAGATAAACAATTAATAAAAGGTATCTTCGGGAACTGAGAAGTGTCTGTAAGGCAAAGACACAGTTGACAAAAACAATCTGAAACCCAGAGACTGGGACACAATCTTCACCAACCCTTCATCTGACAGAGTGATGATCTCCAAAATATACAAAGAACTCAAGAAACTAGTCACCAAAACAACAAAAAGCCATGTTAAATAATGGGGTACAGAAAGAGAGAATTCTCAATAGAGGATATCAAAAATGGAAGAAAGACACTTAAGAAAGTATTCATAATCCTTATCAGGGAAAATCAAATCAAAACAACTCTGACATACCATCTTACTCCTCCTAGAATGACTAAAATTAGACACACAAATGACAACTTATGCTGGGGAGGATGTGGAAAAACATGAACACTCATCTACTTCTGGTAGGTGTGCAAACTTGCACAGGCATTTTGGAGATCAATATGGCAATTCCTCAGGAAAATGGTAATCAGTCTATGTCAGGAGCTGGTAATCCCACTCTTAGGCATGTACACAAATGATCCATATCCATGCAACATAGACATTGGTTCAACTATGTTTGTAGCAGCATTATTTGTAATACCAAGACACTGGAAGCAACCTAGATGATTCTAATCAGACAAATAAATAAAGATGTCTCACATGTCTCATTTACACAGTGGAAAACAACTCCATGGGGGAAAAACACTGGAAACTTGAAGTTTGCTGGAAAATGGATGGAACTTGAAAAAACCATGCTGAATGAGGTAACCCAATCACAAAAAGTGGAACATGGTATGTAATTACTCATACATGAAATTTAGACATAAAACAAAGGATCACCAGCCTATAATTCACATTGCCAGAAAAACTAGAATGCAAGGTGGAATCTACTAGTTTCATACAAGGTCTCTCACAGAAGGGGAAAGGAACAAGATCTCTTGAGCTCATTGCTAGTAGGTTAAGAATGAGTGCAGAGGGAACTAGTAGAAAGAGAAAGGGAGAAGAGGAAAGCACATGGGACTAGGAAGATTGAGTCAAGGGAGGAATAGACAAGAGAAATAACAATACATAGATACCATAAAAGAGGGAACATTTATAGGTTTGAAGAGAACACTAACTCCAGAGAAATGTCTGGAGACCTACAACACTGACCACAATAAACAAATAGAGCAATAGTCTGTAGGCTACCATAAATGCCCTTTCCTGTTAATGAGATTGATACACAACTTATCTACCAACATAGAGCACTAATCTTGTAAGTGATGGAAAGAGCAGGCACCCACATCAAAACCCTGAGCCTAACGTGGATCCAGATACAGAGAGTGTGGACAAGACCAGACTACAGAAACCCATAGAGACAGCTGACCTGAACAAGAAGGAGATAGGAGCTCCCAGACTGACAGTTGTTAAACCAACATTGTACCGACTCAGACCCCCTGAACATTGGTGTTAGAAAGCCTGAGCCATCAAAGGGGCCTCTGACAGTGGAAGCAGTGTGTAACCCTGGTGCCCAAAAGGACTTTGGAAGCACAATCCCCATGCAGGAATAGTCCATTAACATAGAGAGAGGAGGGACAGCCTAGTCCCTACTCCAAATGACTTGACAGATTTTATTGCCCCCCTCCTAGAAGGCTTCACCTTTCATGTCAAGTAGGGGCGAATGAGATGGAAGGGTTGTCATGGAGGGATGTGAGGGAGAGAGAGAGAACTGGGGTTGGTATGTAAAAAAAAGAAATGTTTTATGACAGAAAAGTGACATTAATAATCACATCTCCTATTGAAGAAAATTTAAAAATGAAAAGTGAAATGTAGTACAGAAGAAAATACAATGTAGCTATTTAAAATCCAGCTCTCAAAATTAGTAACAGGACATAGGAAAATATTGAAGATCAATAGGACCAAGGAAGTACAAATCTGATGTTGGATAAATATTCAAATATATTTATTAAGCCAGTGGTAGATATTAATACATATCTAATGGTTTATGTAACAATTCATGACAAAGTGGCCATAAATAATCAAGGAATGAATTAAGGTGTCCTAATAAGCACATGAATAACAATTTTAATATTTTTATTTAATATAAAATCAAAAAACAATGTTGAGTAATGAATCACTATTTTTCTTAGCAATACAGTTTCTAAGATTCCCCAAATTATTAATTTTTTCTATATGTTTGAGTAGGGTTTGCATCAACATTCAGATATTTGACTTCATGCTTATATTGTCATAATGGTAAATTTAAAACACTTGAGGAAAATTGCAAATGTAAATGGGAGGTTTTATTTACTGCAAAGGAGGAGAAATAAAATAAGAATATTATGGCCTTGAAAATAAAAAAAGCTAAGAATTGATAGGAAGAACATTTCACCATGAACTCAAAGAGGAGAGTCTAGAAGAGTCAGGTCATGTTGTGAACTCAGGACATGATGGCTGGATGTTTAAGATAGCTTAGAAACAGCTAGGGAGACTAAGTTCACCTCATTGGAATTGGAGTATCAGTTTTCAGCTAAGAAGACAGGTAATGAGCAATTGCAGGTGTGGCTGTTTTTGAAGCACCATGCATAAACATGTGATTGTCTTGTGACATCACTATTTTATTGCCATGGTAAGCATAGGCTTCAGTGGAAATGGTAAAATGTGCTTTCTGTTTTGCTTAATCAAGAATTCTAAAGGTACACATGCCTTCGGAAATAGAAATCCCCTTGATTACATAGATCATAAAACTCCATGGATTTGCTGTTTCCCTTTCCAGATAAATTGAGATGAAATTCAATTCATGCCCTTACAAGAAAGTCAGAGAAATGTAAGTGATTTATCAGTTAAACAATTCTATGTACAAGTAGTATTTACATAGAAAGCCAAGCTGTCTTCATTTTACATTCACTCACAGGGTCCTGCATTGCAAATCCACATTCAGAACATACAGAAAGCTGAAGAGAACCTCACTCTCAGTTGTCAGAGAATCTAAAATCTCAGCCCAAATCTCATTGACACTTGCCCACAAGCCATATCCAAAGACTTCTCATTATGTGACAGTGATATATTGGCATGAACAATGGTACTGGACTTAAGTTGTCATCTGGCAACAAGTTTTATGGTAGCCACAATGAGTACAGTCTTAAAAGTTGGTATTGACTTTGTGTATCCATGTTGTTTGAGGGAAGCCAATATATGAATTTGGCAGCTTCATCATTAGATATAAACACTCATGACATTTTCCCTCATTGTAGTCTAAGAAGCAGATTAAAACCTTGCTGAAGGAAATTAACCATGCTACACTTTCCCCATGATAAATATATTTAAGTCTTTTATTTTTTTAATTCATGGTTTTAATTCTTAAGGAGGAGGACATTGATCAAGAAAAGTCTTTGATTTTTTTTCCTGATTCTTCTCACTGAAATTAGCTACTCTTGTCTTGTGTAATTCTGGTAAATGCAGGACACCATCCCTGACTGTGGTACAGCTGTTTTTTGCCAAATTAAATTCCACATATGCTGTCATTAGAGGCTGTACAGGATAGTTACCACGAGAGAGTAAATTATCCAATGATAATTCAGCATGTCAGGTACTCTTACTTCTTGAGGCCATGATATCGGAATACAGAATTCTACCAGGGTTGCCAGGCAACAATTATGATGTACCATTCTGTCACATTCTAGTACCCAACCCACTCATATACTCACATAGTTTCTACTTTATTGATTTCAGCATTCAAATTGATTATTTCCTGTCTTCCTCCCCTCCAGGGAGAGTTTGTTTCTTTTTGTCCTAAGACTTTCAGTTGTGCTGTTAATTATCTAATGTGAATATCCTCTGTTTTTTTTATATGGGCACATAGTACAGTGAACATTCCTTGTATCATTAGTTTCAAAGTATCCCATCAGTCCAGGTATGTTGTGTCTTCATTCTAATTGAATTCTACAAAATCTTTGTTTTCTTTATTTCTCCCTTGACCCAGGAATGATGCAGTTGCTCATAGTTCAGTAGTCCGACAAGACAAAGGCACTACTCAATTTTTTTTTGAATTTGTTGATGCTTGTTATGTTCCCTAGTATGTGGTCCAATTTAGTGAGGGTTCCATGTGGACTTGAGGAGAAGTTATATATTTTCTCTTTGGATGGAAGATTGTATAGATATCTGCTAATACTAATTTGGATGGAACTTCTGTTAGTTCTTTGTTTCATTTTTATGTTTCTCTCTGGTGGTTCTGTATAGTGGTGGGAGTGGTGTGGGAGTCTCCCACTATAAGTATGTGAGGTTTTATATGAGATTTGAGTTTTGGTAACATTGATTTTATGAATGTGTTTGCCTTCATTTTTGGAGCATGGATGTTCACAATTGACACTTCACTTTGATGTACTATTCCTGTGATGAATATGAAATGCCCTTCTTCCTTTTGATTGATTTTCAATCCTTTTGATTGATTTTGAATGGGGATTAAATATTAGAATAGCTACAACTTCTTGGGTCCATTTAATTGGAAAATAGTGTCACAACCCTTTAACTTGAAGTGTGGTCTGTGTTTGAAGCTTATGTGTGCTTTCTGTATGCAGCATAAGGATGGAGTCTCACTTTGTGTCCATTCTGTAAGCTTCTGTCTTCTTATAGCCTAGTTGAGACCATTATTGTTGAGGGAAAGTAAGAGCCATTTATTGGTAATTTTTGTTTCTTTTAGATTTGTTGTTTGTGGTTTCATGAGCATATTTTCCCTGCTTTTCTTTTTGGTTCTGCTAAATTGGGATTATATATTGCCTATGTCTTTGTGAGAGTAGTTAACTTTCTTCCTGTAGCAATGGATTTCTAGACATATAGTGTGAAAATCTGTTTTTGCTATTGAATATCTTGTAATTTCCATCTCTTTTGACTAACAGATTTGCTGGGTATTTTAACCTGAGCTGGCATTCTTGGGCTCTTAGTATTTGCAGAAAATCTGTCCAGAACCTTCTGGCCTTGAGAATTTCTATTGAGAAGTCAGTTGTTATTTTGTTATATCTGGCTTTATATGTTACCTGGCCTTTTCCCTTTGCTACCCTTAATATTCTTTCTTCATTGTGTATGTTAATTGTTTTATTATGTGTTGAGTTGACATTTGGGGGGTTCAGTTATTTGGTGTTTTGCATGCTTAATGTACTTTCATTGGTATTTCCTTCTTCAATTTGGGAAGTTTTCTTCATTGATTTTGTTGAATATGTTTTCTGAACATTTGAGCTGGGATTCTTCACCTTCTTATTTGCCTCTTATTCTTACTTTTGGCCTTTTCACAGTGTCCCATATTTCCTGGATATTTAGTGTTAAGTATTTGTTTGACTTATGATTTTATTTGGTCGATGAATCTGTTTCCTCTAATTTATCTTTAGAGCCTGAGATTCTGTCTTCCATCTTTGTATTCTGTTTGTTATGTTTGGGTTTGTTGTTCCTGATCATTTGACAAGTTGTTTGTTTTTTTATTTTCAGAATTCCCTCAGGTTGTGTTTGATTTATTATCTCTAATAACAGTTCAAGTGTTGAACAGTTTCCTTTACCTGTTTGCTTGTTTTTTTTTTTTTGTTTTGTTTTGTTTTTTTTTTGGCTTTCCTTACTTTCTTTAAGAGACTTTTTCATTTCTTGCATTCTTTGCATAGTCTCTTCCTGTATTTCTTCCATTTTTTCTTGTTTGTTGTTTATTCATTTTCTTTAAGATATTTTCTCACATGGACTTTTATGAAGACAATGTTTAAGTCATTCTTTTCTGCTTCATTGGCTCTGGGATTTTCAGGTATGGTTGGTGTTGATTGCCTAGATTGTAGTGGTGTCATGCTTGTCTTTGTATTTGTAGGTGTTTTCTTGTACTATTGTCTTCCCATTGCTTCTTCTGATGGGTGTAGGTGGGATCTCGCCCTACACTACTCCCCCAGTGGGCTTAGTTGGGTCATAAATTCGATTTTTGTAGCTCTGGGTGCTTCAAGCTCTCTAGGAGGTCTCTCATCAGGCAGGGCACTAGCAATGGGTGTCAAATGTCAGGTAGGCTGTGATTTGTTTGGTCCTCCTCTAGCGGAGGCCCAGTGAGGGGGTCAAAAGTCCAGCAGGCAGGATTAAAGATCCACGGGAGTAGAAATATCTCTGGCAAGGGCCAGAGTCTCTGACAGAGGACTGGCAGTGGGGGTTGGCTTTCTTGAATTATAAATATATTTCTCAACCATCTTAATATTTCTCCTTTCAAAATCCCTTCCCCTCCACCTCAAACAGGCCCTACTCAAGAAAATCCTGTATCTCAAATGTTCATTTTTTCCCCGTCAGACCAAGGACTTTCTGTATCATCTGTGTAGGTGTATCTACTTATCGTCAGGTCTAGGGTGCAGGTGATTCAGTGTTTGTCCTGTATTAACATACAGCAGAATAGTGTCCCATATGTTAAAAGAAGAAAATATGTGACACTATTACATAATATTGATAAGGCTTATGCCCAGAGAAACATACATAATATATAGGTGACTAAATATTTCATTGGAGGAATCTTTTGCATTCTTATGAAACTAGGCATATCCATAGTCAATATTAGAAAAAGGGGATGCTTAATATAATTCATAATAAGTGGAAGGTAGTAGAAAGTTTTCAAGATATCTTTTCCCAAATATTTTGTGGAGCTAAAGAGATTTGTGATGCCTTTGGAAAAAGTTGATATATTCAAAGTCCTCATATGTAGTTGGTGATGTGGTGAACATACCATGATCTGCCTAGTAAATTCCTCACCTCATTGATGGGATGTGTGTAGTCCTTATATGCACAAGGGTATACTTCCATAGGTACTCTTGTACATCAGAGGCCTGCTTGGCTACTAGATTTTCAGAATACTATCAGAATTAAGGGGACTTCTTAAGTGCAAATTAATTAGAGAGGATTTGCAGAATTTAAAATTATGTAATAAAGTAGTGGTTTAGGGACAAACAGACATTTATCACAAGTCCGTCATAATTAGTAGAAGACCAAGGTTTTCAAATTGCTTCAATCCTGTGGAACCATCACTGGGAGCCTTTCTCTAAGAAGACAACACACATGTACAAGCAAGCATGGGGACATGCTGACATCATTCACAAAAGCATTCTGTTTATTGGCAATAGTGCACAGAGAATGCCAAGTTCAATAGGCCATAAGTGTTCCCCCTCAGTCCTTTCTAAAGCAAAACATATCCATTGGCAACAAGCTCAATTATAGTAATTTAAAAATCCAGGGAAGGTTTACGACCAAGAATTTCCACCTTTGGGTCTCTAGGTCTTCTGCAATGGATGGATTCCAGGAGCTTTAGAAGTTATAGGGAGGAGAGGTGAAAGAATTCATAGGCCCCATTGTGTTCCTATTACTTCCACATAGACAGTCAGATATATGCACCTCCCAGCTGGCACACCTGGCAGAAGGTCAGTCCAGGATGGACACAAGTCAAAGAGAAGGCAACTATGAGCACTTGTGAGGGGTTGAGATTTAAGGGTCAATATTACCATGTTCTGATATTTAGTTGAGGAAGGTGGAAGGCCAGTGAATTCCTTGCACTTGCAGACAATGGTACCCCTCCTTCTCAGTTCACGGTGATGCTCTACCACATAATATGCATGAGGGGACACCCAGGGCGACATAACATCTATGGCTTCTTCCTATAAAACAGACCAACAAGTTCTATAGATGTGGAAACATGGAAACATTGAAAGAATAAACATTCCATCCTACATCTCCCTTGCCGACCAGAGCCTGGGCACAGAACTTCAAATTAACCATCTCCTAAGCATCACAAGGCAAACCATTTTGAGCTACCTCCATCACTCTCACAATCTGTCTCCACTCCATATTGTTACACTCCCACCACTCACCAGGCACCCTTAAGAAAACTTCTCTATCTTTTCTGCCAGTCTTCCATAATATGGAATGTTGTGAATCACATTGATAAGCAGAGCACACAATGGACTCAGATGTCTCTGAAGAGATTCAAGTGGATTGAGGAAAGGCAACCTAGAAACTGAGGGAGAATAAGCAATTTTCACTTTGTACACAATGTTGCCTGGAAAACAAACTAACCTTTCTCAGAGACTTCACACAAAATTCCAGGAGTCCTCAAAGGAAACCCTCAAGATGCCTTCATTCTTTACCTCAAGCATCTCAGACTCATGTAATAGAAACAAGTATGCAGAGTTTGGCACACCAACTTGCATGCAAAGAAGCTATCTCACACAAGAAGACCTAAACTGCACACAGGTGTTCACCCTCAGAACCAAATTAATGAACTTAGGAATCTGGGGATGTATATTTCCCCCTAAATGTCCAGTGAGATTATTCTGATGTCCACCACCCACAATATTTACTGATGGAACAGTGATCTCCTTATTATGCCAGCATACAGGCTGGCATTGTATATGTCAGTATCTTGCATACCGGCCAAAACAAACCTTCATTGTCAAAGTAACCATACCATAAGTGGTACCCAGGCTGACCCAGGGCTGACAGAGCAGCAGGATGTTGGTGTTCTGGATAACAGGGCACAAGGGAAGGTGGGCAGATGACATAGTGGTTACGACCACTCAAGTAAATAGGGCCCAAACCCCACAGCTGACTTTCCATATGTCATAAGGCAGGCACATGCTGGATATGGGGCAAGGGACAGGGAGCTGTATGAACTTGTGAGTGATCCAGTTTTACAGGACAGTGGTCTCATGGGCATGATTACCTAATAAGAAAAGTTAAAGGCCACCGGAAACCATGATACTCACAGAATAAAGCCATCTAAATTCAGTTGGATTCTATGCCATATTATCTGCAGCAGGAGCCAGTAAGGGAACTTGTACATTCATGGCATCCTTCCAGGATGTAGGCCAACATAGAGACTGATGTGGTGTCAAGGGCACATGGAAAGAATAAATATTCCATCCAACTTGTCCACAAACTCCCTATCCCTGAACCTGTGCCCACACACTAGCTTTCTCCTAGTATAACAATGCAAACATCTGAGCTATCTCCCACTCTGTCAAACATAGCATAAAAATATAAAAGGCCCAGAGACAGATATTGGGGTTCAAATTTCAAGATGCAAATCAGAGAAGCAAATCAGCCAAACCTGCCATTAGATCTCCATCTGTACCCAGATGAAATGGCAGTCTTGTGTAAAGGGTCCTTTAGAGGAAAAGGCTCTAAGATTCCATTCCCTCCTTATATGTCTTTCACCAACCAGCCATACCACTCCTATCTTCACATCCCCAGGTCTTTAATTATAGTCATGTGATCCCAGGTGAAAAGATCACCTTTCTGAATGATATTTCTTTTAAAATAGGATCAGTGTCTTAGCATCAGTGTGGCTTTGAACTAACAGGAAACAGTCTATGTCAAATCCTGAGTCCTTGGAGTAAAGGTATTTTCTCTCTCCATGTATTTATTCAGATTCACATCTACTTCATCCTTTATCTGTGTACCTCTGTATTACTGGCTTCTATTTACACTGTCATCCATGGCTGGCATCCGTTAAAATTATGTCTGTATTTAGATGGTAATTTGTATTCACTAGAAAATGCTTTTCTGTTCCTAACAGACTTCCCTTCTCTCACAAACATGGAAAGACTACAGCAGACATCCTCCACACTGATGAATTCTTCCAAGATGGCCCCAAGAAGAAGTCTTCCTCCCCGCCTCCTACAGAAAACCCTGTCTTATCTCTTGCAACTCTGACTTTCTATCAGCATTCTGGAGGCATATGTTCTGTTGCTATTAAATAGTGCTCTAAAGGTGTCCATTGGAGATTTTTGAGTAATTCTGAATTCCTTGATGTGCTTGTCTGGCCACTCACTACTAAGATGAGAACATCCACACTTTGTAAGATTTCCACAAATTATACACAGCCTCCAAGTCAAAACTACAGATATCTCATACACACAGAGACACACACAGAGGACAATTCACAGCAGATATTATGAGCACCTGAGATTGAGCTGAAGTATTACACCCTGAATGACTTCCTGTAAATGCCACCTTAGCAGTATCCTTAATCTGTTATGTGACTATCAAAAATATACACAGTGTTATCACTCTGGGACTACTTATGGGCTCTCCCAGAACGAGCCTCTTGTCCAGGGAAGAAGCAAACAATAAACCCAGACACTTGATCTCTCTCACACACACACACACACACACACACACACACACACACACTGATATATATAGAGAGATTGAGAGATGTTCTGATAACCAAGATAGGGTCATGTTTTAATTTTAGAAATTTCTCTATGTATTTTAACCGCTGACATGATACCTGGTCAGAACAGAGCAGGGCAATAGGCTTTCCATCTTTGATCTGTATTGTTCTTCCCAGGCTCAAGGCAAGATCAGGTGGTTAGCAAAACTCAGGACATGCCACATGCATGTGACTTCTTCATCAGATAGGAAGTCTTTTGGAGAGGTAGAGACAAGAATCCTGTGTTAATCTGGATAATACCAACTGGTTTTTTCTGTCATCTTTAGGACAGCCTTCAGTCTGCACTCTACTTTGAAGGTATCTACTCAGATTCACCAATACACTGAATTTAACTATATGACAGGTTGCATATGATCGAGTGGTTTACGGCTCCCAAACCCCTTCAAAAGTTCTGTGGTAGTTCTCTGGATAAGAATGTTTTCCAACAGGTCTCCATCACTGAAAACACCTCTACCCTAGATATAGGACAAAGCCATGTCTAGGAGAAACTAAAGAAAGACCAGACAGGTGACTTAGAAAGGATAGCAGTGAAGGTGTCATGGATGGCAGAAATCTGTCCCCAATTATTGTGTGCCCCTGAGACACTGAATATAGGCCACAGATACTGGGCAATGTGTGGGCTTTCCAAAAGTTAGGTGTGGGTGCTGCTGTGGATGTTTATGAAAACGTTGGATAGGGGCAGGTGGTACTGTGCTCAAGCTCCAGGCAGTGGGATGGGCAAACACCCATATCAGGGCAGATGTAACTCGGGATGCAGTATCCTTGTACACTTTTGCAATGATACTGCCAAATATGGCCACTCTAGACAAGGGTGACTGAGTTCCCTGCTCACAGCAAGCCAAGCCCATGGTGCCCTGACAGGGTAACCTGCACCCTGCTTTTTCCCAGTGACCACCTATGACAAAGAGAATGCATATAACATGCTTATGTCCTGTGATGTCAAGAACTGAAAGCAGATTCCTCGACAGGAGTCTGCAGCCATGACAGAAAAATATTCTGCATTAAATTGTTTGATAGTAGAAGTTCCTTGAGAATTGCAGCATTCATGCAATATTGGTGTACACATCCTCAGCCCTCTCCAAAACAACAAAAATCAAACAAAGAACAAACAATCAAAGCAGCAAAAGCCCTTTTCAACACACTCCAAAATTGCTAACAAACTACTAGGGCTGTCCACAAAGTGATCTCTTGTACTGTTGCATGGGATGAATACCAAGGATGTGGAGGCCCAGGGTATTTTGGAGAGATAGGGTTCACAGACTTTATCTACTTCACTGCCCTGCAAAAATCTGATTTTATACCGAGTCATTCCTCAGAATACCCCAAGAAAGAAGACAGGGAGGCTCACTGGAAAGCCTGCACAACAACCTTATTGAAGCCTACTGAAACCTTCTGGCAGTCTGTAGCATGAGAGGGGAACTTCACAAACAAACATATGAAATTGGGAAATGGGACCTGAGTATTGCCTCTAGGTGCCCAGCCAGGTTATTTTGAAGGAGACGCCAAACAAACTTCTGAGATTCAGAAAGAATCTATTTAACCATGGACATCCATAATCATGACTGCTGCCAGGCTTGCTTACAGTCTGTTAGATCCTTGCACACTGGGGAAACAAAACTTCTCAGTCAATCCTGCTAGGCAAGAAGTGACCTTCCATGCTGACACAGGACTAATAGGGAAGCAGGGCATAGGGCAGTGCTGTATCAGAGGATATGGTACATAGAAAGGTGGACAGGTGTCATTGGGGTGAGGACAACCCACCTCAATTTGTGCCTATGCTCAGAACTGGCTTTCAATATGGCAGAAGTCTTGTCTGGGATGGACCAAGCCAAATTCCAGGCAGAGGTTTGCACTCATGTGGAATCCAGTTTCTTTATGTATAGATGAGAAAGGAGAATGACCACTAAAATCCTTGGTCTTCATGTCCAGGTTATCCTTCCATCACGGTTCAGGTGGAATGCTGCCACACATCATCTGCACCAGGAAACAAGTGCCTTGGGACATCCATGTGTTTGTCCCAGGAAGCAGGCTGCCCAGTTCCCTAGATGTAGGCAGAAGGCACATTGAAATAATAAGCATTACATCTCACCCAACCTCTTGGATGCCAGGGGCTGGCTCAGTGTCCCAAACACAGCAAGGCTTCAACAGGCAACTATTTTTAGATACTTGCAGCTGTGTTACAATTTATCTCCAGTCCAGCGCGTTCTACATCCTGCCCCTCAATGGAAAATGCCTAGGAAATTTCTCTTTCTTTTCTCAAAATACCTCAAGTCCTCCTCATATACGGGACTTACTGCATCTTCTGTAGAAATTCACCTATTCGTGGCCTGGCATAGGTACATACAGAGGTATCCAAAGACATTCTAGAGTTCCGAGGAAAGGCGAACTTGACACCAAGGGAAAATAAATTATTCTAATTTTTCACAACATATATCCGCCCCTGTCCTGCACAGGGACTTCCCACAATATTCCAGGTGTCACCATGGTGAACCCTCAAGGTGCTTTCAAGCTTTTCATCCACAGCACCAGACACATGTAAATAAAACCAAGTGTCAATAGACAAAATGGGGAAGCACATCAACATGCATGTGAAAACACTATCCCACACCAAAACACATGACACTGAACATACAGCACCCCCCCCAATCTAATTCTCTCTCTCCATGTATCTGTCCATCTTCACATCCGCCTTGCCCACGTTCACATCTACCTCCTCCAGTTTCTGTCTCTTCCTTTATCGATGGCTTCTGTATACACTCCCATGGCTTCCAGCTAGGCCTGTCTGGACCAACAGGATATACCATATTCAGTTGAGAAATGATTTTCAGTACCAAATAGAAAGCAGCTGGTATTCTCTGAACCCTGACAGCCTACTGAGTTTCACCTTCACACTGTATATATCTTCTAAGATGAACCCAAGATGAAGACCACTGTCCTGCCTCCTTGAGAAAATCCTGTCTAATATCAATTCTTCTTCTCTATAAAGCTTTCTGACATCTGCTCTGAGGTTAGAAAGGGCACATCTTAGTATGTTGGGTGGAGATATATAGGGAGTTATGAGTTCCTTGACAGTCCAGGCATGATATAGAAAACAAATTCTCTTTCACTGTCTCTCTCGTGTGAGTTCATATGATTGAGTCTGGAAAAGGCCATGGTGCCCACCTAGGATAACTTCCACTATCTGACAGAGCTGAGCATGATAGTCACAGTGATCACCTTTCAGGTCTTCCCCCACATTCTGGCCTTCTCTGCTCTCTACTATGAGGAGGACAAGCAGCAGCACCAGAGACACAGGCAGCATCACAGTGGTTGCCAAGGCAGTGTCATCAGGGATGATTTCACAAAGAGCAAGGAGCTCCTCTCTCTTGGCTCTGCAGGTGAAGGTGCCTCCATCACTTTTACCACAGCCTCTACTGATGTGTTCCTGTCCACCAATGCAGCAACATCATGAATATAGGGACTCAGTCCAATAACATGAGATCAGCCCAAAATTGTTAATTAGACAAGATCATCTGATTATTAAATTACTGAATTTTTAAAATTAGTAATGACTGCTCCTTTAATGGGTCGGGTCTGGCACATCCTTCCAGGAAATAAGGATGTGAAACTATCCAGTTTTAAAAGTATTTAATCATTTACTTATTAAAATCTATTATAATGTAATCTGTGATCACTGGATCTCCCAGTGTCTCTCGTGCTCTGGGAGATGCTTCTGGCACCAGGTGTCTACTGTGTTCACAACTCTGCAGCCAAATCTCTAATTGATGACATCATCATCATTAAATGATCAAATAAATAAATAATTATATGACTCTGCATACTTAACTCTGATAAGATGGAACCAATGATTTCAATAAATTAATATTTGGATAATGAAATAATGTCACTAAATTAAATATGAGGGGATACTGAACAGACTATGGTCATGAAGGATGACATAATCTTTGATTAAATATTTAGTGCATAATTATAAAATAATTGAATCATGAGATTATGTTACATTCTTAAGTGTCAGACTGAACACTTCCTGTATTAATGATTTATTTGAACAATTAAATAAATAATTAGATGGCCTTGCATATTAACTCCCACAAGATGGCTCCAAACTCGAGGTATCATGGTTGATGTAATGATCAAGTTAAATTACCAAATAATCATAGCACATCATAAGCTCCCACTAGTTGACTACAATCCTGACTTATGATCCATAAGGTTTTGGTAGATTTAAATAATTCAGTTACATAACTAGATGACCTGGCATACTTGATAACATAAGGTGGATATAAATTCTAGGCATCTGGGATTATTAAAGACCTAAGTTAATACTTAAATAATCATAATATCAAATGATGAGGTGGCTTGGCACATTTGACTCTCACAGGTTTCTCCAAACTGTGATGATCACTGAATAAATATTGATAGATTTTAATGATTAAATCATTAAATAATTAAATAACTGGATTGTGTTTTATACTTGACTCCCACAAAATTCATAAAAATTCTAGAGACCATTGAATCTTTAATAATAGATTTCAACAATAAAATTTTTGAGTAGATTATGATTAAAATGTCACATAATTTACTCCTGGGGACATAACAAAATTGTGTCATCATTTATTTAAATAATTATGTAAGGAAATAAGGACATGCCAAAATTAACTCCAGCAAGGTGGAATCAGACCCTACACTTCCTTTCATAGATGATGATGCAGGGTTTGATGTTGGGTGGCTGCCTCAATAGAGATGAACCCATGTCCAATTATCCCTCAGTCTAGCCTAACAACAGGATTAATACATTCCTGAAAATAAGTCACAGTGGAAAACTCACCTTTTGCTGGATAATTCAGTCTTTATTTTTTCTTAATCCATAGTTTTACTTCTTAGGGAATACAACAATCATCCACAGAAATATTTGAACTGTTTCTCCACAGACTAAACTCCCTGATGTTACATAATCTTGAATTGGGTAATATTAAGTGCTGCAGTCCCAATTTCAGGGATTTGACAATGACCTGGTTAGGAGAACCAATTTCCACATATGCTGCCATGAAAGCTTGTATGTGCCACATATCTTCTGAGAGTAAATTATCCAATGCTAACACTACACTTAAGTGGCTCTCTGCTTCTTGTGCCCATGGTATCGGAATCGAGAATTTAAGCAGGGTTGCCAGGCAACAGTTATGATCCAACATTCTGACCCATCCTAGTAATCCTCCCACATGCTAAAACAACCCCACTCATTCATAAACTCCTTAATAATTTTATCCCAAAACATGCAAGCCTCTTTTCTGAGTGACATGTATTTTCAAATCTACCAAACAACTGCATGTCTATAGTCATATACACATGAAAGTGAAAGCATCATTATTCTATTCAACTTGATTGGTGTGTATTTAAACATATTTCCTGTGCTTCAATTTTCATTTTTCCAGAATAGAGACAATACCATTCTTGTGCCTCTACCTTAATCCATTTTACTGAAATCAAAATAAGGTTCTCTTCATACTCTTACCTTAGGGCACTTGATCACCTGGCATAGGTGCAATTGTGGGTAAAAAGTAAGTAACTGAATAATTGTAGCAATGCACAAAGATACACACAGAGAGAAATGAATACACACACATACCCACAACAGCAACAACAAACACATAAGACACAAAAATGTCATTCATACTAAGGATCGGGTATTCTCACAGAGCTAACATGCAATAAGAGCAAGCAGCTTATTTGAGATTCCTGTGCCCACAAATCCCTGCCCAATTCTTTTAAAGGAATATGATTTAGCTGATGCTAGGCCATGATTAAAGTTGCCATCCCTGGAGTTTCCTCCATTTCCCTTCACAATTATGATATGTGCATGAATATACACATACAAACAGTATGACACTGTTTAAGTGTTAGTCTTATAGCAAGACAAGTTTTCAAACCATTAAAGCTTGGCTTGGTCATATAATTCTCACATCCTGCTAACTCCACACTTCTACATAAGGATTACAAAATAAATATACACCTTACAGAACTATGCTCTGTTTGTTTGTTTGCATGTCATTGGCTTGTTTTGAGGGATGGCTGTTGGGGAGTGTAATGTTTTCATTTTTCCCTTGATTTTCCATAGTCAAGATTTCTCTGAATAGCTTGGGGATGTTTCTTGGAATGCTTCCTTTAATCACAATACCCCTGTATTGTTTAAAGGCTCTACCAACACAGAGCAGACAAAATACTTATATTGGTAGATATCATTAATGTCTTCTTTTTTGATAATTTATTTCTTTAAATTAGCAACAACCTGGTTTTACATATCAATAAGTTTTCTCACCCTCCCTGTATTTGTGTCTTCTACCCAACACCAATCCCATCCCATTTTTGCTCCCCACTCACAGTGAATTCTTCCATGGGGTATCTTTAATCTGTCATGTCATTTAGAATTCACCCATGTGTCTAGGCTGGCATAGTATCTCTTTATGTTTATTAGGCTCCCAAATTCAATTCCTATAAAATGATGAAAACTGATCAACTGTGAGAGGCCATATACATTGCCCAATACTCCAAAATAACACCCACTTTCAAGGTGTATTGGTTGGTCCTATGCTTGTTTCTCAGCTATCAGATGGGTTCCATGAATGCTCTCTTTTTTAGGTCAGCTGTTTCTGTGGGTTTCTCCAGCCTGGTCTTGACCCTTTTTCTCATCAGTTTTCTCTTTGTGCAACTGAAATCATGGAGTTTTCCCAGTGTTTAGGTATAGGGGTCTAATTCTGCTTTCATCGGCTACTGGATTAAGGCTCTTGGGTGGCGTTTGAGGTAGTCATCACTATCAGGGAAGGGTATTAAAGTTGCCTCTTCACTATTGCTCACATTGTTTGATACGGGTCATACTTGTAGATGTGTAGGTATTTATTCCTATGTAGATTTTATAAATAAACTAAAGTATTACCAGCTAAAATCCACACCAACAGAAAAGCTAGGAACAAGGAAGATCCCAAGAAAGTCATGTATAGTACCGCAGAGAAGGGGAAATGAACAAGATTTCCCCAGAAAATTGACAGAATGGGGAGAAAAGATGGTTTTAGGAGAAAAAAAAGGGAGGAGTGTAAAGGAGGGATAATGGGAGCAGAATAATCGAGTCATGGAAAGAAGAGAGAAGAGAAAGGGAAGAGATACCATATTAGAGAGTGCCATTATTTGTATAATGAGTCATATGGCGCAAGGAAAACATCCAGAAATCTACCATGATAACAAAAATTTTTCAAAGTATATGTTTTTCCCCATAAGCCTTGAGTTTATGCAGAAAATAAATGTTTAGCGTTAAGAAAATTGAATAATACATATGAGAATTATTGAAGAATGTTTGCAATGAATTTCCAAAATGATTTATGCAAACTGTAGACTTCTGTATTGCGCAGAAAATTAAAGGTCAGAAAATAAGGAGAAAAAACATGTAAGATCTAGGAAACGTTGAAATTTACACAGGATATTTACTAAGATATTTAAAGAACTCTACCCAGAAAATCATGTGTTTCTATTTTTCAAGATGAACCTCTTTAAGTCTCAAATTTATGCCCATCTGGACGATGAAGTTTCTAATGTAAAGCAAATAATTTCTATCAAATCACACAGTTTAACAATCTCTCTTTTTGTATGTAAGACTTCTCCCCAAAATGAACTGATTAGTAATGTCCCTCTGGGTCCCCTCAGGAAGAGAAAAACTCACTTCATGAGCAAAGAGCAAAGTCTCTTCAGCAACAATAAAGATTTATTGTGCTGAATTCAGAGGGAGAGCTATGTCTATTCATATAATTATGATTTATAATTCATAATTAATACTAAGAAATTCATGTCAATTCTTATGAAAATAAAAAATTACAGAAGGAGGAAATATGGTTATTGATGACAGAAGAGGCAAAGTTTTAAATAAACCTTTTCGAAATAATGTGACTTTGTATCCAAAGACAAATGTAAATATAGTATATCATACATTCAAAACATAATTTACCTAAAATGCTTATCAAAGGACAGTAATATTTGACAATTAACATTCATGAATATGTACATACATATACTTGTGTGAAAATTTATTTTATACATTTACTTATATTTATTTAGTTAATTACATGAAAATGAGCTAAAATAACATAAGAACTAACATATCAGGCTTAAATATATCAAAAGAAGTGTACCGGGGTTATGGTTCTTGGTAGTTGCTGAGTTATTCAGCCTTCCAGGTTTCTCTTTTCCTCAATTGAGTGTAAGCTTTCCAGAAGCTCCCTGGTGATCTTACACTACGTAGTAATCACCAAGTGGTAGAGGAAAGTGTGAACTTATCAGAGTCACATCCTCAGTAATGGTAAACATGGAAATTTCCTAAGCCGTGTTGAGATTTAAAATGTTTGTTATTCTAGAAAATCATTATTCCACCTTGAAGGTTGGCTTCATATGGAATGTAGTAACTTGAATGCATTTTGAATTCTGATAAAGATTTTACATCTAGTGCTTATAGCCATTATAAAAAGAATTGAAAAAACTTAAAACTGAGTCAGATATTTCAAGATACATGTTTGCTGGATAATCCACAATCATAATGAAAATTTGACAAAATTTCACTGGTTTTAATCACCACTCTTACCATCATTGAAGTCTCTATGTCTCCTAATATTCAACACTAGGAATAATGCATTTTGCCATTTGATGATTCACAACTACCGGCAAAAGTAGATGCCTAATCATCACAGCATGCTACATGGCCCCAAAAATAACATGTTAATAATGGGGTAGATGTTTGCTTGAAAAACGATGTGTTTGGTATTAAATTTTTCCATGACATTAATATTGTCCTCTATTGATGGTTTGTTTTTTAGGATAAAAAATGAAAATGAAATAAAAAAGAAATATTAGAGCAAAGATAAAGAACAGAAAGATACAAAATGAAAAAATATAAAATATATAACTAGAAATATAAATGTTTAATGGGTAAAAAAGTTAAAGGAAAGAATGTTGAGGAATGCAGAAAGATAAAAAAGAAGAAACAAGGAGAGAATTACAAAAGGTAGCATGGACAAATAACCAAAAAGTTAATATTAATTTAATTAAGTCTGTATATTGCCATATATATATAAAGCTTGGAAAAATAATTACTAAAAAAAGAGGAGATGCATTTAGAGTCAATGTATATGCATTGTTAGGATGTCATATTAAAGACCTGGGCTTTTTATTGCAGTATTAATTTATTCAAACAGAAAATCATTTTAATTCAAAACGAATAGCCTGTCAATTGGGGAATATATTTACCCAACTGTCAGCAACCCTGACATTCTTTTGTATATTTCCCTAGTGGTTTCCTTGTGGTTTCTCATATTAATTTTGGAATTCTGTTTGTAATGTTTGTAAGCTGCTGTTTACACTGTCATGGGTTTACACAGTCTTATTGGTAAAATGTTATCAAATTGAGGAGAATAAGCAGATGTGACTGGGTATTGTTGGAGATGGCAAAGCAAAGGGAAATAAAAATAATATTCTTATATCAAAATATAGATGTTTTGAAGAAGACTTTAAGTCCATGGGCAAGAATTACAGGGATATTTTATATGTTTAGAGTACATCAGATATGGTTGCATAATTGCCAGTGTAGAGGAAAGTAACTCAAACATCAATACCTATATAGTCAAGAAATGGTGTAAAAGCTTTAGGTTTTCTGAGGTACACCTGCATCATGCTTTTTCTCTAAGGATTTTTAAAAGCCAATTTCCATTACTAAAACACTGTAACTATTCTAAATGGAGGATCTGTCTTCAATTCTAGCCTACATAATACTGGGAACTAGGACAAAGGTCTTAACTAAAATTCCCACTATTCCTACAATGAAAATCTGCACCCTGAAAAGTCTTACTACTCCCAAATAACAATTGATGAATCCTTCAGACCTTTCAGTTTCCTACTGAATCTTCTCAAAGTAACATTCCTATTTGGTAGGTTATATTCCTACCAAAAATAATCTCTTGTATTGTGAGATTTACCTCGTGTTATTTCTCAATTCCCACTTCCAGGATAGATTTCCATCTGATCTATAACATTTAGTTAAACACAACTGAAAGAAGGTACCAAAGGTAAACTCACTGCGTGCTTAAAACTCATGAGAAATTAATTCCTTAATTAACAATTTTAATTATACATGATGAAGACATCTTCCTTCAAAAAGTTATTCCACAGAAAGCACTCAGTGAGGTGAGGTACCCATGCTTTGAGAAATGATATAACCTGAAAGGCTAATCAAAATAGGCTTGCTCAGAACCAAACTCGGACAGTTGTATCCTATGTATGCTGCCTTTCAAGTTTGTATAAGACAGTTATTTGTAAAACAAAACATCCAAAGAAAACACTACATCTAAGCTGCTATGTTTTCCTTGGGCTCTTACGTGACCATAGTGAATCCCAACTTGGTTTGCCAATAACTTGTTATGATCACAGACATGGACATAATTTAAATTATGTCCATGTTCTAAACTATGTCGCCCACTTGTGACACCCACTATATATCCTAATTTCCTCCACACTAAGGAAACTAACATATGTGAGTTATAATTATTGTTATTTCTCTTACACAGCAGCTACCATTAATAGCTGAGTACAGCAAACATGTGAGGGAAAACATCACTACATCATTATAATTGAATGCTGAACACTTTGACATAACTTATGCACTCGAGATGTCATTCATGCCAAATGCAGTCAAGACCCCCCCATGTTCATGTGACTTTTCCAGCATCATTTTACTCAAACCAAAAGAAAGAACTAATCTCTCCTTGTCATTCACTGATTTCTCTTCTATACCAGCCTACAGACTTAAATTATCCCAAATTTTACTATACACAATCTTCCCAGCCAATAGTGTCATCTGCAATCACAGAAAAACAGATAGATCTGCTGACAAGAGAACATGTCTCTGCTATGTGATTCATGGATTATAACATGTGTTAACATGCGTTTATGATGAGGATCCTGTTTATACATGGCCTCCACTATACAGATGTGTGCGTTTGTGCTAATACTTGCTTGCTTAGAGCTAGTAATTGATATGGTTGTCCTACATTAACTAATCACATGACTCATATTCAAACTTTACATTGTTTTTTCTTCCTCCACATGGAACAATCATATAATGGAATTTGCTAGTTAGCTCATGAGATTTCTTACACCAGCTTACTCAAATATATTATGTAGCCATTATGCTACCTTTTGCTCCCCATATGACTATTTACTCTCTTCCAGAGTTATATTGGCTTCATTATAGGTGAATGATTTTACAAATATGTGATTCATTTATGACACACATCTTCAGCTCTCTTAATGGAATGATTTGTAAATGAAAAAAGAAAATCATAAAAAAAGAAAATGACATAAAATTGCAAATCTTAAAGACATATATATGAATAAATTAGAGAAAAGTTGTGCAGAAGTATGGAAACTGTTTCAGAATGCAGAAAGTTATAAAGAAGAATCAAGAAAATATAGAAAAAGGGCAACAACAATAGGTAACAAATTATATATATATATATATATATGCATATATATATAAATAATTTATGTTACATAAATTTAAACTTCTAATATATATATGTGTGTGTGTATTTCTAACATTAATTAATGATGAAAGAGGCTATGAGTGTACAAGAAAGCAAATAAAGGAATGGACAGTATTATGGAGATATTTTGGGTACATATTTTGTTGTGTTTCTATTTTATATAACAAAATAACACATAAATCTTTTCATTGTGAAAAGTATTTCTAAAGACTTCACAATCCCTCAGTTTCTTGTAGGTGTTTTTGTATTGTGAAGGCCTCTTGCTGCACCAGTATAAATACTAGAATATCAATTGTCAAATATTTAAGTTTCTCTTTAAGCTATAAAATTCATGTTTACACCGTGGAATTCAACAACAACATCAACAACAAAAAATCTATAGAATGGCTACAAACTCATGGATGTTGAACAGTATGTAAGTACTGTATTCCTGAGGCAAGGAAGAAATAAAAAAGAAATTAAAGACTTTCTAGAATTCATTGAAAATGAAAAAAGTAACTTACATAAAATTATTGGATGATGGGAGATATTATTCTGTATATATGTTTCTCATATTGGTTAATAAAGACCTCTTGGCCAATGGAAAACTAGATAGGCAGGGCTAGGAGACTAGGAGAAGGAAAGAGGAAATGGGAAGGAGGAGTCAAGATGTAGACCGGTGGAGGAAGGAAGATGCTGGACGAAGCTCCCCATAAGACGACCACGTGGAAATACTTAGATAAGTTGAAATGGGTTAATAATTAAGGCACAGCTAGACCATTAACAATGATAGTCATTGCTCAACAGGATTGTATCAAATCAGAGTCTCTGAATGTTATTTGGGGCTGGTGTGGCTGTGGGCCCAGACAGATGGGCAGCAGGTTAGCAGGCTGCATCCTGCAGGAAGGATCAACCTGCCATAACATACTAGCGGCAGGACCATGAGGCAAGCGGGGGAAAAACCTGACATAACATAATGGTGTTAGAACTGGGATTGAGAACTTTCACTCAAAACTTAACAAAAGCTTAAAAAATAGTTTTTAGGAACAAAGGAACAGAGACTAGCGAGACTTCTTAGTAGCAGCATTTTCTTGGTTGGATTTGTTTTGCTGTAGACAGAGATTTTCATGGCTACATTAAGGGAGGTTTCCAAAATTAGCATAAGAGGCAAAAAGCCGCCTTGCTTTTAAAGAGCTCTGCTCACAATTCATTGGTGTGTACAAGAGCTGCAATGAAGGTTTACACTGTGTTTTAAAAAATACGCTGGCTTGGGAGAGAAAAAGAAACGGGATACAATGGTTTAAAAAAGAAAAAAGGAAGTAGAAAGGATGGGTATGGTGGCGCGTGCCATTAATCCCAGCACTCAGCACACAGAGGCAATCAGATCTCTGTGATTTTGAAGCAAACATGGTATGCAGAGAATTCCAGGACATATAAATGTTTCACAGAAAAACCCTGTCTCAAAATATATAAAATAGATATAGAATAAATAGAATAATAAAAAAGCCACATAAAGATGAAAACCACAGAGAAATTTTTATACTATACACGCTTCTGTTGTCTTTCAATTATTTGATTACTGAGAAAATAACTACTGATAAAAAAAATGCTGCTGGATTAATTCAATTTATATATTTTAAAAATGCTTTGACTCCAAAATTTAAGCCTAAGGACAAGATACTGGGGAAAAGGATTTCTATTTTTGTTTCCACAGAAAATGGAAGGCTATGGATTCTTTACAGACTTATGTGGTTTGATCAAGCCAGACCCCCTGAAACAGCTCCCCAGGTGATCCAACATTCAAAGCAGTTAAGACAAAGCCTAGCAGACTACAGCCAAGATTTCTGCATCTTCTTTGGACCCCCATGACAGCGCCCTTTACCAGCAGGAAATAGTTTGGAAAGAACGACGCCCAAATTCCCAAATATTGTTTATAAATGTTTGTTTTCATTTAAATGGGCTTGGTTATAAATGGCTATAACCACAAGCAATCTTTTAAAGGTAAAAAGGGAATTATGATATAGATATGAATACTTTGCTTTGAAATGGATTTTCTTTTATTGATACAATTTAAGGTCAATTTTATGATATGTATATTTCTCCTCTTGTTTAGGTATTGTGTTTAAATAGCTCATTGGAAAATGTAATGTATAATTTAGTACAGATTAGAGAGTTACCTATGACAGTCAACACTTGGAGTTAAGTTAGTTAGGATTTCTAGATATGCAGAGATGTATTTGAGATGAATAGGCATTCTTCAAACCTTTCAAGACCTACAGAAAATGGCATTTAAAATGTTTTAGCATTTTTCTTGACAATGAGGCCCAACTGCCCCTGGTAACACCACTTGCATCAGAAAGGAAGATGGACATCTAAGAAATGCGTAATGGAGTTTGTTTCTAATATGGCAAGACTAGCCATTTGGACAAGGTCCTGCTTTTGTCTGGACTGTTTGACTATATGGTATATATACTGGACATGCAGGACCCACAGAAAAGCGACTGCTAAAACAAGATGGACAGTGCTACAGGGTTCCTGCTTCATAAAAGAGTCTGCCAGACATGCTATGGCCTATGGGCTGAAGATGGAACATTATAGAAGAACTTCAGGTGACTGACCATGCACTGCATTGTCTTTGTCATTTCTAAAGTTTATATATGATCCTTCTGTGGTCTTTGAAGGAGTTGTAGACATAATTTTGTTATAGTTTTCCTTAGTTAGGATTAAAGATAAGTTACATATAGGACTTTAGATCCACAAAGATAGGATAGATGATATTTTCTTTAAGCCTTACAAAATGATAATGAACTAAATATTGTTATCTGTGATTCGTATTTGATAATTGTTGTATGATATATTTTGCTATGTTAAGGTTATACCCCTTCTTTTTATTTTAGACAGAAAAGTGGAGATGATAGGAGATGTTATTCTGTAAATATGTTTCTCATACTGTTAATGAATAAAGCACTGGCCAATAGGAAATCAGAATAGGCGGGGCTAGGAGACAAGGAGGAAAGAGAAAGTAGTTAGGAGGAGTCATCAGATAGAGCATAAAGAAAGCAAGATGCCAGTCCACCGCTCTCCGATAAGATGACCACGTGGAAGTACTTAGATAAGTAGAAATGGGTTAATAATTAAGACAGAGCTAGCCCATAAACAATAATAGTAACTGGCCAACAGGATTGTATCAAATACAGAGTCTCTGAGTGTTATTGGTGCTCACGTGGTTGCCAGACCGGGTGGCTGGCAGGAAAGAACAAAGACTGGGACCAGACCAGCAGTAGAAAAAACGTGCTCGTAACAGGTATTTTCTGCATTCTGGATACATGACATCTGGAGGATATGAACTACGCCAAAGTGCTCTTCAATCAATTACAATGGCATAGTGACACTTCCACTTGCTTATTTGCTTTGTTCAGGCATTATATTTTGTTGTGAGACTGGAGAGATACAAATGACTATAACTCACCCAAGAGTTTTTTTAGTATTGAATAATTAAGATATAAAATGTATGTCATACATAGGTGCAGTTTTTTTTTCAAACATCGGGAGATATATTTGTTTGTGTCTGTTTGTGAGATTCATAACTGGTCCCAGGGAACACCATTTGAAATTGTCACTCCTTCTATAAAGTTCCCAAAATAATTGAGAAGGTGAAATATAGTGTTTTCTTTGGAGGATTTGGTGTTACTTATACACGATCTATACAAACTTTAATGGCTACATAAATAGGGGGTGACTCTTCTAATCAGTTTATTGCAAAATCCATGCCATTATTCTCAAAGACTTGCTTACCAGACAGATTCATTACTTTTTTAGTTGGATGGTGCCAGTTGGGGGAATCAAAGCCAATTTCCTAGAGAAAGAGTTAACTTTCCAAGAGTCGAGGGTAAGTCATTTGTTCCTGGTTCATGTTGAATCAAAACTCTGAGTCTGGGCTATTTTTAGCATTGCTGTCATTTTTCTGTCAAATGTGTTTGCTGTGTGTGCGTGCGCACTTGTGTGTGTTTCTTTCTTTGTGTGTGCCTTTGTCGACTGGAATAAATATTCACTCACCTACTTTATCCCCATGTATGCATTAAGTCCATGATATCAAGTTGTCTTAAACTTAACAGGATAATGAAAAACTTGTTTTAATTTCAAAAGAAAAATTAAATCTGAAGCACTAGAATGGCATTGTCTCAATTGTGGATACATGCAAATTGGTTCAGATGAATCATTTCTACGTTTTCATCTACCTAATTTACTTATGATGTGATGTTTGATTACTTTCACATGTCCTTTAGTAAAGCCATGCAGTTGTTTGTTGGGAGAATGGAAAATATTTATAAGTCACTTAGAGATTTGAAGATTGGGAAGATAAGAAATTAATATATATTGCTGGTTTATGAGTCAGTTGCATACTAGGATGTGACAGAAGGGAACATAATAATTGTTGCCTGAAAACCTGGGTGGAAATCTCTATTCCTAAAAGATGGCCTCAATAAGAAAGAATGCCAGAGATGCTGTGTTGTCTTTGGACAATGTACTCTCCCAAGAGAAGTGTCATGTAGAAACTCTAATGACAGCATATGGGGAATTTGATTCTTCAAAAAACAGCTGGTCCAAAGCACTGGAAGCTGTCCTGAAGTTAACAGCTAATTTCAGTTTATACAGTCTATGGAAAAACCACTCAAAGTTTTCTCTTGATTAATTGCCTCCTCGTTCAGAATTAGCACCATGGATTAACAAAATTAAAGGCTCAAAGCTCAAAGACATTATTCAAAGTGTGCGTGTACCATTGTTCACTTCATTCAGCAAGGTTTAAATCTACCTCTTATCTAGAATCATGGAAAATCGGTAGGATGTTTGTGAATAACGAGGAAGCTGTCCAACTTTATTTATCCTCAAGCCTTAAAAATCATGGATACACCATGTCAATAACACCTTTGAAAACTGCACTAATTGTGCCTACCATTAAAGTTGATGTTCAGATGACAGTTGATTGGCCAGTACAACTGTCCATGACAATTTGTTTCTGTTGCATACTGAGATGTCTTTAGCTCTGGCCCTTCTCCCAGTGTCATTGAGATTTGTGCTGAGCTTTATGTGGTAACTAAGAATGATGTTGTCTTCAGCTTTCTGTATGCATGTCCCATCAGGAGTGAATTAAATTCATTGATTTTGAATGAGTGCCCCATTTTGATGTAAATGTCAATCTTATGCAAACTTCAATACTGATACCTTTCTAGTTAATCAATTCAGAAGAAAACTTTCTGTCCACCAATTTCAATGTTTGTGCCTATCTACCTTGGAATCTTGTGGTACAAAGATGAATCAGGAATATTAAAAGCACAGGACCATGTTAGTGAATATAGAATGAAGACAGCATAGCTTTCTAGAAAAAATACTACCTTTAAAAGCATTTTCTTACTGATACATCCCTTACATTTCTTTGATTTTTCTTGTAAGGTCATGAATGTAAGCCATTTTACTCTATCTGGAAAAGGTATTAGTAGTTCTATGTAGTTTTAAAATCTATGGACACCAAAGGGAATTGCCGTTTCCTAAGGCATGTGTACTTCTAGAATTATTGACCAAGGGAAAACAGCAAACAAACTTTCCTATCCCCATTGAATCCAATGTTCTCTATGGAAAAAAAATAGTAATGGCACAGGAGTCTATGCAAGTTTCTGCAGAAAGTGGCTAAAATTTTATTGCTCACATCTTCTATCCAATTCCACTGAAGATCACTCAGTATCCCTAGATGTTTCATTGATAAACAAATCAATACATCTGTCTAGTTTTGAGTGCACAATATGTCCTGGTTATTCTAGACATTCTCCATGGATTCATGGTGAACTGTTCTTCCAAATAATTCAAAGATTTTTTTTTTGTGAAGTCACAATATTTTTATTTTATGTCTCATTATTTGCTGTAAACAAACACTTCCCATTTACCTCTGCATTTTTCCTCCAATCTTAGAAAATTTACAAATTTTCTTTACATAAAATATCTAGATGTAGATGTAACTCATACTCAAACATCTAAAAAAAGAATGAGGATGTTGGGATCGTTGAAACTGTATTGCTTCAAGAAAAAAATCATTACCAAACATTCTATCTTCTTTGTTATATTGAATAATAAATTTATAAATTTATGTATGCTTATGGATGTGCTTACTAGGACACCTCTATTCCTTCCTTGGATCATTTATGGCCACTTTTATCATGAATTGCTATATAAAAGGTTCAAAAAATATGACCTACTTAAATATCTATAATCTTTCAATATGTACTTCCTTGTTTCTTCTGTTTTTAATCTTTTCCTGTTTCTACCTAGTAATATTGAGATATGAGTTTATATAGCTTCTTGTACTTTTCTTTGTTATGTCCCTTCATTTTTCCTTTTTAAAATTTCATTTCATGTCAGGAAGTGTTTCTTTAATTAATCCAAATGCCAATTATTAATATATTGTAGATGGTGCTCTTTAGTTTAGTATGGAAACAAAATATTTGGTTTATTTAGTGGATATTTAGCAACAAAGAGCAAAGAATCAATATTTGCTCTATGTGAAAATTAGATCTAGCAAAGACATTCATGATATGATGAAACCATAATAAGCACAAATGAAAGCAGAAGAATTTCATTTGGCAAGATTTTTCTGACTTTTTGTGTTACAAAGGTATCAATCACTCTCAATTTCCTGACTCATTTTTTTGGGGTTCATTTATCACCAGTTTATTGAAGATTATCTAGATGAATGACAAGGTCAAATTGCAGAAAACATCCTCTTCTTTTCCATAGAAAGATATTCATTATTTATGTTGCTGTGGGATCATGTATGGAATAAATGTTAATATAGGACTTATTTGAAACTTAGAAATTGCCATCAGAGAGCCCCAAGTAGTGGCAGCAGAATATACAGTCTCTCACTCAATCATACAATAAATATCACAGAGTTATTCAAGGATGCAGCAGATTTTTGATACCGTATCAACTATTATCCTTCTCAAGGATATTAAAATGAACAAAAACTAGTTGATTGTAGATGCTATGTACAGACTCAAGCCTCAAAAGTAACAGAGATCAACAGAGGTTTTAATTCATAGATCACAAAGGAGGAATGCCTATACTTCTCATGGTAGTTGTCTATTTTTTTTTTTTTTGTGAAAACTCAGGACCATTAACTTATACCAAAATCTTTTGAGAGTAGTTGTTATCATCTAATGTACTTCATGAATTTTCATTGGCACAGTGTGAGAATAGAATATCTCCAAGATGCAGACTGTGTTCTTTTTATAAGAACATCACCAAAGTTTGTAAGAGTCATAAGGTTTCCTGTGCTGGCTCATTCATTACAGAGGAAGGTTGCTGGTTGGGTAATTAATGCAGTGTTCAAATAGAAGGATATATTTTCCATGAATCCAGACAAAGTTACCTTCTCTGTTTACCTGTGGCACAGTATGTTTGTGTGTTTGTTTGTCTATGCCTCTGTGTGTGTTTGTCTGCCAGTCTCTGTATGTTCTCAAAGAATGATTTACTAACCTAATAAGACTGTTTATTTGCACATTGACCAGAAGGTCAAATTCCCTTGAGGAAAACAAACCAAAAACATATTTTTTAAGACATTAGGGGCTTAATAAGGTAGAGTAACAGGTCTACATTTAAGAGAAATGAAAACTGGATTTTATGACATATTAGAGTGTTCATCAATTTACTATAAGAGAATAGCTATACATTCATTTGCATGGCACATTACTGCAGCCACAGTAGGTAGGTATATTTTGGAGACATAGTTACAACTCATAAACTTATATACTTTATAGAATATAAATGTGCATATCATGTGGGGGGGCTAGGACAGGGCCTCAACTTAACAGGGGAATATGTAATTTCATTAATTGTTGCACAGTTTACAAGTATGGGTCCAGTTGCCAAATGAAATAATATCTTCCAGGAATCAACAAAGAGATTCTTGGGCACTTCCATCATAGCTCCTACATGCAGGGACAAGCTGAATCACAGTGATGATTTTTGGATAATTTACTATCCCATCACTGGCATTTAGTATATACATTCAAGTAAGAATATATTGGTTTTGATTATCTCAATAGAGCTAGGGCCCAATCTTTAAAAGTTGGACTCTAGAGGCTATTATATAGCCAATATAATTTACCTAATGTCCTTGATTAAACTCTGTGTGTTAGCTGAACAGAGAGCTTTCATGGTGGATATCATATCCCCCAAGACTTGTAACTTTACATTAACTACAGAAGATAAGATATGGCTACATGAATGCCTTTTATAGGCAATTAATTAGAATAAATTTTCTAACATAGTGCCCAATAAGTGACATGGTTAAAAAAATTAGTTGATTTTCTAGTGAAAATAAAAGTGAAATACATATTTTTTTTGCTAATACACATATATTTTGTTATACATTGATCTATAGGTGTTGAATTGTGGTGATCCCACTTTCAACTGGTTAGGATCAGGGATGCTTCAGTCTTAGCTGTCCATGCTCATTTTGGTTCTAATTCCTTAATGGCAAGCACAGTAGCAGAAGACATACATTTTTTTAACCTGATATACACAGAACACGTATTCAAGATTCATTTGAGGCCATTATTTGCAGATATTGAAAACAGGAGTTGGGTAGGTGTCTCAATATGTGGCCTAGTTGAAAGTCAAGATTTAGTGCCAATCTCTCTTTTCCTTCCTTCTCCACTCCATCTCCCTTTTTTCTCTCTTCCATTCCTTACTTCTTATTTACCTATGCTTCTGCATCTACGTTGTCCTGTAATATCCTTATTTTAGTATGCCTTCAGCAAATATTTTCATTTGATATGCTAATTTTTTTCAATTGTGGTTTTCCTTTTATAGAACTGAGAGTTTCTTTTATTTGTTCAGTTTACTTCAGATTTTATTTTAGGATTATTGCATTGGTATTCTCTGGTGTAGGGTTTAAGATTAAGGAACAATTAACTTATGTTCTGATCATTATTGTTTCCTTCTCAATAATGATATTTCAATTTTCCTTAATGTTTTCATCAATTATTTACTTGTGTGTGCACTCACAAATATACCGTTCACTCTGGTGTCCACATGCAGTAACTTACCTGTTGACACAGTATGACAGTATGTTACTGTGGTCAATGAGGTGTGTTTTGCCATATACACTCATAGTGAACTTCAATATATTGACAGTCTCTTTACCTGTGAGCAGCTTACCAGTACCTATTTTTTAAATATAGACATTTACACCAATTGCATCATTCTTGCAATGTCTTTTGTTATAACTTTAAATGTTCTGTTATTTTAGTACTGACTCCCAATTTCAATAGGGACTAATGATTTTTTAAAATATTTAATTTTTCTAATCTCCATGTATTTGTATGTATCCTGCAGTTTATTCTTTCTGGCCTTTACTGTTTTATACTGTGATATGGTAAAAATAAAAGTTATTTCTGTACCTTGTGTTATAGAACACATTTTATTAAATATGACCATTTTGAAAAGTAATTCTTAGGCTACTGCTAAGAATGTGTTCTACTGCTAATCCCTGAAAAGTAGTTTATGTCAGTTTAGTACAATTATTTATGTAGATTTTGTTCATTTATTTTTTTTCTCTTTTTGACCTGTTTACTGTTAATAATCATGTATTGAAATATTCAAAATAATTATACTATATCATATTTAGCTGAGCATTTTTATGAAATTTGGGTATACAAATAATGTGTTTTTGCACTCTTGTTGAATTTGTCACTTTCTTAATATGTAGGGGACTATATTGTAAATTTTTTTATTTAAGCTTAACATTTAAATTGTGCATTTTCAAATTGGTAGTTTTGTTTATTTCCACATGTAATTCTCAAACGGTTTCTTAGCTAATGAAGGTCATTTATTAGGCAGATACCAACTATCTTTACTCCTTTTAGTAATCGATTCTGTCAGCCTATGGCTTTTAGTTAGAGTGTGAAAAAGAATTATGTCAATATTTGTAATAAATGGTATTTTTTGTTTGTTTTTGGTAACATATTTTAGGAATCCTTATTTGGTTATATTCCTTTGTAGTAAATTTAATTCCTTCTAAGTATATTATTGTTAACTTTGGGAGGAAGGTGTTTTGACCAACAAAAACATTTCTTTCACCTTTCTTATTATCATGTTTTAATTTTTCTGAAATGCTTTTAATTAAAATTAGAAGCAATTTTACATATAAATCCCAGTTCCCTCTCCTTCCCATTCTTCCATGACCCTGACTGACCGCACATTATAATCATTTTGGTTCCTCAGGGAGGATGAGGCATTACATGGGGTTTCATCAAACTTTGTCACATCATTTCAGACAGGGCCAATTGCCTACAAATGTGTCTACACTGACAGAGTATCCCTCCATGAGGTGTGGGCTCCCAAAGACCGTTCATACACTATAAATAAATACTGATATTTCACCAGAGGCCCCAAAGACTGGATAGGCCTAGTAACTGACACTCAATTTCAAAGTGCATGGTTTCATCCTATGCCACTTTCCCCACAGACAGTCTTGTGTTCATGAGATTCCTCTTGTTCAAGTCAGCTGTTTCTATGGTTTCCCAGGCCTGGTCTTGATACCTTTACTCATCATTCTTCCTTCTCTGCAATTAGTGCTTAGGTGTGGATGTCTGTTTCTGCTTTCATTAGCTAGTAGGTGAAGGACCAAGGAAAGCATATAAGGTAGCCATCAATCTCATTATCAGGGAAGGGCATTTATGGTAGCATCTTCACTATTGTTTATATTCTTGTTTGTGGTCATACTTCTAAAATGTATTCATTTCCCTAGTGCCAGCTTTCTCTATATACCTACAATGGCTCTCTATTAAGAGATCTCTTCTCTTGCTCTCCATTATTCTTTCCCTGACACAGTTTTAATGCTCCATAATGTCCTCCTCTCCCCTCTTCTTCTCCCCTTCTCTTTCTTCTAACTCCTTCTCCCACCTGCCATTTGATCAGGAGGTCTTGTCCTTTTTTCCTTCTCTGGGGGACCATGTAAGGTTCTGTTTTGCTCCTTCTTGTTTCCTAGCTTCTCTGGTGGTGTAGATTCAAGGCTGCTAATACTATGCCCTCTGCTTAATAACCATATATGAGTGACTACATAGCATATTTGTCTTTTTGTGGCTAGGTTAACTAACTCAGGATGCAGTCTGCTAGTTCCATCCATTTGCATGCAAATTTCAAGATTACATTTTTTCCCTCACTGAGTATAACTTCATTGTGCAAATGTACATCATTTTCTTTATGCATTCTTCATTTGCAGGGCATCTAGGTTGCTTCCAGTTTCTGGCTATTACTAATGATGTTGCTTTGAATATAAAAAATACATGTTATGATTGTATGAATGTTTATCTTTTTGGCATATGAATAAGAGTGAATCGTGGGGTCTTGAGGTAGATCAATGATTCCCATCTTCATGAGCAGCTGCCATGCCATACTAATTTCCAAAGTGGCCATAGAAGTTTGCACTCCCAACAGCAGTGTAGAGTATACTCCTTTCTCCACATCCTAGTCAGCATAAGCTGTCATTGGTGTTTATTATTTTAGCCATTATGACAAAAACAAGATTGTGTCTCAGAGTTGTTTTAATTTGCTTTCCCTTGATGGCTAAGGATGTTGAGCACTATCTTAATTGTCTTTTAAACATTTTAGATTCCTCTTGTGAAAAATTCCCTTTTTAATACTGTATTCAACTTTTTATTGAAATATTTGTTATTTTAGTGAATAGAATCTTGAGTTCTTTTTCAGGCCTCTGTCAGATGTGGTGTTCGTGAAAATTTTTTCCATTCTGTGGTCTGCCATTTTTCGTGTTGACTGTGTCCTTTGCCTTGCAGAAGCATGTCTGTTTCAGGAGGTCCCCTGTGTCAATTGTTGATCTCAGTGTCTGGGCTACTGTTTTTATGTGCAGGAAGCAGTCTCTTTTATCATTTCATGTCTCTCCAAAAATGTTCAGTGTGGATTGGTTTATCTTGAGATCATTGATCCATTTGAAATTAAGTTTTGCTTGTGGCAATAGCTATGGATGTATCTGCAAATTTCTACATGCCAGCATCAAGTTATGCCTGCAATTCTTACTGTGTACACTTTTTTCCATTGTTTAATTTTAACTTATTTGTTAAAAGTTAGGTGTTCATAGAAATGTGGGCTAATACACGGTTTTACCATTTGATTGCATTGATCTACATGTCTGATTTTGTGCCAATACCAAGCCATTTTCACTTCAACATTGTTGTAGTACATCTTGAAGTCAGGGATTCTGATGCATCTCGAAATTCCTTTGTCTTAAAAGGTTGTTTTTCCTATCCTGGGTTTTGTGGTTTTCCATAAAATGGCGAGATTTATTCTTTGAAGATATGTCAATAATTGAACTAGGATTATAAATGGTATTGCATTGAAATTGTAAATTGCTATTAGCAAGATTGCCATTTATACTGTGTTCATGTTACCTATTCACAAACATGGGACATAATTCCCTTTTCTATTATCTTCTTTAGTTTCTTCTTTCAAGCCTCCAAATTCTTGTTATAGAGCATTTGTGCTTGTTTCATTAGAGTTACCCAAAGATATTTTATGTTGTTTGATGTGGCAAAAAAAATGGTGATGTTGCTCTGATTTCTTTCTCAGCCCTTTAATTAACAATATATAGAAGGGTTACTGATTTTTAGATGTTAATCTCAGTTGTAGGAGTTCCATGGTAGAATTTCTCGGGTAACTCATGTAAACTGTCATATCCTCTGCAAATAGTGAAAGATTACCTTTTCCTTTTCGATGTTCTATCTTGTTTTTCCCCTTTTTATGTCTTATTGCTCTAGCTAGAACTTTAAGTACCATATTGAAGAAAAATGGAGAGAGTCGTCAGCCATGTGTTGTTCCTGATTTTGTAGGAATCACTCTGAGTTGCTCTCTATTTAGTTTGATGGTGGCTGTTGGTTTGCTGTATATTGCTTTTGTAATGGTTAGGTATGTTCCTGTTATCTTTCATCTCTCAAAGTCCTTTATCATGAATGGGTGTTGGATTTTTTCAAAGCTTTTTTTCAACATCTCGGAAATGATCATGTGTTTTTTCTTTTTCAGTTTGTTTATATGATGGATCCCATTGTTTGAATTTTGTATGTTGAACTATCTCTGCTGTAGTTCTACATGACCAAGCTTGATGACTTTTGTGATGTGTTCCGGGGTTTGATTCGTGAGTATTTTATTGAGTATTTTTGCAACAATGTTTATGAGGAATATTGGTCTGTAGTTTTCTTTCTTAATTGTGTTTTTGTGATTTGGATACAAAAGCAAATTTTCCCTCATAAAAACAGTTTGGCAATGTCCTTTCTGCTTCTCTTGTGTGGAATACTTTTAGGAGTATTGGTATGAGCTTTTCTTTGAATTTCTGGTAGATTTCTGCATGGATACAAACTGTTCCTGAGTTTTTTGCTTTTGTTTGTTTGTTTGTTTGGGAGTCTGTAGATGATTGCTTCTGTTTCATTTGGTTTGGTAGGACTATTTAAATTGCTTGTCCTTGATTTAACTTTCATAAGTGAGATCTATACAAAAAAAAATATAATTTCATTGAAATTTTTGAATGTCAATGAATGACCTGAACAGTCTCCTCATTTCATCAGTGTCCATTCTTATGTCTGCCTTTTCATTTTTGATTTTGTTAAATTGCATATTCTCTCTCTGCATGTTTGTTAGCTTCAATCATTGTCTATCTTGTTGATTTCCTCAAAGAACAAACTCATTGTTTCAATGATTATTAGTATTGTTTTCTTTGCTCCCACTTTGCTGATTTCTGCCCAGAGTTTGATTATTTCCTGGAGATTACTCCTCCAGGGAATGTATGTTTTTTTTTTGTTCTAGAAACTTCAGGTGTGATATTAATTATCTAGTATGAATATTCTCCAGTTTCTTCATGTAAGCATTTACTGCTATGAACTTTCCTCTCAGCACTGCTTCAAAGTGTCCCATAAGTTTGGGTATTTTTTTTTTTCATTTTCACTGAATTCTAGAAAGTCTTTAATTTCTTTTTATTTCTCCCCTGACTCAGGAAATCAGCAAATGGATGCTGTTAAATGTCCATTAGTTTGTAGGCTTTCTGTACTTATTGTTGTTGAATTTTACAGTGTAAGCAGGAGTATTATAGCTTAAAGAGAAGGTTAAATATTTGACAATTGATATTCCAATATTTATATTAGGGCAGTAAGAGGCCTGCACAGTACAAAACACCAAGAAGAAGCTGAGTAATGCTGATATCCCCAGAAATACTTTTCACAATTACAAGAACTCTTTGTTATTTTGTTGTATAAAATAGTACTGAAAAAATATGACTCCATAAACTGCCTCAATAAAAATTTACATTTTTTTGTTTGCTTTACTTGTCCATTTATGGCCTCATTCATTATTAATTAATGATATATATATATATATATATATATATATATATATTCTTAGGAGTTTAAATATATATATATATATACATATATATATATTTTTATAAAAATTTACTCTGATATATATATATATACATATATATATATATTCTTTAGACATTTGTTATCTGTTGTTTCTGCCTTTGTCTTGACTTCCTTGATTCTTCTTTATATCTTTGTGTATTCTGAAACAGTTTCCAAACTTTTGCACAAATTTTCCCTAATTCATTCTTATATACATATTTAATACATGTAATATTATTTCATTTTATTTGTTCATGTTTTTCTTTTTACATGTTTTTACATGTTTTTCTGGAAAGCTGACACTCAGTTGAGGTAAAGGGAAACCTGGAAGGATGACAAACTCAGAAACTACTAAGAACCTAATCCTTGGTACTCTATTTTTGCTATTTATAGACTGTGTTCTTTCTGTTTATTTTGTTTCAGCCTGATATCTTAGTTCTTATATTATTATTATAGCTCATTTTTTTCATCTAATTAACTACATAAATAAAAGTAATTTTATGAAATAAATTTACACAAAAATATGTGTATTTATATATTTATGTATGTTAATTGTCAAATATTACTTTGCTGGATAAGTTTTTTAGATAATTCATGATTTAAATGTATGATATACTATTTTGCATATATTTACTCTTGACTTTGGATACAAAATGACATTATTTCTAAAAGATATGTTTTAAAACTTCACTTCTCCTGGTATCATTAACCAGAGTTCCTCCTGTCACTTTTTTATTTTCACAGAGAGAGAAAAAATTATAAGTAATTGACATGATTTGCTTGGGATTAATTATGAAAAAACATGTTCTGTCATATAAGTAGGTGAAGGGACACAGTTTTCCCTATGAATCCAGCAAAATAAAACATTATTCTTGCTTAAGAGACCTTGCTCTTTAATCCCAAAGTGAGTTTTTCTATTCCCGAGGGGACCCAGATTGGCATTAGTAGTCAATTCATTTTGGGGAAGAGACTTACATGCAAAAGTGAGACTTTGAAACTGTGTGCTTTTTGAACAAATTATTTGCTTTACATGAGAAATATCTGTGTGCTAGATGGGCAGAAATTTGAGATTTAAAGAGGTTCATCTTGGAAAATAGAAACACTCTGGGTGGAGTTCTTTAAATATCTTAGTAAATACCCTATGTAAATTTCAAAGCTTCTTATATCCTACATGTTTTTTCTTATTTCTGACCTTTAATTCATGTGCAAAAGAGAGGTCTACAATTTTTCATAACTCGTTGTTGAAATTCTATGCAAATATTCTTCAATATTTCCCATATATATTATTCAATTTACCTAACACCAAAATTGTAAGCCCTGCATAAACTCAGGGTCACAAACCTTGAACATTGAAAAATTTTTGTTATCATAGTAGATTTCTGGTAGATTTTCTTGTGCCAGTTTACTCATTATACAAATAATGACAAATTCTAATATGGAATCACTTCACTTTCTCTCCTCTATTCTTCCCATGACTCAATTATTCTGGTCTGATTTTCCATCCTTTCCCCTGATCTTCTCCCTTTGTCATTCTCCTAAACCCTACTTTCTTACCATGCTACCAATTTGCTGGGGAGATCTTGCCCATTTCCACTTCTCTGGGGTACTATATATGTCTCTCTTGGGGTCCTTCTTGTTTCCTAGCTTTTCTGTTGG
>JANBXA010000074.1:0-17728 GCA_030556225.1 Cricetiscus sungorus | reverse complement strand
TTTTCTTTCCCTCTATTTTTTTCATATAATGTAAACCTTCATTGCAGCTTCTACATTCAATGAATTATTACTTCAGAAACTCTTTAAAAGCAAAACCAGGTATTTGCCTCTTATACTAATTTTGAAATCTCCCTTAAAGGACTACTTAAATCTCTGTCTACAGAAAAGCAAAACCATCCGAGAAAATCCACTGCTAAAATACACCTGGTTTCTGTTCCTTGTTTCTAAAACTGTTTTTTAAACTTTTGTTAAGTTTTACTGGTGAAAGTTTTCAGTCCCACTCCTACACCATTATGTTACTGCAGGTTTTTCCTACCCGCTGGCCTCCCGGTCCTGCCGCCATGGTCCTGCTGCCATGGATTTCCCACTGCCACGTACCCACAAATACACTCAGAACTCTGTATTTTATATAATCCTGTTGGCCAATTACATTATTGTTTATGGGCTAGCTCTGTCTTAATTATCCATTTCTATGTCTAATTATTTCCACGTGGTTGTCTTATCTGGGAGCCATGGTTTGGTGTCTTCCTTCCTCCATGTTCTACATCACCTTGACTCCTCCCTACTATTTCCTCTTTCCTCCTCCTGGTCTCCTAGCCCACTTCTATCTTTTTGCTATTGGTCATAGGCTTTATTAATTAACCTATAAACATATTTACTAATCTCATCAACTATAACTTCCAGTGAGATTGCAGCCTGCCCCTCCCTCCACAACCACAGACAACTAAGAGAAGGAAAAATGAGGGACACGTTATAGTGCCAGGGACTCAGAATGTGGGTAACAAGGAAGAAAGTGCTAATTAGTTCCTGTGGGCTTCCAATCACACAGGGTTGGCAGAAAGAATGGGGCCACGCCTCTCCAAGAGAACCTCACACCTCCTTCACTCCTCTTAGCATACTTACCCTAAGTGCCCACCTCTGCTGTGGCAATGTGGACAGGACCCATGCAGCTCAAGTCCTGAGCTCCAGATGCTATCTATCCCCAAGGGAGCAGAGTGGTGGCCTTTGTAGATAGACCAGCATGCTTGAAGGGTCAGTTCCCAGTCTCAAGTGTGGGGGGGCTGGGGGGTGGGGCTTCTGTGCCCATTTGTATATCATGCTTCTAACTCTGATCTTTGTGATCACAAACCAGACATCCTGTATGGAGGGGCACCAAAATTAGTTAGGAATGGAAGGGATGTCAAAAGTGCCCAGTGACTGAGTGACTGTGGTGCACACATTTAATGCCAGCGCTTAAAAGGCAAAGGCAGGCAGATCTCTGAGTTCAAGGCCACCCTGGTCTACAAAGAATGTTTTAGGACAGCCAGGACTGTTACACAGAAAAACCCTATCTGGAAAAACTTAAAAAAAAAGTACCCAGTGGGCTGACTTTAGGATAATCATATCACCTCAGGGGTTAAGTCTAGTTTGAAGCCAGCCTGGGCTTCATAGCTATAGATACTGTCTCGAAAATAAAATACATGCTGGTAGGATTGCTCAGTGGGTAAAGGTGCTTAACACACAAGCCTGCCATCCTGAGTTCAATCCTTGGGGCCCATGTAAAAGTGGACGGAAAAACTCTATAGAGGTGTGTTCTGACTTCTTCCACACCTATGCTGTGGCATGTGCTTGCCCCTCCCTCCTTCAATAATAAAATAGAAGTTGCAGGTTTGGGGTGGAAGATAAAGGCCAGTGAGCCTGTTTGTCCTCCACTTGAGTCAAGTCAGAAACCTGGGGGAAAACAAATGCTTCCTTGTTTCCCATGACATGTGTGCACTGTTCAGACCTTCAATAAAGCCCCTGGTGTGGCTGCCTTCTTAGAAAGAAGCAACAGTGGTTCTCCCTGAGATGTGTAGAAGGTGCATCACCCTGAGATGTGTGGAGGGTACATCACCCTGAACTGCATGTGTGAACCCTGGCCTACACGGTGGCTCAGGTGTCATAGAGAAACTTAATCCAGGGCTCTCCCAATGACATTTTCATTTAAACTTAACCCACTCTGCAATGCAGGAAGCAGCTGTGGACAGAAAGAACAGGAACCCAAACATACAGTTGAAACAGTGAGGGTCAAACGAGTAAGTACACAAGCTCCACCCATCCTATATGAAAAGAAGCAACTGACAGACATCTGGGCTTTGGGCATAACAGGATCCAGGTGTCCGGTGAGGCTGGTGGGGCATGCCATTGCCTACCCATGCCTCTGGTCCTCTATATGGTGTCTCCCTCTCTCTAATAAGGCGATTGCTACTATGGGATCTGCCTTCTAGTCACACAAGCTAAGCACCACAGTATTCTTTTCACAGGTGTGTGTGAAAAGAAATCATGGAAAAGCTTCTTCATTCAGATCTCAAGGGGCCGTGGTGGCAGAAAGCTGGAGGCTACCATCAGTATGTCTGTTTAGATAACACAAAAGGATGGGGCTGTTGCCTGTCTCCAGGCAGTAGGGAAATGCTGCTCAAAAAAAAGAAAGAAAAAATAAACCTAGAAACAACATAAGTGTTCTTCCCACAGGACTAGTTTTTCTGCTAAAACTATGATTTGGAACTATGCATGGTGGTGTATGCAAATAAATCCCAGGATTTAAGAGCCAAGACAGGAGAATTGCTGGCTGAGTTCAAGTCCAGCCTGGTATACATGACTGTTACTACTAAATGACTATTCCAGGCCATCACAAACTAGCAAGTGAGACCCTGTCTTAAAAAATCAAAACCAAGGGGATGAAGAAAAGGCTCAGCAGTTAAGAGCATTGGCTACTCTTTCAGAGGATGTGGGTTCAATTCCCATCACCCACATGGAAGCTCACAACTGTCTATGACTCAAGTTCCAGTGGATCTGATTCCCTCACACAGGCATGCATGCAGACAAAAACACCAATGCACATTTAAAAAAAATCAAAACCAAAAGAAAACATAAAACTTGAGAATTTGGACTGTGAGCTATACTTTAAGGGGAGGGGTTGCTGTTTGTGGTACATAGGGCTGAAGATCAATTTTTCCTGGCATCTCCTGCTTTGGTTGCTGCTCTTAGAGCCCTGGGCCCAATGGAAACTAGGGGCAGCTCTGGACCCTGACTTGCCAGAATTACCAGTTAGTGCAGGAGGGACCACTGAAATAAAGATAAGTCCAGGGTCTATGTACTTCTCAGTTCCACACAATTGTTTAAACGATCTAGGGCTCCACTCTCCCCAAGCTTGGTGCCCCAGCCCTTTCCCTAGACACCTTCCAAAGCATCTCTTGGGGAAGGATCTCTGGGAAGTCTCTGCCCAGAAAAGCAACTTAGGCAAAGGCCACAGTTGATTTCTTGGGGTTCTGTGACTCCCTGCAGGTCACAGGTTCTGGCCTGTGAGGGTATAGCTGAGGGCCACACCCTCCCTACATGCCACAGAGTTTGAGGTGTGCAGAGACCTATACTCAGACCGTGACGCACACAGGAATGAGAGGACCTGAGGGGAGCAGGGATATTAGTCACAGTTCTCAGTGTCCAGAGATGTGGTCTGATGGTGGCTTGGTGAGGCAGATTGGTCCAGAGGCAGCTCTGAGCCCCTGAGACATCTTGTGACTCCCTGACCAAAGCCTCTCCTTCCCCCACAAGGTGTTACCTACAAACCTCGGCATGTTCACTTGGCAAGGGGGCTGGGGCCAATGAATGGGAATACACAGGTACTATTAGCCTATGTGGCCTGAATTCAGGATAGATATTCTAGGATAAAGGAGCAACCTAGACTCTGAGCTGCTAGGTGCAGGCCCCTGGCCTCCAGCTTTTTCTCCTCTGTGTAGGGCCTTGTCTGGGGAAGGGAGTTCATGACATCGCGGGAACTCATCTCGCAGCAGATGGCACCCTGGGACCCAGTATCCTAAGACTCAGCTCTTCCAGCACATGCCAGGTAAACATCTCACACCTGTGGCAGCAGCAGTTTGACAGGCTCCCAATGTTTCCATGGAGTCCAGACTGCTAAGGGTGCTGGCTAAGGGGCCTCAGAAGAGCTACTAACACTGGTTTCCCAGACTCCTGTCCACAGTGTGACAGCTAAAGATGAGATGTGTTCCTGGAATTGACCTTCTGCAACTTGGAACTAGCTGAGATCACTGGACAAGACAATGCACAGTGCCACGATGGATTTTTCCATTGGGCCATCTACAAGCCTTGCCTGGCCTCTGGGAACTACAAGGCTCCCAGTCAGCACAAGATGCATGGTGTTTGCGTAAAGTACAATAGGCCGAGGACCCCCTACCAGGCATGGTTCTGCCACAGTACTTCCTGTTCGAAGCAATCCTGGATTTCCCTTAGGCTGAAGATCTCTGTAGGATATCCTTTGTAAACAGTAAGACACCCCAGCCTGCCAGACTGACCCTCCCTGAGGAAGGTCCTGAGTTGCAGCCTCCTCGTCTCAATGAACCCAAGCTTGATGTCTCCAATTGCTCTCTCACACTTTGCCTGCTCAGCTGCAGTCAGGAGGTCTCCACAAAGAGTCCCCACATGGACTTAATCAGAAGGGAGACCAATCAAATATTTCTAGTGATTCTCAGTAACTTAACATGGAACTCTACTTTCTCAGCAGCCTTCCCCCCACCTATAATTGGAAAGGGCTGAAGAAATGGCTCAGCAGTTGAATGAGCACTGGCTATTTTTCCAGGGGACCTGGATTTGATTTTAGCACTCATAGTGACTCCTAACTTTTCTGTTACTCCAACAACACCCTTTTCTGGTCTCTGTGGGCACCAGACATGCACATGGTGCATAGATATACATGTAGGCAAAATGTGCATGCAAATAAAATAGAATAAAAAATTAAATGTGGAAAAATACAACATAATATGCTATTTTATAAATCATATTCATTCGTTTCTTGAAAGAATGTCTCATGTATCCAAGGCTAGCCTCTAAATCACCTTGACTTCCTAATCCCCCTGCCTCTATTTCCTGAATCGGAAGGGGAAGTACACAGGCTCATACTACCATATCCCTCAATTCACTGGCATTGGAGATATCCGCGAGGCTGCACACCAACTATCACTAGTTCCAGAATCTCTATCTCCAAGATGGAAACTATCAGTAATTCCAGAATCTTTATCTCCCAGATGGAAAACATTTACTGCTTGTTTTTCATCTTCTGTCTCTGTGAATCTGATGCAAGTGGAATCCTACATTTGTAGCCTTGAATCCAGATCCAACAATATAGCTCTCAGTTTGTATACACTACCTAAGTATCAACATTTAATTTTATTTTTTTGTTTGTGTTTTTCTGTTTTTTTTTTTTTTTTTTTTTTTGAGGCAGGGTTTTCTCTTTAGCTTTGGAGTCTTTGGTGGCTGAGCTGGAAATTTTTCTGTAGATCAGGCTGGCCTTGAACTCACAGAGATCCACCTGCCTCTGCCTCTTGAGTGCTGGGATCAAAGGCATGTGCCACCACCACCCAGCTATTTAATTTAATAGCTGAACAGTATGCCATTGTTCACACATACCATGTTTTCCTTACCTATCAATAGATATTTGGGTTGTTTCTAAGTTTTGCCTATTATAAGTAAGCTGCTATAAATATCCCAGAAAATACAGCCAGGTATAGTAATACTTGCCTTTAATCTCAGCACTCAAGAGGCAGAGGCAGTCAGATCTCTGAGTAAAAGGCCAGCCTGGTCTACAGATCAAGTTCTAGGACAGCCAGGGCTACACTGAGAAACCCTCATTCAAAAACAAAAGAAACAAACATCCCATAAAACCCAGTATGTGAATGCTGGGATTAAAAGTGTGCACTAACATGCCCAGCTCTTTTATTTTTTATTTGTTTATTTAAAAACGTATTTTGGTTTTGTCTTTTTTTCAGACAGGGTCTTAGTATATTACCTGCTTGTCTTGGAACTTGCTATGTAGACCAGAAGAGCTTCAAATTCACCCAGAGCCTTTGCCTCTGCCTTCCAAGTGCTGGTATTAAAGGATGCATCATCACTTTTTCATTAAAATTTATTTTGAGACTGGATCTCATGTGGCCTAAGCAGGTTTTGAGCTCATGACCACTCAGCACCTGCCTCGTGAGCGTATCCACATCTACTGGTCTATTGATTTCCACCCAGTGGCTGGTGCTAGGCATGAAGTCAGTTCAGATATGGAGTGGGAAGGACCAAGCCTTCTTTCTATTTGTCCCCTCCCTGCCCAGGGTATAGGGCTGACATAGTTGGGGTGGGAAGGAGCTTCTGCTTGTTCCACAGGCTACATGACCTTTGCCCATCACGCTGCTGGCATTGTCCCAGGCCTCAGACTGGGGTCCCTAATTGTAGAGAGCTGTGAAGTGCCGCGGCCTTAAAGATGGTGCTGGCTTCCACCTTCCACCTCCCCTAGGGTGAGCGCTCTCTGGTGTAAACAAGCCCTTATTTGGTTAAGACTGTTCAGCCTGTCTGCTTCCATGTTAGAGTTGTCTATCTGCAGGGTCCACATAACTCACTGGGCTTGGTTAGCACAAGGGTATTTAAGCTTGTGCAAGGGTTCCCCAGGGCTCGTGGGTCAGAGGAAACATGTTTCGAGGATCCTGATTAAAACTGCATGAAGATCTTCCCAGAGTCACGTCATCCTGGCTGGCGAGGGTCAGGCACTGAACAAATGGTGGCCTGTACTGGGAATCTTCCGATCAGAACTTCTTTGCAGCCAGGGCAGTGCTGGCAAGTTCCCAAGGTAAGTTGGGACCAAATTTAAGGCCCTCGGTAAAAGGTAATAAGGTCTCCAGTAAGGAGCACTGAAGTTCCAGGTTTGGACTAAATTAAGGCCCTCGGTAAAGAGTTGGTATGGTCTCTGGTAAGGAGCAATAAAGTTCTGGGTTCAGACTAAGCTAAGGTCCCTCAGTAAAAGAGGCAATAAGGTCTCTGGTAAGGAGCAATAAAGTCCCAGGTAAGTTGGGACCAAATAAAGACCACGGAAATAAGCAGCAATAAAGTCTCAGGCATTGAGTGAGAGGTTCTAATGAACGGAAAGTAAAATTTCCAACAATTTTTCTGGCTCTTCAGGAGCTACTTTTGTCAAAGAAACTTAAAATAAAAATAAAGCACACTAAAAAGATTCCTGACCGAATGTGATAACATTGCACCTTGGTTCGCAGTTTTGGGAGACGGTAACATGCTGGGACAAGTTAGGCAGGGATCTTGTTTGATGACCTGATGGTACAGATGCGAGTGGCCATCATTGCATTAAATTCAACATGTGTGGATGCAGGACTGTCTCCCAGATTGTCATCATGGTTCCCGTTGCCATGGATCATCTGAAAGAGTGGGCAGGAATGGGAGCCATGGCTGTCCTCTTCTTGCTTATCTCCTTCGTGGGCCTGTGGTGCCTTTGTAAGATAAGGTTTGCTCAGAAGCAGTAATGCAGCTATGGTTGTCCAGGCATTTACAGCCATTTAGTCAGGGGCATCCTCCTAAGCATGGCTCGCAGTCATGAACAAGTATTAATCCTTCACACTCAGGTTATATTGGTTAGCACTACACACCAAGTTAGCTCTGGAAGTGAGCAACTCCAAGAAGGGCAAGTCCGAGGCCTCCCCTCCAGGAAAAAGATGTCAGATGGGTGTGGCACTGACTTGGCTGACTTCCAGGATTCAGGGTCATTACAATGTCCACTGCTATACTGGATACAAGACCACTACCCTCGCCTGTTGTGTTATTAAAACAAAAAGGGGAACTGTAGAGAACCGAGTAGTGCCATGCCTTAAAGTGGCACTGGCTTCCGCCTTCCACCTCCCCATTGGTGAAGGCTCTCTGGCGTAAACAAGCCCTTAATCGGTTAAGTCTGTTTATCCTGTCTGCTTCCGCATTAGAGTACCCTATCTACAGGGTCTATGTGGCTCACTGGGGTTGGTTAAGCGTGTGCAGGGGTCCCCTGGTTCTCTCTCTCTCTCTCTCTCTCTCTCTCTCTCTCTCTCTCTCTCTCTCTCTCTCTCTCTCTCTCTCTTTTGCGGGCCAGAAGAAACATGTTTAAAGGATCCTGATTAAAACTTCATGAAGAAGATCTACCCAGAGTCGCATCTTCCTTGCTGGGAGGGCAGGCGCGTACACTCTCCCCATGTTGCAGATCAAATCAGAAGGACAGAAACAGCATTCTCCTGAGCTGGTACACTAAGCAGGTTTTTATTACCATATGTGTAAGTTTTTCCCAAACAAAATACTCACTTCTCATTTGTCTCATGTCTAGTGAACTAATTAACACCCCATCTCCACATGAATCAATTTTATTTATTAATACTAAAGTCAAGTATGATGTCTAACATGTTCACAACATTGTTTACACGATTTGGGGTATCTCGTCCAAGATTTCTTCCATATACCTGATATCAAGATGATAAAAAAGGATTTCATGTACACACAGCAATTGAAGTAGGGATGAACAAAATTATGAAAGGTTCATTGCAATGACCTACGTCAGTTTTCTGAGAACATACTGTACTTCCTCCTACAGGAATTCTCAAGTGAATAACCTTCTTGTGAAAAACCATGAATAGTCACAAACTCACACACTCACATCACATAATTAAATCAAATTCCTAAACAGATTTTCATTTGTGAATATTTTATCTTATGAGCAATCATTCCTGTAACCCATGTGTAGAGGGTCTTAAAGTCTTTAAAGATTTTCTACAACATGAATTTCTTTATGTAAAAGAAAGCAAGCATGAAGTGTTTGGGCATATATAAAACAATCTATCTGAATGAAGTTTTTATGTAAATAAAGACAAGTGTTATGATGAAACAGGGTTCCCTTATGAGGGGATTTCTAGGACTTTTGTCCACATTAGTTTGCATGTGAGAACAAAACAGCAACATTGAAATGCTTGAACTGATTGTTCACACTTTTCAGATATTTTTTCTTTCCAGAATCCTATATAACTCAATATGTGTTGGCTGAAAATCATACCACATGCTTTCTAGTAAGATCCCTTTCCATAAGAATTTTCTTAGGCTCACAATTATTATTGTGATAAGCAAAGTACACAACTTTACCACAATGTTTACAAATATAGGGTTTTGATGCAGTACGATTCAGTGTCTTTTAAGTATGCATTCTTTTATGACTTAATAGGAGTACTCGGATATGCAAAGGCAGTACCACTTTGAAGGTATTCATAAAGACTCTCTACAATATGTGTTCTTATAAGACTTTTAAGCACATCATGTGTTGCAAAAGCTTTACCACATTGATAATATTCTCAGGGTCTCTCTCCAGTATGTATTCTTTTATGACATACCAGATGGCTGTGTTGTATAAAAGATTTACCACATTGATGGCACTCATATGGTTTCTCTCCAGTATGTGTTCTATGATGAGATTGGAGAGTACTGGTCTGTGAAAATGCTCTACCACACTGATTACATACATAGGGTTTCTCTCCAGTATGTGTTCTTATATGACATACCAGATGGATGTGTTTTGAAAAAAGATTTACCACATTGATCACATCCATACGGTTTCTCACCAGTATGTGTTCTATGATGATATTGGAGATTAGAGGCCTTTGCAAATGCTCTACCACACTGTTTACATATATAGGGTTTCTCTCCAGTATGTGTTCGTATATGAATTTTAAGCATATAATGTGTTGCAAAAGCTTTACTACATTCATTACATTCATAGGGTCTCTCTCAGTATGTGTTCTTTTATGATATGCCAGATGGCTGTGCCATGAAAACGCTTTACCACATTGATTACATACATAGGGTTTCTCTCCAGTATGTGTTCTTAAATGACTTTTAAGCTGACCATTACTTGCAAATGCTTTACCACATTGATTACATTCATAGGGTTTCTCTCCAGTATGTGTTCTATGATGAGATTGGAGATTACTGACACATGAAAAAGCTCTACCACACTGATTACATACATAGTGCTTTTTTCTCCAGTATGTGTTCTCTGATGAGACTGGAGATTACTTGCAAATGAAAAAACTCTATCACTTTGACTACGATTCATAGGTTTCTCTCCAGTATGTATTTATATTGAGATTGGAGTGTACTGACATGTGAAAATGCTCCACCACATTGACTAGATATATAGAGTTTCCCCTCAGTATGTGTTCTTATATGTCTTTAAGCTGAGCCATTACTTCAAATTCTTTACCACATGGATTACATTCATTGGAAGGTTTCTCTCCAGTATGTTTTTTTATGTTTTTTGAGATGTTTGCATAGTGAAAGACGTTACCACATTGATTACAGTGTTGTGTTTTCTGTCCAATATGAGTTCTAGTATGTCTTTTAAGCATAGCATGTCTTGCAAATGCTTTTTACCACTTTGACAACATTCATAGGTTTTCTCTACTGTCTGTGTTCTTTCATGGAGGTGGAAGAAACTGTCACATGCAAAGAATTCTCCATCCTGAAGACTTCTATATGGTTTCTCTCCAGTATTAATTTTTACATGCCATTGAAGATGCCTGTAATATACAAAGGTTTTCACACATTCATTGCATATATTCAAAGGATTCGCACCCTTAAGGCTTCTTTCATTCTTGCAAAGATAAGTAGCACATGTAAAACTTTACAACATGCATGATACTAACTAAAGTAACTTAGTACATATATAAAATAAATTTATAATTTGACCTAATTGTAAACAAGTATCAGATCTTGAGTTTCACATTCATAATGCTTCTCTCATGAGGTTTTCTTTTGTTTTCATTGAAGATACCTGTGATTCAGAAGAAGATCCTTTATCTCATGGCCCACATTTATGGCATCTGTTTACATGAGATTTCTCACATAATTGAAAAGGACTGGACCAACTCAGAGCTTTGCTATATTTATTACATTTATCAGATTTTCCACAGTATAAATTATACTATAAAGTAGAATACATTAGCCAACTATACCAGTACAAATGGAAGCATGCACACATTCATATGGTCATAGTGATTTACTGCAGTGTGAGTTTGTTGATATCTTTCAGATGATGTTGGGATACTGAAACATTTTAAACTTGTTTCACATCAACAAACATACTCAAAGTGCAGACTACTAAGTATCTTTCATCTCTTCTCACGGTCCTAAGATAGAGAGGTATGTTTTTACTTTTTATATTCTAAATGCATGTGGCTTGTATTTAGTGTAACATATATTCTCTTATTTTCTATGTTTCCTGATACATAATATCCCTGTAGAACTGGCTAGCCTGGAACTCACTTTTTAGACCAGCCTGGTCACCACCTTAAGGGGATCCACCTTCTTCTTCATCATAAAAACCAGAATTAAAAGCATGAGCCATGACTACCTGACTCAACATATGATATTCTCATTAAAGTAAGAATAACAAATAAAAGGATTCCACATTGTAATCACACAGTTTGATTTTCTTTCCCTCACAGAACATGTATTATAGGGATTAAGGTTTTTCCGCAACTACATTCTTGACACATAAACTGGACCCTCTCAATATACATAGCAAAGTCGCAAATATATAAGTAATGCCTGATAAACTATAGACTTTTTTCTTAGAATGCCTTGCAGATGTACGTATTACCTATGCAACATGTATACCTGTTAAAAATATTTGAATAGTATGAAAACTAAACAAACTGGCATGTCTACAGCATAAGTGTCTGGGTGCTCTAATTCAAATGGTGGTATCATTTAAGACATTGTTTCCTTCCATTTTTACATGAACTTCTTGCAAACACAGAAGAGCTAACTTTCACTGAGATACTTGGTTTTGTGAAAAAATAAGAACCATCACTATACTGTAAGCTGCACATATTTTCACTGTGGATCTTCCTATTTTTTTTTTATTTTTTTGAGTGTTTCTTCCAATAAAATTTCCAGAGTAGATTCAAATATCTTCAGAGCCAAATTTGCATAAATTTAAACATAAAATTTACCTTCTATGTCTTCTAAAAGTTTGACAATGATCTTCCATATTATGGTCATCCCAAATGAACCCTGAAATAACAGAAGATATATGATGCATTATTGCAAATTGTACAAAATTTAAGTTAATAACTTCAATGAACCTCAGAAACATGCCTCATTCATGCAATTTTCTTTTTTCTCAATTAAAATTACAGAATAGTATCAAAAACCAAGACACATTTCATCCCTTATATTAAAACATGAAGGAAAATTCAGTCTTGCCTGTGTCAGTGAGGTTCCTGTAGGTGTCCAGCATCACATCTATGTAGAGACATTTCTGAGAAGGATTTAGCAAATCCCACTCTTCCTGAGTGAATTGGATGTGCACATCGTCATAGGTCACTGCATCCTAACATAACACATACATATATGACAAATAAGGAAAATATTCACATCGTAAATGTAAACTTCTTGACCATATAGTCATATAATTCTGGTGCATTCACCAGTCACATTAGAAATAAACAGAATAGGAGGTACAATGCACCATTTCCTGACTGTTTAAGTAGCATGTAACCCTGATAAAGAAATCCAAATAAACCCAAGTAAACAGAGAGACAAGCTACCACAACATCCCTACTGAGAACAAATTAAAAATAAATTGTACTTTTGGGACTGCCTATCACAGATATACCACAGGCCCTGGAAACAACATTTGTCTTTGTCAGGTTTTTCATAGCTGTTAAGAGACACCATGATCCAGGGAAGCACTTACAAACAAAACATGTAATTCAGGTGTACACTTCAAAATTTCAGAGGTTCAGTTAATCATCATTATGGCAGGTTAGAGCCACTTACAACATGACTCAAATGCAAAAGGAATTGTCTGTACACACTGGGAAGTATTTTGAGAATAAGAAAACTCAATGCTTGACCCTACAGTGATGTCCTTCCTCTAACAGGGTAATTTCCACTCATAACCATACCTCATCTGCTGTCACTAGTGGCAACACACAGAGAGAGTATGGACTACCAGCGGGGAGACCTTCATAGCACCAAACCTCGACCTTCTGAATGTAGTTGACCCTTAGGTGATGTGATCTGTTAAAGGACCCGTGGCAGTGGAAACCAGGATCCTTCACAGTTGCTAGAACTGTTTGTGGCGGAGCTACACCTATTGTGGGATACGTTGCTCAGTCTTGATAAAAGATAGAGTGGCTTGGTCCTTCCTTAGCTTTGTATGAAAGAATTTGTTAACCCTGAATGAGGTTATTCTCTGACTAGTGAAAGGCGGAAAGAAGAGAGACAGGTTGTAGGAAGAAGATACAAAGGGAGGGGAAACTGCATTTGGCATTAAAATGAAAACTGAAACTTTATAGGAAATTAAAAAAGAGACAATATAATATTAGAATCATGCATTCCAAGTGACTGGTTTTACTCTAATTATTGTTTCAGTAACCAGAATTTTGAAAAACAGTTCATTTCAAGTTTTTTTTTTATATTTAGATTATGTGTTAGACAGGTAACAAATATGTTCATATTACATACTATAGTAGAGGTTGTCAGATATCCTGCATCTGGAATTGAGGTTGTATGAGCCTAGAAATGTGGATTTTGGGATCTGAACTCAGGTCATCTCCAAGTAGAATATCTGCTGAGCCACCTGCCTACAACACATAGTACTTTTTAGTAAAAACAGGAAAAGTGATTCTCAGATTTAAAACAACAAGAATGAAAGACAGTACATAAATACAAAAGTAACAAATAATCAATTTGAACTAGGTGCATTCCTATGAATATTCTGTATGCGATAAACGTGCGACATGAATCAAATACAATGCAAACTACATTCTTGACATCTTATGAAAGGATAATTGGAAAGATTCAACAAATTGGAAACATAAAATCTAAAGATTATTATGAAAAACATAGTACATATATTAACACAGCATGGCTTTTATACCTACACAAAACAACTGCAGTGTTCGAGAAGTGTACAATATTTGGGAAAGAACAAAAGCAAGGAATAGAAAAAGAAAAGAACAATAAGACGTAAATATAGTCAACTTTTTGTCAAAGGCCAAGGGAAACTCATCGTTAAACTTGATCTTGAGCAATGTTACCCTAGCTACCCATGATTCTATGGGTTCAGAATTTAAATGAACGAACTCTTACAAAATTAACTCAAAAGGATCCTTAAACTCTTCTGCTTCTGACACTTCAACTACTGATATTTGTTCCAAACAGAGAAACCCCATAGTCTCTATACAAGTGGGGGGGTAATCTCCTGGTACAGATAATAGAATTATAAGTTATTTTTGTTGTTATTATGGGTTTTTTTTGAGACAGAATTTCTTAAGGCAATAAATAGACTAAAATGTCCTAGGTATATCTCTGTAGGCCACGCTGACTTTGAACTCATATCGATGCACTTGCCTGTGCCTCCTGAGTTCTGTGATTAAAGGTGTGGACCACCACAACCTGGCTCTGAAAACAGATTTTGCATTCCACATATGTTTCCAATTTTAAGTTCATTCAATATCTGACTCCAGCTTAGATTTTGAGGAATTTAAATAGTGAGACATACTGCAAGTTGGGCCAGTAAGGCAATATAAGCATTCAAAAGAAAAAAATAGCACCATAATCATTTCATAGTACAAGAGTAACATGAAACAGCAGGTCACTTTACTGACAGGTCCTGAGGAAGAAGTCCCAGAAGATGAGAAAAGTATGAAAGGCAGAACAAAGACAAGATGAAAGCTTAGTCAGGGATATTTGCTGAAGCTGAATGTCTTATCTAAGTAAGCTTCTTATGAGGAATAGTGTCTAGAATACTACTTCCATGGGGAAATAGAAGCAAAGGGGGCTTCTAGGAAGTCAACAGGAGTTACCATTCAGTGGGGATAAACTCAGGAGAAGGCTACTCAAATAGTGAAGTACAGAGGGAACACAGGAATCCCAATTATGCTACTGATTAAGTCCTCTCGGGTCATAGGCCCAATAACAACAGCTCCAAGTGGTAGGAAGAGTTGTGTTCTAGGTATTCGAAGCAACCCCTTCACAAATGCCCTTGCCACAGACAATAGAATTCTCTCCCATGCATATTCCTTGTTTCAAAGGATGAGCCTCTTCATTTTCTTCCTCAATATCTCAAAGCCTAATGGAAAAACAGGCTAGAACCCCAAGGCTGTTATTTGCTTTGCCAAGCTCTTTCCTGAGTTTCAGAAGGAGCTCTGTTACTTCTCCATGAGTGAGATTCCAGAGACAAAAGTTCTTACTTGCTCAGTTCAGCTTCGGGCTCAAAACATCACACATTCCCTTTTCAAACAGTTGTCACATGGGCTCATCTTTTGCCTAAGCCAGAGCCATGATTTTCTCTAGAATTTTATGGCACACACAGATCTAATGTTCATTATGACGCAGTAATGCACCCTTTGAACAGCTTGTAAAATCCCTGCTCCATGGAAAGGAGATGGGCATTAGGGCTGTTTGTAAATCAGTGGTTAGTCCATTGCCGTGGTTTTGAGCCAAATGTCTGGATAATCCTAGGGTGTATATGTATATTTAAAGCATCATAATCTCTAACATGACTGGTTAGGGCATGAAACTATTTTATTATTATTATTATTATTATTATTATTATTATTATTATTATTATTATTATTGGGGGAACACTCCCTCAAAGCTAAAATCTATTTTGACAGACTGACTATCCACCAAGAATTGATAAATCTTTATATCAACATTCCACTCTCTTCCACAAACAGCTAAATAGTGGAGTGTGGTCCAACACAAGAATGCCATTTATACGAACTTTTTTTGGCACTTCCATTTAACCTACCACTTGGGAGTGCAGAGACAGACAGATCCCTATGAGATTGGGGCTAGCTCTGCATTACAGAGGAAATTCTAAGTCAGGTCTGCAAAACTACATGGAGAAAACCTGTTTCAAAAAAGTATATATATATATATATATATATATATATATATATATATATATATGTTATGAAAAAGGGAATTAAAGAATGTCATTTAGACCAGACCTTGGCTAGAGGATTTGGCTAGAGCTAGACAACCTGACTTACCTTCAAGAAACATCCTGCAGCTCTAGCCTCTGCAAAAGAGTCCCCAGTTCTCCCTCTGCTGGAGCCTGAATCCTTTGACCCCATCTTTCGGGCCCCCTGCTTATGGAGACACCTCCTAGAGCTTCTAATACTCGGAACCACAGACATTGAAACTCTGAGCCACATAAATCCATAAAAAGATGGGAGAAACTCCCACCAACATCTACAGGAAGGGCTTATGGGAAGATGACAATACGAGAAAACACCTAACATCAGAAATTCAAGCATAACACCACAAGTATCTAGGGAAGCACGAACCCAACTAGACCACAGGAAACAGAACAAAGCAAATGAATCAGAAGAGAACGACCTTAAAAATTAACATCATAAAATGATAGAGGCCCTCAAAGAAGAGTAGAGAAATCCCTGAATGTGGAAGATACAACAACCCAAAAAATGGGAAGAAATGAATAAATGTCTTAAAGAAAATATAGAAAGCTAAGAAAAAACAATTAAATGAGGTGAAGGAAATGGTTCAAGACTTGAAACGGAAATGGCAACAATAAAAAAACACAACCAAAGGAATGTTGAAAATAAGTAAATCTGGCAAAACAATCAGACCTGCAGATCTAAGCATGACCAACAGAATTCAAGAGATGGAAGAGAGAATCGTAGTTAACGATAAACTAGGGAGGAAATAGATTCATTAACCAGAGAAATTCATAAATCCAACAAATCCTTACAATAAAACATCCAGGAAATTTAATAAACTCCTTTTGAAGGCCAAACCTAAGAATAATAAGCATAGAAGAAGAAGCTCAGCTCAAAGGGGCCGAAACATATTCAACAAAATCATCAAGCAAATATTTTTCCCAATCTGAAGAAGGATATGCCCATGAAAGTACAAGAAGTACACATTGAACACTAAAACAGACTGTACCAAAGAAAAAGACCCCTTGATATATAATAATCAAACACCTATCATACAGAATAAGGAAAGAATATTAAGAGCAGCAGAAGGTAAAACAGACCCTTCCCAAATTACACCTGATTCTTCCATGGAAACCCCATAGCTCAGAACGTCCTGGATAGATATCATATACAAGAGTCCAACGCAAGCCTAGGCTACAATACCCAGCAAAAATCCCCAATCACTATAGATGGAGAAAACAAAATATTTAATGACAAACCCAGATTTTCACAATATGTATCTACAAATCCACCCCTACAGAAAGTTTTGGAAGGAACACTCCATCCCAAGGAAGTTAACTATAAGCTCACAAAGACATAGGAAACAAATAATCCCACTTACCTCAGAAACCAGTGTAAAGAAGGACAAATAAATTCACACAACACTGCCAAAATCAAATCTAAAACAAACAAACATTAGCAATCAATGGTCTTTACTCTCCTCAACATTAATCGCCTAAACTCGCCCATAAAAGAAACAGGCTAACAGAATGGGATACGAAGACAGAATTCATCATTCTGCTGCATAAAGAAACACACCCAAGCCACAAAGATAGACATTATTCAGGGCTGGGAAAAGATCTTCCAATCAAAATGGACCCAAGAAGAAAACACAAATAATTTCCCTTCTTCCTGCCTCATATAACCTTCTCTAAAATCAACCTTCATACTAGGTGGCATAAGAAACCTCAACAGATACAAGAGTATTGGAATAGTCCCTTGTATCTTATCAGATCACCATGCTTCCAAAATTGAAATTCAACAAAAAAAACAAAGTGCAGAAAACCTACAAACCTGTGAACTGAACAATGGGAAAATGACTCCACATACGGGTCAAAGAAGAAATAAAGAAAGAAATTAAGGACTTCTAAAATTCAAGCAGAACAACGCCATGACATATC